>JAMXBD010000335.1:0-600000 GCA_024138025.1 Combretum micranthum | reverse complement strand
TATTTATATAATCTAAACAATATCTTTTATTAAGATATTACTTACTATTTTAATGATTTGATTTCAAATCTAGTCATTTTTTATATAATGTGTGTATATAATTATGAGGGAAGAGATAAAGAGTGTGTGAGATATATTCTTTCTTCACTCAAAATAATATAGAAATTCAAGTTACCTAACAGTATAAGGATTAGAATTGGTTCCTATCATTGTGTGTGTGGATACCACTAGAGAGACAATACTTGGTATCCTTGTGGTGAATAGAATGAAAATTTTGCAATAAGTGTTGTGAATATTATATCTTCCATGAACTCCATCCCCAAGAGGAGAAGGTATATGTTTTGCAAGAAAAAGGTATAATTCTTGTAAATTGTGGTAGCCACTAATTTTGTTATATCTATTATTTTACATGCCATGGACCCTACAAAATAGTTTTTTTAACAAAAAAAAACTCTGCTATGTTTTTTTTTAAGATTACAAAACATAACAATAATCTGGTTTGATTACTATTTTATATTAGTCTTGTGCAACTCTCTCTCTCTCTCTCTTCCCCCCCCCCCCCCCCAACCCAGGATGCAATCGGGACAGGTTTGGAATGGGTCACATAAGACCTGAACCCAACTTGCTTCCCAATAGGGGCTCCCAACTCGACCCACGACCCTATAAGGTTTTTTATTCAATACCTAAACCTGCCCTTATAGGGTTTTGAGCCTGACTCGCCCTATCCCAAGACCCGCTTCATTTTTTTTTTTTTTTCTTTTTCAACTCTTAGTTAAATTCAATTGCATCTTCTAACAAAATATTGGGTGGTAGGCTAGCAGCTAGACTTCAATATGGTCTAAACTGAGCTAGACTAGTTATAGTAAACTTGCCAATTCACAGGCTCATTGAACTAGCTATTTTATTTGTTAAAACAACAAAAATTAATAATATTGTAAAAATAATTTTTTAAGAGAGAAATTAAAAATTAGAAAAAAAAAGACAAAATAAAGTTAAAACTATTAACAACCATTCTTAAAGACAAAAATTAGTAGGGTTTTGTTTTTTAAGATTTCAAACTCAATTTTTAAAATTGTTTATAATATGATGGGTTCGGATTACCCATTGGGTCTTTTTAATGACCCGAACCTGACCTAAAACCCTATAGGGTCGGCATGTAATTTTTAAAACCCGCCACGCTATCTTATAGGGTCTGATCCTATAGAGTTTTTAACGGTTTAGGCCGATTGGGTACGCTATAATGACCTACTCTAGTTGCATCCCAAGTCTTTCCTAATCCATTCCTTTATAACTTCTCATTTATAAGAAGTAGTCCAATTCGAGTTAAAGTGATTCAGTAGAGTAAGACCCTTTTCTTGAATAGTGAATCATTCCGAGCCTCTTTAATGCAAACTAACCAAAGATATAAAATAATTGCATTTTTCTAATTGTTAAGCAAAAATTCAAAGTTTAAATGGTAGCTAGGAGGCTCTCGTGTCAACCTCCACAAACTATTTATTTTCAAAATATTTTTTATGTAGAATGCTCCTAAATTTACTAGAGATAATCTGACATTGAAGATCAAATAATTTAACCATTGACTCTCTTATATATGGATGTTCACATTAAAGCTCAAGCTTGGTAAATGAGCCAAACTTCCATAGTTCAAAAAAGGATTCAATAAGCGTAATATGTCACTTATTCGGATGAGTGATGGATAAGTATCAATATGTTTTAAACAAGTAATAAATATGATGCATAGTTTTTAGAAAAATATTAATATAAAAAGAATTTATCAGTAATTTTATATATTAAGCATTCCACGTGATATATCAAACTCAATAAATCTTTTCTCCAACATTTAGGTGTCGCATGTTTTAACCTGCTTGCGCCATTTTTATCGCTATTGTGGTGAGCGCAACCAGACAAAATAAACCCAAGTAGATCTAAATAGTGAAGGTTCTGATGTAACAAATTAACCACTAACTACAAGTCTACAACAACCATCCGATCGTATTTATATAATGGAAACTCTGAGAAACTTGATTTTAAGAGAATAAAACCAACTCATATTAGTATGATTTCAGTAAGCTTTGATAAAATAAAGATGTTCATATCCGATATCAGGATTCCATATGATTTTGGTACAGATTATAAAAAAAATTACAAAAATGGGCTCGATGAAAAAAAATATTACAAAAGTAGGCTCATAAATATACTCTCTTTCATAGCACATTCAAATTTCTACTAAAGACGCAATGGAAGAGAGTGCCTCCAATTATTACTGAAAGCACCATTCAAGAGAATCCCTTCAATGTGAAAAATAGAGGCGTTGTTTTGAATATCACTTTCACTACCGCACCTGCAAAACACAAAGTAAACTTAGCAAAACAGTCAACTTGGACAAGTCAAATTCAATTTCGTTCATATAGATTTCCTTAATTAAAAAAAAAAAAAAAGATCTTGGGTTGACAATATTACATGTATACGGATAGTGAAAAATCCAAATGTTATCATTATTGAGCTTCTACAGACTTGTTATTTTCACTGGCAATCCACATTGATTTTTTTTCCCCAAAACCTGTATTTCCTGTTGGAAATAAACCAAAGAATTTTACTAACTGAATTATTAATACAACGTATAAGGTCAAATATATAACTTATCACTACATAAACCTTCTAGTATATAACCCTTAACTAATTCTAACAACAGAATTTCATAATTCAAAAAATCTTTATTCTTTTCAAAATCGCTTCTTGTATGTCATATTTACAAATAAACCAAAACTGAGAAATCAAGAAAGGATCACATTCTATTGTTTTTTTTTTAACCGTGTTATTGGCCATTTGTTGTTATTGTATGTACACTTGTTTTTCATATGCAATAGAATTTAAATTCTCACAAATATTCAATTTAAATGCGTTTTATATCTCTTCACTCCAAACATTCATGTTTTGTTGCATAATTTTTCCTTATTGAATAATAATATGTTTTTTTCTTTCTTTCTTTCTTTCTTTTTTTTTCGATTTGAGCCTTTTTCATGGTGTTATGCCAAAATTCACTATTTCGATGCAAGACCGACAAAGATTGCAGATCATTCTAGACATCGGCATGGTTCGAGTCGATTCCGGACCCAAACCCGAATCGGAATCGGAACCGGAACCGTCAGAGTCGGAGTGGTTCAAGGTTCCACGGAACCGTCGATTCTGGCGGTTTCGGTTCCGGTTCTGGTTCCACGCGAACCTTTTTTTTCAAAAAAATGAAAAAAACAAGAACCCTAAAATCAACAAAAACAATTACAACTTATTTCTATCCAAAGTAAACATTTAAATTTTTAAAAATAAAATATAATGGTTAGCAAATAATAAACACAATTACGGAACACATAGTAGTTGATTAACATACAAGCAAACGATGACAAATAAATTTCATTGTGCCAAACATTACATATTACCTTCACAACAACATGAACACACGAACTATTACAACCACAAATAATTAACTAGAATCACACAGTTCCTTGATCCTGACTACAATGCCAATACCCATGGTAGAATAATATCAATCAAGTAAATGTAAAGTCAATGCTCATTGGCCTGGACTAGTCCCCGGAGAGGTCTCAGCTGTGCTTCCCACAGATGAGTTGAAGTCACTGAAATACTCGTCTTCCTTACTTGAGTAGTCCTTCAAGTCTAGTTGTCGTCATTCTGCACGAGTCCAATCATGGTTACAAGCTAGTGTCTTAATCGTCGCGGGACCATACCGGGACCTATGCTCATCCAACTGCTGCCCAGCAATGCTAAATGCTTGCTCAATTGCTACAGTAGAAGCAGGTGCAACTAATACTTGTCTAATGATTCAAAATAGTATTGGAAACGTCTCCTGGTGACGTTTCCACCAGTCTAGGATGTCAAAGTTGTATACATCCATCATGTCACCAAACTCGAATGCCGTGTTCAAGTACTTGTCAATCTCTGAGTCTGATCCACTCCCGCCTATGCCACGGTGCTTTTTGAACCACCGGTGCTGGAGCACCATTCTAGGCTTCTCTATGGTGGTTGATATGGGGGCATTACTTGGTGTTGCTGGATTGGTGGGTATTTGTCCACCATATGTGCTACTAAATTGAGAATATAAATTCAACAGTACATTACTTGTCTCTTTCACGACATTATTAGTAGAAATTGCATAAATGTCTTGAGTGTCTGACAACTTGTTCACATGTTCATAATAGTAATCCAGGACTTCGCAAAGTCCCTCAACTTTGTTGCGTGGATTCAACAACCATACCACATTGTATATCATAGGAATTTCCCTATAATACTTCAACCACTTGCAAGTCATATCCTTAATACACATTTGTAAAATTGGATCAGATCTTACCTATTGGAGTGTCCCAATGATGTTGCAGGCCTCTAGTAAAAAGAGATGGACACTGGGATTGTATACACGAAAGAAAACATTTGTGTAATCATAGAATACCTTCAGCAGCTGCAACAAGTTGCTACAGAAGTTTCATTCATTGGGATGCAATGGTATGTTTGGTACATGTGCAATGGTGAAGCTATATAGCAATTCCTTATATGGTACCGTGCTAGCTATAAGCTCGTACGTCGAATTCCATCGGTGTTGCACATTCTTTTTGAATTTTTTTGCTTTTGGCCATGCACACTATACCATTTCTGCCATTCTCTATTAATAGATGGATGGTCGGTAATGTAGTCAACCACAGCTTTTATGGGAGATATATGGATTTTTAAAGAATCCATTCCATCTTTCACACATAAATTCAAGATGTGATATGCACATCTTATGTGGAAAAAGGTTCCCCCCAGCATTGGTTGGCATAACGATTCAAGGTCAGAAATACTTGCTGCATTTGTTGCAGCATTATCAAATCCTATTGAAAAATTTTTTTGTGTCAACCCGTACTCATCAAGAATTGTTCATATTGTGGCATATATGTTTTGAGTTGTATGGGATCCATCCATTTTTCGTAATGTAATCAATCTCTTTTGCATTACCCAATGTCTATCAATATAATGAGATGTAATCCTCATATACGAACTTTCACCCCATTTATTAGTCCGAATGTCGGAACAGATGGACACACATGTATTGAGATCAGAAAAAGTTGCTTGGAGCTATCCCTTACCCTTACGGTATATTTTTAGACAATGTCGTTTCATTGTTGTAGCACTCCATTTAAGTGCTTGTGGCTGCAGAGTTTCTTGGTGGCAATAGACAAGATCTACATTTTCACTTGCATTAAAACCCAAATGCAACTCGCTTATCATTTACACCATGGCATTACGATATTGTTCTTCATTGAAATGCCATAGCCTTGCTTCTTTCCTGGAACCCGATCGTGATATTTGTTGTTGTGATGGATCCAAACCATACTCACTAGGATGCTTTTACTTTAGATGTTTGGAAAGACTACCATATCCATCTTCCTTGGAAAAGGTATAGTTTGCGTTGCAATAATTGCAATGCGCCCTAGTCTTCCCATCTGGCCCTTAGACCTTCCTAAAATGTAGTGAACATATTAGACACTTATGGTCGAGGTGGCTTTGTGGATGGGTTTGTCTCGATGGAGGGGGTGTATTTCTTCACCAAAACCGCCATAATCATCGGCTTCATGTTGTGGTAGTTATTCCATTTTCCGATCTTGGGAGTCATTATTATCATCCCCTTGTTGATGGTAAACTGGATTGACTGTCTCGAAACCTGGTGGAACCGGAGGGAATTGTTCAGGTGTGAAATCAAAGTCAGACACCTGAGGCTCATTAAAGTCATAGCAATCAGCACCTTCATCTACATTGATAGTAGGCTTTTGCTGGCACTCGAGTATCTTCACCTTTAATTTGTCTTTCTTTACAGATTTTTTTGATGAACACCAAAGAAAAAGGAAGCTATCTGCCCTTTTTATAAACAACGAGTACGTACTAAAGTGAGTGGTGTTATTAGAAGAATTGAAAATTTAAGAGCAAACACGATAAATAAGTGTTGCTGGGTAACCCCCTCGTGCAAGATAGTCTACAAAATAACAAGCAATATCAAACACATGAATGTCTGATATTTTTAAAACATGGAAATGGTTGATAATTTAGCAAAACTCAATCTGTGAAGGTGGTTACAAGCTTTTAAATGTTTCATAGTTTTTTGAATCAAACTCTTATATTTATAGAGCTCATTACGTGCATAAAAAGTCACAAAACAAGTTGTCTGATTCCTCACAGTTCAACAATTTGCAAAAGCAGTGCAATTAAGTTGTCTGATTTGTTTACTTTTCCAATTTGCAAAGCAGTGCACAAACATTCCCCAACCGTTGATGATTTTTCAACCCTTCAACTTTTGGTGATTTTGTTGTTTTGCTTATTTTTTTTGGACAAAATACTACACGGTGCACGACCCCCCTCCTTATTTCTTCATTTTCATTGTCGACAATATTGATTTGTTTTGTTTTTTTTTTTTATATTTAATTATACAAGTCTGGCCCCTACCACACCCCCCCACCCCCGCCCCCTACCCCCCAACTTTCTCCCACCAACGCGCCCTTTCTTCGTTTCTCTCCAGCATGATAATGTCTGCCGTGCGCAGGTTTGCCATTTTTTTTTTATTTTTATAATTCAAATTTATGGAAGGTCTGAACCTCCGATTCCAGACCTGGTTGAACCGCCTGTTCCGCCACGCCTAACCGCTTGGACCCGCCGGTTCCGGTGGGTCCTTGGACGGTTTGTAATCGTCACTGACGGGACGGTTCCTGAGTAAGAAACCGTCGATGATGGTTCGAGGCGGTTCGCGATTCGAAAACCGCCCCGTGGTGATGTCTAGATCATTCCCATATCTACCGAGTACGACCACTGCTCCATTTTGTTATCATAGAAAATACTACAAGTGCAAGGAAAGAGCAACAACAATTTTGTTGCCTTAATACTAATAACAAAGATTGTAGATCGCTCTTAATATGTATTACATCATCAACGTGTATTAATTAATATAATTTTTTTATGCTCACATGAAAGAAAAATTTAATTAATTTTTTAACAAAAATTCCTTGTCATGTCAACATATCATTGGAATTCTAGCCAAAAAGTATCATTGATTCAAGATTTAAAATGCTTAATTGTTTTTATGGGATGAAATTTATTTTATAAACAATTTCATTATATAAAAAAAGTTTAGGTATTGTAGATGAAATTAACCAATTATGAGTATTATATCGTTTAATCTTTTACTTAATTTGTCCTTAAGCCATTGGCTCAAAACACATTATTGAGAGGTGATTTTAACATAATATTAATAAATTGTATCTTCATCACATAATTATAAGTTGCTGTAAATTTTTATATTATATAAGTATCTTTGCGCCAGTCTTTGTACTTTAGGAACTAGTTAAATAAGCTATACTTTTTTGTTTTTCCATTAATGATTTGAATTTTATGATTTTAAGAAACATATTTATAAGATTGATACATTTATGATTTATTGTAAACTCCTAAAACTGAATCTTTGATATATAGTATTAATGCATCAACTACAGTAACTTTTTGGATTATTTTCAAAGATCCATATATTTTAATTTTTTTTTGAAAATGATTATTTTATTTTTACCAACCCTCCTCGAAAAAAAAATAATAAAGGGAAAGATACAGGAAAGGAAAAAGGAAAAAAATCAAGGGGGGGGGGGGGGGGGGGGGGGGAGGGGAAGAAAAAGAAATGGAAATGACGCTAGGGTTTTGAAACGGAGGGCGAAGAGAGTCGGAGCATGACTCTGAGGGAAGCTGACACTTCACCCTTGGTGGAATCCAATCCATTCCTTCGTCTTTTTGTGTTTTCTAAAAATCAAAACAAAACCAGGGTTTATGGTGTTGGCGATTCATTGGCTGTGACTATGAGGAAGAGAAGAAGAAGGAAGATGATCATCCTATTAAATATGGTATGTGTCATCATATTAATTAATGGATTATTTTTTTTTTTAACATAAAGAAAAGATGATGCAGCTCTAACATATAGTTTTCTCTTTTCTTTTTTTCATTGTTTTTTTTTTTTTTTTATTTTAGTTGAAGAAGTCCAATACTAGAGAAAGATATAAATATAACAAGTGAAAATTTTTGTTGCCAGGGTATGTATGGTATGGTTTTGGTACAATTATTATTTCTTAATTGGAACCTAAGTATATGATCCGGTTTGTATATTTAAAAAAAAAAAAAATGGTTTGATATTGTTCATTCAGCAATTTGAATCGTTTTTCATTATTAAAATGAAAAAAACATTCTATTGAGCGTTTTCAATCAA
Source organism: Combretum micranthum (assembly GCA_024138025.1). Lineage (NCBI taxonomy): Eukaryota > Viridiplantae > Streptophyta > Magnoliopsida > Myrtales > Combretaceae > Combretum > Combretum micranthum. The sequence goes on along the minus strand of JAMXBD010000335.1, from coordinate 591,719 downwards.
ATTTTTTATTTACTAATGAAAATATAAACAATATATTTAAAATTAATTATTTATCCAAACAAATATATAAAACATATAGTGAGGAAAGATTTCATTTATCATAAAACTATAATCATATATTAGTTTTATTCTCTTAAATTATCTTGAAATAAAATAATATATAGGAGTTGACAAAATTAAATTATTCTATCCTAATATGAGATATAAATTTTAATTCATCATACTTCTAATCAATATATTATCACAAAGGTTAAAACCTAAAAATTATCTTGTTTGCAGACACTTTACAACAGTTAAAACATGACATGACTAATCTAATTGAATTCTCATAAAAGATAATGTTTAAAAAAAAATTTAGAAAACAATTAATTTTTTTAATATGTAAAAAGGCTCGGTTCAAGGGCTTGAACCGAATTGTGAACCATTTATCCTTCTTTGAACCAAACCACGAGCCAAATGGTTTCAAAAAGAACCAAATTTTAATGCAGTTCGATTTAGTCCATGGTTTGGTTGGTTGTTTTACATGACCCTAGGTTTAGTATCCATTTAATATCTGTTTAATGCCCAATATTTATGAGGAAACAAATGAGAAAAGAAAATAAAAGATTTGATTACACATATGGATTAGATATTGATTAATTGCACATAGAAATACAAATAAGAGATATGAAAAATAGACCAATAAAGTGATAAATTAGAGTATGATGCAATTTAACTAATCAACACATATACTATTATTGCTTCTTCTATTCATCATTGTAAATTGAAAGCCACATGACTTATTTTTTAAGTTTTTGCAAATATCTAAAGGTTTATAATAAAAAAAATAATTATCACACATTTTCACTTTACTTGAGTTATACTCATGCCTTCTCATTTTACACGTTTGCATTTATATTTATTTAATTTAAATTTTTCTCTTTTACTTTGTATAATTATATATATATTATTATTTTCTAACCATGCAACCCTATACTCTTGTTGGTTTGTTTTAAAAAGAAGAGTAAAATAAATTAAGAACTAAAAAACAACACGACAAATGAAGCTTCTGGTTTAATATCTATATAATTGAGATTTACAGTATCATACATATATAAATTGAAAATTAAGAAAATTAACATTTATATAACAAAAGAGATAACAACATAACCATATATGGTAAAAGAATACGAAAATTCAAAGTGAAAAAAGAAAATATCTAATCATGCTTTTCTACGATTATTTAATTTCTATTTTTGGTATATATATATGAAAACACACAAAAAAAATTTGGAGAGGGAAAAAATAACCTTAACGTGCACCAACCTGCACCAGATAACTCATCGAAAATCACTTTCATATAAAATCGTCACATCCACAATTTCGAAACTCAGGGAAACTAATAAGAACTAAACATGTCTCTTTGGAGACATCCAATAAGAAAAACCAACTTTTGATGTTTTGTTTTCATTAAACTCGCTTAAAGACAACACGTTTAGGTGATCTTTTTCTCCTCTACCAAGTGGTGATGACGCTATCCTTTGTTGTTAAGCGCCACTTCCAATAGTACTATCTTCACCACAAGCCATTGTAGATTGTTTATCTATCTTATCAATAGGTAAGGAGTCTAAGGGATCTCAGAATACTGGGACTACCAAGCATTAGAACCTAAGAGTTCATTCAGATGGTTGAGCACTAGAGGTGCCTTCTCCTTGCAGTGTATGGCTAGTTGCTATCATCACTAATGATTTCTTCTAGGCAAATGTGAAGAAATACGATACATATGAGTACCCTCTTGCTAATGGGACTTTACACTTTATAGAACCAGAGCCTCATCCTCAACAAAGAGTTCCTCTATAAGAGAAGTTGGTGTTACGTTTTAGGAATGAGAGAAAGGAGTATCCTTTTTCACACACTCATTTCTTGTATTCAAGACAGAGGATGGTCGGCTGGATGAAATACATCATAGATAACCCAACATATGTGGAGAAATTACACAAGAAGAGAGTGTACCATGTTGGGGTGGATCCGATTGCAGTAGTTGCGTGCATGCAGCGTGCGTTTTATGCTACACGTGGCCTTAAATGAGTGGCTTGAAAGCACACGTAAGGAATGATTAAGAGTTGATTGTCTGGAGGAGGGACATGCAATTTGAAGGAGTTCGAATGCACTAGTGACAAGTAGGTGGGTCATATAGCATAAACCCCATTGTACTAGAGGAAAGTCTGTGTATTTTTTACTCTGAGCTCTGTTTGATTTCTGTTGAGAGTATTTTGGTAGCATGACGGTATTTTTGGAAATTCTAGATCTGCTAAATGAGGAGGAACTTTGCGTATTTATAAAGCTTTGCTCTTCATGATATCCGTCGGATCATATTGACTACTGATGTATAGGACGAGTCTCTTAATGGTGGATTTCTCCATGAGCTTACTGGTGCATGGAAAACCTTTTTAAGTGCATGAACTCCTTATGAAAGGTTAAGAGTGAATAGGTTGGTCCGATCTAACTGTCTCTACTTCAGACCTATCATGCCAAATCTTCTTTAATCATCCTGATTTCATGATCTTGACTTTCTAGGTTTGCCGTTAAACTCAAAAAGTTAAAATCCAAATTTAATCCTCTACAAGTTCTCCATAAAAATTGAACTAGATCAATTTTTAACTTGTATTATGAGTCATTATGCATATGCAACTTCTTATTAATCCATTATATTTCATAATGATTGACTCTAATTCTTATCATTATTAACATTACTATTAAATAAAAAAAAATGTGACTGAGAATTAATTTCACTATAACCTCAATCCCAAACAAAATAAATACTCTTTTACCATGGATCAAAACTTCTATTTTTCAAGCTCTTATGTAAGATATTAAAAAATAAATACTTTAAATTATAGAACTCGAATGCGCATGTTAGAATCTAGAATCTGCTCTTTCTAGATAGGATTTGGAGGAGCCAGCTTCGAAGGTTGATCTTCCGAATATATGACTTATGAGCTTTGGCAGTAAAACGTTAAATCGTGTCGAATCATCCAAGTGTCCACGTGGAAGCGGGGCTCACTGAGTCTCAGCCTATAGAATCTTCAATCTTGCCCAACTCAGTATTTATGTAAAAAGGCAATTCAATTGAAGTCGACCCCCTAATCCCATTTTGTACTTTTACAACATTTGTGTGGACTTCCTTTTGCATATACATACCCAATATCCAAATATTAATTTTTTAATGACTTGTCATGATATCTTACGCATCTCAATCCTCCGCCACATAATCGCCTGCACCGTTATCCACATTATCCCTCCTGCACCGTCAACTGCACACCTATCACCGACACCCAAATTTTATAGAAATGGACTCGTTTAGCATCTTCGAGTATTTTCTTTTTTAACATAAAGAAAATATTTGGCCAAAAAAACATAAAGAAAAGATGATCATGCTCTAACATATGGTTTTATCTTTTCTTTCTTTCGTTTTTTTCTTATTTCTTTTATTTTATTTTATTTTAATTGAAGAAGTCCAATGCTAGAAAAGGATATAAATATAACACGTAAATTTTTATTATTAGAGTATGTACGGCATGATTTGGTATAGTTGATCCGTCGAACCAAACCGAACCACAAATAATATGATTTGATTATTTTTTAATCCGAGTCTAATTATATGGTTCGATTTGTATGTTTTTCAAACTGAAAAAAAAAATGTTTTGATGTAGTTTGCTTAGCGAATTGAATCATTTTTTATTCTTAATATAAAAGAACATTCTATTAAGAGTTTTCAATCACATTTTTTTATCACTAATAAAAATATAAAAAATGATATTTAAAATTAATTATTCACCCCAATAAATATATAAAACTTATAATGATGAAAGGTTTCATTCACCATAAAACTATAATCATACATTAGTTTTATTCTCTTAAATTACCTTTAAATAAAATAATATAAAGGATTCAATAAAATTAAATTATGCTATATCCTAATATGAGACATGAATTTTAATTCCTTGTATTTCTGATCAATATATTATCACAAAGGTTAAAACCTAAAAATTATCTTATTTGCAAACACATTAAAACATTTTAAATATGATATGTATAATCTAATTTCATTCCCATGAAAGATACATGTATGAATAAAAAATTTAGAAAATAATTAGTTTTTTTTTTTTTTTAAATATGTAAAACTTTTTGGTTTAAGGGCCCAAACCGAATCATGAATAATTTGTCTTTTCTTGAATTGAATCACAAATCAAATGGTTTTAAAAAAGAATCATAATTTCAGTGCGGTTCGGTTTGATTCGTAGTATGATCAATTTTTTTACACTGTCCTAGGCTTAGTATCCATTTAATGTCTGATTGATGCCTGATATCTGTGAGAAAACTATGAAAAAAAGATAAAAGATTTGATTACTCATATGGATTAGGTATTTATCAAATATAGATACAAATGCAAATAAAAGATATGAAAAATAGACCAATAAAGTGATAAATTAGAGAATGAGCAATTTAACTAATCAATGCATATACTATTATTGTTTTTTCTATTCATCATTGTAAATCGAATACCATAGATGACTTATTTTTAAAGTTTCTACAAATATCTAAAGGTTTATTATAAAAAAATAATTATCACACCTTTTCACTTTATCTTGAGTTATACTCGTGCCTTCTCATTTTACATATTTGCATGAATTTTATTTATTTATTTTAACTTTAATTTTTCTCTTTTACTTCATATAATTATATATATATATATATATATTTTTTTTTTTTTCTAGCCATGTAACCCTATACTCTTGTTGCTTTGTTTTAAAAAGAAGAGTAAAATAAGTTAATAAGTAAACGAAGCTATAAAACAACACGACAAATAAAGCTTCAGGTTTAATAATCTCCATATAATTGAGAATTATAGTATCATACATATATAAATTAAAAATTACGAAAATCAACATTTATATAACAAAAGAAACAACAACATAAGGTAAACGAATACGAAAATAAAACATACAAATTAAAATCACGACATGATTTGGAGGGACCAGAAGGAAAAAAAAACCTTAACGTGCACCAACCTGCACCAGATAACTCATCGAAAATCACCTCCCATATAAAATCGTTAACATCCCAACTTCGAAACTCGGAGAAACTAATAAGAGCCAAACACGTCTCTTCCGATACATCCGATAAGAAAAACCAAACACGGTCGAGTCGGATTTTATCAACTCAACTCGGTCTCTCCCAACTCAGTACCTACACCAACACACCACAAAGAGCTATCTCCAATGGCTTCTCTCCACACCACTCTCTTCCCTCTCCCCAAACTCAACCCTAAACCGACAAAAGCCCCATCTTTAGTAAGAACACCCATCTCCAAGATCCCACCTTTAACCTCTCCCAGAACCAGAGTCCCTCACAGACTCGTCCCCAACTCAATAATGGAAGAGCTCGACGTAATCCCGGTGCAAAGTGGGGATAGTACGGACCACCAGGAAGGTGTGGCGGTGAGTTTAGATAGAGAAGATGATGTGGGTGATCTGGAGTTGGTGAGTCAAGTGGGTGGGTTTGCAACGAGTGAAGAGCAGTTTCCGTTTGATGGGTTTTCTTCTTCTTCATCTGGTGGTGTTTTGTCGTCTTCTTCTTCATTGGATGAAGGTCAAAATGAAACAATGGAGAGATTAATTGATAGGAGCATTAATGCTATGATTGTGTTGGCGGCTGGTACTTATGCAATTACTAGGTTGCTCACTATTGACCATGATTATTGGCAGGTGGGTATTTGATATACTATATAATATGTAGTTCTTATTAGGTTTATTGTTAAAGTTTCATTTTTGATCTAACAATCGAGCTGACATTCGATATAAATTATATAAAGAAAATTGGAAAATTCTCTCTTTTGATATTTTAACTGCTAAAATAATTATATAAACTCTTATAATCATTTCAATAGTTGGATAATGGGTTGGACAGTCCCTGCTAAGGGTATCTTAGAAGTTTCTAAGGAAATTTTACTCAAGTGTCATAGAAAAGTTTTCTCAAATTATATTACTTTGTGTTGCTTATTCAATTCTTATCGTGTGCCTCGGATGCTTCTTAGTGGAATTACTTATATTATTGTGGCAATTCTGGTTGCATTTATGTTATTACGTCATTTTCAATAATTGGTAAGTATCAGATGTGCATAATTCATGCTACATGGCATCGGTTTGCACTTGTGCCATATTGTAGAAAGAGGCAAGTCGCCTTGTACGGTGTTAAACTAATGATTGGCACTGGTTGGTGAAATCGACATATCATAAACATATATCGAAAATGAGTCCAACTCGAGTTTGTCGAGGAAAATTGAGGTGGTTCTCGGAAATGGAGGCTAAAAGTATAACCCTTAATCTCATAGGGTTGTATTTTGTCTGATTAGGATAGATGGTAAGATGTAAAGATTGATTGAGAATTGAGAAACGTAATGTGCATCTACTGAGCCATGTGGTGAATGGCATGATGTGAATGTGGTCATTTGTTTTGTGCTATGTGTAATAGCATTGTGTGGCTATTGAAGAGATAAGCTTTGGCGTTGGTTTTTGGCAATATGCAGACAATACAGTGGATGTAACATGGGTAGAAATTACTTTATTGTGTCATTTTTAACATATCACAAGTAGATTGTCACACACAGGGGCAGATAATTCGGTGTGATTAGTTGCTATGGTGCATTTGATAGGAGTGTCAGCCACTTTAGGTATTTCATCCTTCAAACTAGAATTGGAAAATTTCCCCATTCAATGTAATTAGAGTATGACATTGATTTCTGATTGAGGTGATGGAACTGAGGTTAATTTCACGCTGTGATCGTCTATACTCCCTGAAATGACATAATAATGGTCATCATTAGTATGGAAGGATGTTTTAATAGCTCAACAAGATAAACTCATGGTTGCTGTTAAAGGCCTGCAATGTCGCATCACTAAAACTGGAGATGGTCGGATTCTTATGATTGTTATCTTTTCAACTCATTTTGGCCTATGCAGGGCTGGACAATTTTCGAGATACTAAGATATGCACCACAGCATAACTGGATAGCTTATGAGGAAGCTCTTAAAACCAACCCAGTTTTTGCAAAAATGGTTATTAGTGGAGTAGTATATTCCATTGGTGACTGGATTGCACAGGTACATTGTGCTGTGTGGAATATAAATCATGGCATTCAAATTTATTCTCATCATTGATGTGGGATTCTTTTCTATACTGCTGACTCTTTAAATCTGCAGTGCTTTGAGGGAAAACCTCTCTTCGAGTTTGACAGAACACGGATGTTTAGATCAGGGCTTGTAGGATTTATGCTGCATGGATCCCTTTCACACTACTACTATGATTTTGGTGAGGTGAGTTCTAAGTTCCGTATCCATTTTTGAGGTATATATTTCTTGACAATTATGTGAATTGCTTCTATCGTTATGTCAACAGGCGCTTTTTCCCTTTAAAGACTGGTGGGTTGTTCCTGCCAAAATATTAATTGACGAAACTGCATGGGCAGCAGTTTGGAACAGCATATACTTTGTAGCATTGGGATTTTTACGTCTCGAGTCCCCTGTCAACATCTTTAATGAATTGAAAGCAACTTTCTGGCCTATGTTAACTGTGAGTATATTTTTTTAGACTCCTCTTTTAATTTATTTTATTGACACCATTTTTTTCCCTTAGATAACCACATAACAGTACTCTGAATCGTGTTGATTGCCTTGTCCCAAGAATAACTTACAATGTTAGCAAATTTTAAAGCCATTGGAATCTGAAAAGGACAAGTATCTTCTCTTCCAGTGGTTGATCCTGGCTTGATATTTGGACTTTCATTATTATTTACAGGCGGGATGGAAATTGTGGCCATTTGCTCATGTGATTACCTATGGTGTGATTCCAGTACAGCAAAGACTTCTTTGGGTGGATTGCGTTGAGCTCATATGGGTGACGATACTCTCGACGTAAGTGCTTGTTTAGATGGGCTGGTCTATTCATGCATCGAGGATGGAAACAGAACTTAAATGAAATTAATTCCTCGTTTTTCTGACTATATGTATCATTTGATTTGTGCCATATCATGATCATTTAAGCTTTTACCTATTATTTTCTACATTAATACAAGGTTCTCTAAAACGTTTGGTTCATTCATCTCTCTAACAGCTATTCTAACGAGAAATCCGAAGCAAGGATTACAGAAGCTCCTGTGGAAGTCATTGCAAGTTCTAACTCAGCAAAGCTGCCGGAGGTAAACAGTTTTTCACCATTTGATATTAAAGATGTGTATATGAGGTCTTGAGTTTCACCCTGGTCTATTGCTTCATTTCACCTTTCCCTTTTACTTGACAGGAACAATAGGTCTTGTAAGAAGCAGAAAGAAATCATGCTGGAGCAAGCGATTTACTGGGTGATGGACCAACGGCTTTCAATGGCATGCTGAGGCCACGGAGGTCTTGACAGGGGGTGTACGGTATTACATGTGTACAGATAGCAGATTTGGGAAACTTGGTTGTGTATACAATAGGGAAACCATCCGGCATTTTTATGTTTCTTATTGCATTAGGATTTATCCTCTTTACAGCAAAAGGAGTAAAACAAAGGATGGAAAAATTAACTTTGGCAGATAAAAAGGATGCAGTATGTCCTGTGTTATAGTGTTTATTTTTTCGGTATGAATCAAGAAGATTTATGCACTAGACAAGCCTGCATACGTTTTGTGAGTCGGCCTAAGATTAAAAATATTGAGTAGGTAATACATAACAGCTGTAAAAAAAATGCGGTGTGTCCCGTGTTATAGTTTTTATTTTTTCAGTATGAATCAAGAAGATTTTTGCACTAGACAAAGCCTGCTTCCGTTTTGTATATTGTTCTAAGTGAAATATTGAATAGGTAATATACAGCAGTTGTATGTGCTTTGTCATGTAATTTATCATGTGTAAACTTACAGGTGATCTATTTCAATTCTGCATTTATTTTTGCATGTTACAGATATTATTATCAATTACACCAATAATGCTAACATGGTGTGGGTTGGTTAAGATACTGTACTCTTTTCATTAGTAGAGATGGGAGAAGTTCGATTTTTTCTCCATGTATCTCATGAAATTTATACAGTTGATAATGCATAAGATAGATCTTCGAATTTTCCCATGTATATATGTTGCTCAGGGATTCGATTTTCTCTTGTATTTTGTGAAATATATAATTGATAATATAATATTGCTACTGGTTTGTTTGATGTGTTTATAGGAAAAATCTTTATGATTCTTTGAACTTGTTTCTTGATCAACCGTTTGAATCGAAATGTTGATTTGCTAACCAATAAGAAATTAAATTTTCTATGATTTGACCGCTGAGAAGAAGTTGCATAAAATAGAACCTCTTGTTTATCACGATAATGAAATAATCCTTAGTATTATCGTTGTCATTGTCATGAAGTTATCTTACAGTTAATAATGTCCATATCTTCTTTTCTGTGGGGATGAAAAGTGGGTGTGAAGTTTGTTGCGTGGCACTGATAGGTTCAATGATGAAGAATATATGTTTACCATTTGTGATGCATATGGGTTTCGACCTGCTGATATTTTGAGGGGCCAGACAACTTGCGATAATCATAGGACCTGTAGGTTTGATGTGGTCGTGATTGTAGGTAATTCAAGATGAGAATGGGTGACAAAAATCTTGTATTTGTTGTCAGCCATTCAACAAGGCCAGGACCCATTCTCTACAGTCTTGTGGCTCTTGATTGTGATTGACGTGCTCTCTTGCTTTCTTGCTTAACATTCTGATTGCATTGTGGTGTGCAGGTGGAAGAGATCTCATTCTTTCAAATTATTTGTTTCTTTAATCTACTGTTTTTCAATAGTTTTTCAACCTAATGGCATTTTTTCCCGATATCTAATGTGAGAGGTCTCATGTTTGAATTATCCTCCATTGTAATTGGCTAAAGAAAAAAAAATCTACTGTTCAATAGTATTTATGTATATTTATGGTATTAGACTAGACAAAAGTTTTTGTACTATGAATGTATTTGATGGTATAAATATACATAAGCGAGTCGAACTTATTCACGAATTACTCAAGTTCAATTAAGTGAAAACTCGAATTTGATTAGACCATAATCGAGTAGCTATCGAGTTTGAATATAAATTTTGAAATACTCAATCCAAGTAACTAATATAAATTTTGAAATACTCAATCCAAGTAACTAGCTAGTCTAGTTGAGCAATTTATAATTTTTTATCAAAGATATTATAAAACTTGTATTTTTTTCCATTTTAATATTCTTTTTTTTTTTCCCTTTTGTATCTAATGATCCATATTTATTATATTTTAATCAAGTAAACTAAAAGCCTTATTTTATTCCAAAATCTTAACTTATTTTTCAATTAACTAAGTCTAATTAAGTGTGGCTCAATCTCACTGAGTATCGGTTTGAGTTGAGATCCAAGCTTAAAATTTAAATCTTGATCAAGTTTGAGTTTTGAGTTTCTTCATTTGAGTTGCGTTCGACTTTGGCACTATTTCGTCTCGACTTGGCTTGCTCACACCAATGCCTCCAATACAACACTACCAACAAATTTCCATCATTATTGCCACAGAATTATGACAAAATCATTGCCACTATCACTAACTATACACATTAACATCATGTGTTGTGCCTGTGTAAAATAATAAACAACACTAATCTTGTCAAGTACCATTCGCATCGAACACGATAAAAGAAAATTATACTATATAATATTTCTTTTGTAGTATAATCTTGTTCTTATAACCAAACTCTATCTTAGATATTATCACGTGTAATTAATAGTTAGATTAGAAGGAAGAACATGACTATATAATTATGCTATTAGACACTTTAAAAATCAAGTCAATCTCAACTACTAATTCATAAATTGAGAAAAACTGAGAAAAAAATAGATGAAAAGTATATAAATCCATTTCATATTTGTGTTAATGTTAAATTAATTTTCCCATTTTTTATGTGGTCTTCATGTTAAAATCCACATGTGGAGAAATAAAATAAAAATAGAAAAACAGGTAAGGAATAAAAGTTTGTTGTTATTGTGTCTTATTATGTTGGAGTTGTGCAAGTCTTGAGAGTTTGTGTCTATTGAGTTACCAAGTTTGTTAAGTTATGAAGATTTTGGAGTCTGTTATCAAGTTTTTAGGAGTCAGTCTCAAGTTTTTACATGGTAACTTTATTGTCTTTTATTGTTATTGGGATGTCTATTTAAAAAGGCACATTACTATAAATAGAAGATAGACTTCCTCCATTTAAGAGTGGTATTAGAACTAATTGAAAATAGAAAAAAAAAAGAATTCCTCGCTTTGATAGTCATTATGATCATTGGAGCATGTTGATGGAGAACATTTTAAGGTTAAAGGAGTATTGGGACGTTGTTTTTGAAGGGATTATATAACCAATAGATGACACAATAATGAAAAATGCACAAAAAGCAGCTTTTGAAGTGTAGAGATTAAAAGATCTCATGGCAAATGATTATCCTTTTCAAGTAATTAATCATCCCATCTTTGAAACCATTATTTGTAAAGATACATCCAAGGACATATGAGACTCAATGGAGAGAAAATATTAAGGCTCTTCAAGAGAAAGGAGGCAGTAGCTTCAAGCTTTAAGCTCAGAACTCGAAACATTTGAATGAAATTGGGAGAATCAGTTACATATTATTTCTCCCGACTTATGACAATTATCAACAAAATGTGAAACCTTGGACACAAGATAGAGGAAAATATGGTTATTGTAAAAATCTTCGATCTATGGCACCAAAATTTAACTTTATTGTTTGTGCTATTAAAGAATCTAATGATATTAATGAGATCTCACTTAATGAATCATAGGGTTCATTACAGGTTCATGAGTAGAAAATAAATCAACAAGAAAAGGAGGAGTTGGCACTAAAAGCCTCAGTTGCAGCAGAGGAGATGGAGGATGAGACAAAAATGGAAGGAAGAGGCATAAGCTACAATAAACAATAAAAAATATGACATCAAGAAAATTCATTCAATTAGAGAGGAAATGGGGGCCATCACACAAAGTTAGCAAACAAGTCCAATATTGAATGTTATAGGTACCATATGTATGAACATTATAAATAAAAATGTCATACTAACTTGTCAGCACATGGAGAAGAGTCTAACGATGTAAAAAATGTGAAAGAACAGATAGAAAAGATATTGTTGTTGATGGTTTGTCATGCAAAGGAGGAAACAGACAAGAACTTATGGTATCTACACACTGGTTGTAGCAATTGTATGAGTGGAGAAAAGTCAGTATTCACCACTCTTGATGAATTTTTTAGAAATATTTTGAAGTTTGGGGACAATTCTAAGATGTCAATCATGGGAAAAGGGTAGGTAATAATTCAAAGCAATGGAGATTCCACTCAAACAATCTCTAATGTTCTTTGTATTCTAGATTTGAAGACCAATCTATTGAGTATTGGTCAGTTGCAAGAAAAGGGTTATGAAATTACCATCAAAGATAAAGTTTGTAAAGTCCAAGATGCCAATCTGGGCTTAATTACTGCAATGAAGATAATGGCAAACGGAACGTTCCCTTTCTAATTCAATAGCCTTAAACCTTTATGTTTATCAACAAAGGTGATGGATGCAACACAGCTATGGCACTTTCCCTCTCTATTTCAATAGCCTTAAACATTCATTTAAGCTTTGTTGGTTTTAGAACATTATAACATAAGAACATGGTGACATGTCTCCCTAAAATCACAATCTTCTTTGAAATTTGTGAAAGTTGTGTTGTTAGCAAACATCATTGCAATCCTTTTCTACAAGGTAGATCATTGAGAGAAAAGATGGAGCTAAGATTGGTTTATTATGATATATGTGGGCCAATTAAAGCATGCTTTAATGGAGGTAAAAGATACATCATCACTTTCATTGATGATTTTAGTCAAAAGACGTGGGTGTATTTCTTGTAGGAGAAAGATGAAGCTTTTGTAGCCTTTAAAAGCTTCAAGGTGCTCATAGATCATGGTAGAGAGTACAACTCACAAGAATATGTAATTTTTATTTTTTTATTTTTCGTAAAAATAATGGAATTAAAAGACAACTTATATTAGCTTATGGCCCCTAGCAAAATGGTATTCATGAACGGAAAAGTCGCACGAATATAAATATGGTGTGTAGTATTTTGTCAAGGAGTGGAGTCCCAAAAAGCTTTTCGTTTGAAGATATTAATTAGAGCATCCATATATTGAACAGACACCTTGCATTTTTTGTATAAAATATGACATTGGAGGAAGCATGGAGTAGACAAAAACCAGCTGTGGATCACTTTGTAATTTTTAGGTACATCACATATGCTCATATCCCAGATAAGAAGAGGAAGAAACTTAATGATAAGGGAAAAAAAAAATGCATTTTTCTTGGTGTTAGTGACTAATCAAAAGCTTATAAGTTGTACAATCTTAACACCAAGAAAATTGATATAAGTTGTGACGTAGTTTTTGATGAAGCTGCAATTTGGTCATAGGATGGAGTTAAAAAACATATTCCAATAGATTTTGATAGCAATGAGGAAGGAGAACATCCTTGGATGAATGAGCAACAACCAAAAAATCCTGAAGAAAGTTCTATACGTGCTCAAGTTCCAATTGTCAGGCCACAACAAAAATGAGCAAGACCACTTGGATGGATGATTATGAAGTCTTAGGAATTGATCAATTAAAGGAATTTCTTACTCACTTTGCTTTGTTTGCAGATTGTGATCCAATAAGCTTTTATGAAGCAATTGAGGAACCAAAATGGTGCAAAGCTATGGTTGAAGAAATTGTAGCAATTGAGCAAAATGACACTTGAGAGTTGTTTTGAGCTTCCAAAAGGGCACAAAACAATTAGTGTGGAGTTGATATACAAAACAAAATTGGAGAATGATGAGAGTGACAAACACAAAGCCTATTCAGTGGCTAAAGGCCATAAATAAGAATTTAGTCCGAAACCACAAGTTTTTGCTCTTGTTGTATGGCATAGTATAATTAGATTGATGATTGCTTTTGTTGCACAAAGTTCATGGCCCATCTTTCAGCTAGATGTGAAACAAGCTTTCCCTCCATGGAGACTTAGAAGAATAGGTATTTAGCGATCAACCTCCTGGCTATATTAAAATTGGGTAGGAATATAAGTTGTATAGGTGAAAAAAGGCATCATGTGGATTAAAACAAGCTCTATGAGCTTGGTATAGTTGCATAGACACCTATTTTACTAAGTTGGTTTCCAAAAATGTCACTATAAGCATACACTCTTTACGAGAGTTGATCATGGAGGAAAGATCCTGATTTTCTGTTTGTATGTTGATGATTTAATTTTTACTAGAAATGATAGTGTTACATTTGAGACTTTTAAGAAGTCTATGATAATTGAGTTTGATATGACTGATCTTGAGTTGATGCATTACTTTCTTTTCATTGGAGTGAAACAATCAGATGCAAGAAATTTTGTTTCTTAAAAAAGAAAATGTTCATGAGCTTTTAGAAAGGTTAAAAATGAAAATTGTAATCCTGTCGTTACATCAGAAGAGAAAGGCTTTTAGTTAATGAATAGTGTGAAAGGAGATCATGTTGATGGCGCATTTTTCATTAGAGAGGACACTGTTTGGTTAATTCGCCCATCACTCCTTTTTTTCGAACCGAACCAAAATAATCCTTTTTTTTTTATTTTCTTTAAGCAAAATTGGTCCATCATTAATGTTTAATTGTCTTCACGGTTAACCTTTTTAAGTTAATTTTATCGGTTTTCGGTTTTTAACCATATAATGTAATGGTTAACTAAAAGTTATGATTAATTGTGTTTCAAGTTATAATTATTAAAAATTAGAACTTTTTATTTCGTAATTACATTAAAAAATTGTAAATTAACATGTCAAATAACATAATTATATTAAAAAATTGCAAATCAATGAATCAAATAATAATAAAAAGAATAAATCATAAACATAAGTTTAATACTAGTTCAAAATGTTCCAATTAGTAGATGTCTCAAATTACTAGAATTCAATAATTCAAAGTTGAACACTTTCTTGTATTCTTCAAATTACATTAATATTCCCAAATATTACTTATATTTATAGATATTATATATACATATTATATGTGAGACTAGTTAATTGAAACCATCGGTTTTGATTGATTATAAATCGAAATTGAAAACCAAAAATATTAAATATTCTAATTCTAAACCGATACACCAGTTAACCATATTTATCGGATTGATTTTTTTTTTTTTTTGTTTCAATTTGGTTTTTTGGTTTCTTTAGTTTTTTACGCACCCTTAATTTTTCAGGAAAATTAGCATATTATGAGTCAGCAGGTGATCATGGTCTGTTCTATAAGAAAGGTCAGAGTTCGTATTTGTTTGGTTTTATAAGCAGTGACTATGTAAAGGGACCCTAATGATAGAAAAAACACATTTGGTTATGTTTTTGTGCTAGGATCATGTGTGATTTCATGGTCATCAAAGAAGTAGTCCATTGTAACTCTATTTACCATAGAAGTTGAATTTATGGTAGCAACTAGTTGTGCCTATGAAGCAATATGGTTATGAAGAATTCTTGAATTTGTTGGTTTTAAGCAAAAAGAAGCTAGTTTGATTTTCTGTGGTAATACTTCAACCATAAAGTTATCTAAGAATCCTATTATGCATGGAAAAAGCAAGCATATTTATGTCAAATATTTTTATTCGAGAGATCAACAACAAAATTTACTAAGCTTGCTCATTATAAAAGTGAGGAGTAGGTTGTTGATATCTTTACTAAAGGTTTAAAGTTGGATTCATTTCATTTGCTCATAAAGTTATTGGGAGCATTTAGCTTGAGCACAATTCTAAATTAAACTGGTTTTAGCAGTATTAGCTTAATAGAGGGATTGTAGAATGAAAGTTTATTGTTATTGTGTCTTATTATGTGGAAGTTGTGCAGATTTTAAGGGATTGTGTCTATTGAGTTACCAAGTCTATTGTATCATCAAGATTTTAGATACCCTTACCAAGATAGTTTCAAGTATTTAAATGGTACATTTATTATCTTTTATTGTTATTGTGATGTATATTTAAAAAGGTACGTTGCTATGAATTGAAGATAGCTCTTTTCTTTGTTGTTATTGTGTTTTTTTTTTCCTCACATTTAACACATGGACCTATGATCCACTAACAAATTGCAACTATGTTCCATTTATGCAAGGAATTACAACAGTACTCTTTTGATGCCAAATGTGACACGTATTGCAAAGTAGAAATAATGAAATATGATATGGGAAGATTTGAGTGGAAAGTATGAATTTAAGGTGAGAATCCATGTAATAGATTTGTAAATTCAAGTCAATACAACTCTATGGCTTCAAAAAGTAAAAGTCTATATAGCACCAAAATAACGTATATAGCACATATCCGAAAAGATAAATAAAGAGAAGACCAAGATTGTTAAATTTGCAATTCTATGCAAAATCATTAGAGGATTATAATCAAAACGTAAAAATGTAAGTTCTATAACTTGTGCAAAATAACTTTGAAAAACTATACATTACAGAAAATCATAAAATACTTAAAATACATAATGGATGTAAACAAAAAAAAAAGATAGAAATTTGTTTTTTTTTTTTTTTTTTTTTTTTTTTTTTTTTATAATAACTCTTAATCCATAACATAATATACATAAAAAGAGCAAGTAGAATTATTGTTAAGTTCTTTTTTTATTATTTTATTTTAAAAAAGTTATGAATCGAAGGCGAATTAAACTTTTAACTGGTTTTAACTGGTCTTAAATGTTGAAAAGAATGCTTCTTTTTTCTTTTGTATTTTATATATCTATTCAAATACAACGATATACAATTATATAGTATTTACAATAAGCTATTTTTAGTAAGAAAAAAACAACCAACTAGCTATACAATAATCTAAGCTTAAAAAAAGAATTTGTACAATTAAAGACGTTTAACTTGCTTAATTAATGACGTTTGACTAGCTCCATTAATGATGATTGACTAGTTCAATTAATAACATTTGACTAGCTCTTAGAATTCCTCCAATCAACAACTTACGCCAACACTCCTCCTTAAGTTAGTGCGTAGATGTCTTGAATGCCTAACTTGTTAAGTGAATTGTAAAATATTTTGCTAGAAACAGCTTTTGTAAGTATATCTGTTACTTGGTCTTCCGACTTGATAAATGGAAATTGAATTACCTTATCCTTAAGTTTCTGCTTGATGAAATGTCGATCCACTTCAATATGTTTAGTTCGATCATGTTGAATTGGTTTGTGTTCAATTGCTATTGCTGCTTTATTATCATAAAACAAATTCATTGTTAATTCAGATCAGAAACCAATTTCTTCTAACAATCTCTTCAACCAAAGAAGTTCACAAAGTCCCTTATGTTGAACTTATGTTCACGAATGATTTTGATGAGAATAATTATTACACAATTAATTATTTAAATATTCTTAATTGTTTAAATACTTAAAATATTTTTATATATATATATATATGATTTGTATTGTTCTATTGTTGTTCAAGTTTTAACAGAACAAAAAGTTGAAGAAAAGTCAAGACAAAGCTATCGAGCCCAGTAGAAGAAAGGTAGAGGCACTATTCATCAGATAAAGACAAAAGACTAAGTTTTGGATAAAATCGTAATGTTAAGGGCTAGAGTTTTGGGCAAACTCGTGAAGTCAAGGCTGGGTTTTGGGAAACTCGTGAAGTCAATGGCTGGAGTTTTGGGCAAAATTTATAAAGTGAAGGCTTGAAGTTTAGGCCTCGATTTCAGACCTTGACTTCATAAATTTGCCTTCGACTTTAGAAAGCTTGCCTTTGGGAAAAATTTATAAAGTCAAGGGTTGAAATTTAGGCCTCGACCTCAGACCTCGACTTCATAAATTTGCCCTCGACTTCAGAAAGTTTGTCATCGGCAAAATTTATAAAGTTAAGGGCTAAAGCTTAGGCCTTGACTTCAGAAAGTTTTTCCTCAACTTTAGAAAGAAAAGAGCTGTTGGAATGCATTTAATGCATGTGTCAGACACATTTAATGTTCTTTCACTACTTTTGATAATGGACAAATTTTTATCAAGAGCTATAAATAGAATTTTTCTCATTTCTTTGAGAGAGAATAACATATTTTAAATTTTTGAATGCACAACAAAAATGAAAACAACGTTCTGTAAAGTTCTTTTTTTTTTTTTACTTGTGTTTTTGTTCTCGTTCTCTTTAATTTGAAATATTTTTAAGAGAATAATTAGCGCTCTGTTTCGAAATATGTTGATACACTCTAAACAAGAGTTTTTGAGCACTGTTTAAGATTTACAAAAGTTGATTATCTGCTCGTTTAAGGAGCTCAGTTTGTAAAAGGAATTTGTAAAATTTCTAAAGTATTTTCTATTGTAAATTTGCTCAAGTAAGAGCGTTTCTTTGTAAAGGAAATTTGTATATTTCCTTAAGAGCTTTTCAGTTTGTAAATCTGCTCATATATGAGCTAATTGTAAAAAGTCCTCAAAGGAGGCATTTGTAAAGAAGCCTCGTAGAGGCAAAGTTAAAAGTCTTCAGTGAGGCAAAGAAAGTTCTTAGTGAGGCATTTGAAGTTTGGTTTGGAGTTACCAGCATCGTCTTAATTGCGATTAGGTGGAAAGTCCTTCGTGGAAGGCAAAGAGAAGTCTCAGTAGAGGTATTTAAGTTTGGTCTAGAGTTACTTCGTCCTAATTGCGATTAGGCGGGGAAGTCTTCAGTGGGAGGCATTTGAAGTCTGGTCGTGTGTTACCACCACAACACTTGATTTATCAAGTGGAAGTCCTTTGTGAAAGACAATTGTAAAAGTCTTATTGTGATAGGCATTGTTGTAATTCCTTGTCTAAGAAGAGCGTATTGATTTCAGAATGATCAATATAGTGGTAAAAGTTCTCTTTGAGGCATTTGCATCGTGGAGAGTAGGCAGAGGGACGAATTCCACGTTAAATCCTTGTGTTGCTTCTCTTTCTCTCTCCCTATGATTCTTTATCTCTACTTTTTGTTAATTAGTTTATTCCGCTGCATCTGTTTGTTTAAGTTTTCTCTTGTCTTATCTTAGTTAATTAATTTGGTTTGATAAAACAGAAAAATTTGTAATACTTAATTCACCCCCCCTCTTAAGTATTCCTTGTGTATTATTTCTAACAATTGATATCAAGCCTGGTCTCTTGTGGTTGATTACTTAAACGCAAAAGAGAAAAAATCATGGCTTCTAATACACTAGGATTCTTAGAAGGTCAGGCTATAAATAGGCCACCGCTTCATAGTGATGGTAATTACCCTTATTGGAAGTGTAGAATGAATATATTTTTGAAAGCTCAACATAGATTAATATGGAGAGCAGTTGAAAAAGGACCTTTTACAGTTGAAAATAAAAATAAATATCAATACTCAGAAGATGATTGGAAAATACTAGATTATAATGAAGCTGCCATGAATATTCTTCATTGTGGATTGAATGAAAGTAATTTCAATAGAGTTTGTACTTGTAAATCTGCTAAAGAAATCTGAGATGAACTTGAAGTAACTTATGAAGGATCTTTAAGGATCAAAGACACTAAAATAAGTTTGTTGGTTGGTCAATTTGAAAGTTTTAATATGCTGTCTAGTGAAACAATTGATCAAATGAATGATAGATTCATTAATATCATTAATCCTTTGAGTGCTTTGGGCAAGAGCTTTACTAATGTTGAAATAAATTCAAAATTGCTCATATCATTCCCAAGGAATGGGAAGTAAAACGAACAACAATAGAGGAAGCCGAGGATCTTAGCATACTAACAAAAGAAGAGCTTCTTGGTGCACTTAAGACTTATGAGCTCATCAAGAATCAAAGTGAAGAATTCCAAAAGAAGGCTATTGCTCTGAAGACAACCAACGATGATTCTGATAAGGAGGAGATAAACAAGGATGTTGTGTTGTTTGCAAAGAATTTCAATAAATTTATAAAGGATGGCAGCTCTCAAAGTTTAGAAAGGAAAGGAAGGATGTTGTGTGCTATAAGTGCCAGAAACTAGGACACATCCAACCAAACTGTCCTCTTCTCAAGAAAGCCAAAAAAGATCCAAGAGGGAAGCACTTATTGCTACTTGGAGTGATGAAGATTCATCAGATTCTGATGAAGAAACGTTATGCTTCATGGTAATCCACGATGAGGTAAACAATCCTTCAACTTCTTGATCTAATGATGAATTGCTGGACATGTATAAAAAAGTTTGTAAAAAGCTAAAAAAATCTGAAGAAGATAATAAACAACTTAAAAATCTGATGCAAAATGCTTTAGTTAGATTAGAAGAGTTTCAATATGAAATTAATGAGTCTAAAACTGAAAATGAAGAAAAAGATGAAATAATAACAGCTCTAGGTTCTAAAGGAGATAGCTTGCATGAAAAGCTTAGTAGGATGAATTGAAAATTAATAAAGTTAGAAATAAAAATAAGAAACTAAAAACAGAAAATAAAATTCTGGTTGAGCAGAATGATAAATTAAAAATTGAAAATGATCTTTTAGATTTAGAAATTAAAACTATAAAAGATGATAATAAACCTGCATCTACTAGCAACAACATCAATAACAATGAACTTCTAAAAGAGCTAGATGAGTTAAGAACAGAAAATATAAATATGAAATCTAGCTTAGATGATTCAAAGGCTTTCATAGCTAAATTCACACAAGGAGAGAAAAATTTAAGTACTCTCCTTAGTAAGCAAAACTTTGATCATAACAAATATGGAATTGACTATGATAGGCACAGGAATTATAAGTCTCATAAGACTCGGTTTTTAAAAGCTACTCATGTCACTTGTAATTATTGTGGCAAGTCTCGCCATATTGCACACAAGTGTGCAATAAGAAAGACTTTGCTCTCGGGTCATAAAAGCAAGTATTTTTGGGTGGCCAAGAAAGAAGTTTTATTTGTTTCTGACCCAAGAGAATCTAAACAGAAATGGGTACCAAAGAAACAATAACTTGCTTTGTAGGGATCCTCAAGTAGCAGCAACAAATAGTAATTGGACAGCGGATGCTTAGGCATATGACCGAAGTTGCTTCCAAATTTTCAAAGCTGGACTTAATGGATCAAGGGAGTGTTACCTTTGGTGATGATAGAAAATCGACTTTTTTGGGTAAAGGTAGCATTATCCTTAATAAAGATCTTATTATCAATAATGTGTTGTTGGTAGATAATCTAAAACAAAATCTGCTTCTGTTGTAGAAGAATCAATACATGTTGTTTTTTTATTTGGTTTGATTCCTATAAATGTTAATAATGATGTTGATGATGTTTGTGATAGAATAAATGATCTTCATGTTCTGATGTTAAAATTCTGGTATTTTTCTGCTGTTGAATTCTGCTGTTGATGAAGTGCATGAGCATGTTAGTAATCTACCTAGGGAATGGAAATATGCTAGTTCACATTCAGAAGACTTAATAATAGGTGAATCTTCAAATAGGCTATAAACTAGATCATCTCTTAGAAACACAACAAATCTAGTTTTTCTATCAAAACTTAAACCTAAAACCTTGGAAGAAGCTTTAGAAGATGAGTTTTGGATTTAAGCCATGTAAGATGAACTAAACCAATTCACTAAAAGTGAGTTTGGAATCTTGTTGCAAGGCCTGAAAATATAATTGTCATAGAAACAAAATGGGTTTTTAGAAATAAAATGGATGAATCTGGAATAGTAACTAGAACAAAGCTAGGTTAGTTGCTAAAGGCTATATATAAGAAGAGGGGATAGATTTTGATGAGACTTTTACCCCGGTTGCAAGACTAGAATCTAGAAGAATGCTTTTGGCATATGCTGCTCACAAAGATTTTATCATTTATCAAATGGATGTCAAAAGTGCTTTTTAAAATGGTTTCATGAAAGAAGAGGTCTATGTCGAGCAACTACCGGGTTTTGAAAATAATGAATTTCCCAATCATGTTTTTAAATTACACAAAGCTCTTTATGGTCTCAAGCAAGCTCCTAGAGCTTGGTATGAAAGACTTAGTAACTTTTTGATAAATAATGAATTTTCAAAAGGAAAAATTGATACAACTCTATTTATCAAAAATCACAATTCTGATACATTAATCGTACAGATTTATGTAGATGATATTATGTTTAGTGCTACTAATTCTTCACCTATAAAAGTTTTTATTGAGTCAATACAAAAAGAATTTGAAATGAGTATGATGGGAGAACTCACTTATTTTTTTGGGTTACAAATTAAGCAATCAAGATCTAGAACCTTTATTAATCATTCTAAATACACTAAAGATTTGTTAAAAAGGTTTAAAATGGATAGTTGTAAGTCTAAACCTACACCTATGAGCACTAGTGTAAAACTAGACAAAGATGAAAAGGGTAAAAATGTTTGTAAAAAGATGTATAGATGCATGATAGGTAGTTTGTTCTATTTAACAGCTTCTAGACCTGATATCATGTTTTCTGTATGTGTATGTGCACGATTTCAATCTTGTCCAAAAGAATCTCACTTGGGTGCAGTCAAATGCATCTTCAAGTACCTTGCGGGCATTATTGAAATTGGCTTGTGGTATCCTAAACATACTTCTTTTGAACTTGTTGGGTACTCTGATGCTGACTTTGCTGGTAGCAAAGTAGATTGGAAAAGCACAAGTAGCACATATCGTTTTCTTGGTAATTTTTTAATATCTTGGCATTCAAAGAAGCAAAATTCTATTATATTATCAACTGCTGAAGCTGAATATATAGTCGCTGGCAGTTGTTGTGTACAAATTTTATGATTAAACAAACTTTATTAGACTTTGGTTTAAAATTTGAAAGTGTATCAATTAGGTGTGATAATACAAGTGCTATAAATTTGATTAAAAATCCCATTCAACACCCAAGAACCAAGCACATTGAGATTAAACATCATTTCATTCGTGATCATGCTCTAAACAAGGACATTTGCTTGGAATTTATTGATACAAACCATCACTTGCTGATATTTTTACTAAACCCTTGAGCGAAGAACGATTTTGCACTTTAAGAGGAGAATTGGACATATTAAAGTTTGATGAGTACTAAAATATTTTGAACCAGGAACTTCTTTGAAAATCTAATCTTAAGTCTCTTAGCTGATAAATATTGCAGACTTTATTAAAATCTGCACTTTCATGCATGTTTGTGTTTGTGGTTGTGGTTGTGCTTATATGCCAATGTTTGTCTTCTGTAATTTTCTGTTGTCATGAATTTGTTTATATTCTTCTATGCTTCGCTTTAATTTAAAAAAAATTAAATAAAACAAAGGTTGTTTGAACCAAGAGGAGATACCTTTTTTTAAGAAAATTTCATTTTCTCTGTCTCGGTTTTTCATAAGAAAAAAGAAGCAAATTTTGTTCTAAAAAGGGGGAGAAAATTTTTTTGGAAAAATGCTTTTGATAGGGGAGAAAATTGATTTTGTTTTAGTTAATCTTTTTTTAACAAGTCTGTGTTCTTCTTTTTTATTTTTTTATTTTTTTTCCTTTTGATGAGAAAGGGGGAGAAGTATTTGCACCATTAAGAATTATTTTAGAATTGATTGTGCATATTTATTCTCATAAAAAAGGAGGAGATTTTTGAACTTTATGTTCACGAATGATTTTTATGAGAATAATTAATTATAAAATTAATTATTTAAATATCTTTAATTGTTTAAATACTTAAAATATTTATATATATGCTTTGTATTTGTTCTGCTGTTGTTCAAGTTTTAACATAATAAAAAGTTGAAGAAAAGTCAAGATAAAGCTATCGCGCTCAGTAGAAGAAAGGTGGAGGCACTATTTATCAGATAAAGACAAAAGATTAAGTTTTGGGCAAAATCGTAAAGTCAGAGGCTAGAGTTTTAGGCAAAATTTATAAAGTCAAGGGCTGAAGCTTAGGCCTCAACCTTAGACCTCGACTTCATAAATTTTCCCTCAACTTCAAAAAGTTTGTCATCGGCAAAATTTATAAAGTCAAGGGCTGAAGCTTAGGCCTCAACCTCAGACCTCGACTTCAGAAAGTTTGCCCTCAAGTTTAGAAAGAAAAGAGCTATTAGAATGCATTTAATGCATGTGTCAGATATATTTAATGCTCTTTCACTGGTTTTGACTTTTACACGTTATTAAAACGTTAAGTATATTAAATACAAGTATGGGTTGTCATAAACTTTTTAATAACGGGCAAATTTTTTATCAAGAGCTATAAATAGAATTTTTTTTCTTTGAGAGAGAATAACATTTGTTAAATTTTTGAACGCACAGTAAAAACGAAAACAACGTTCTGTAAATTTTTTTTTTTTACTTGTGTTTTTGTTCTCATTATCATTAATATGAAAAAATTTTAAGAGAATAATTAGTGCTCTATTTCGAAATTTGTTGATATACTCTAAACAAGAGTTTTTTAGCATTGTTTAAGATTTACAAAAGTTGATTATTTGCACGTTTAAGGAGCTCAGTTTGTAAAAGAAATTTGTAAAATTTCTAAAGTATTTTTTGTTGTAAATTTGCTCAAGTAGGAGCGTTTCTTTGTAAAGGAAATTTGTATATTTTCTTAAGAGCTTTTCAGTTTGTAAATTTACTCATTTTGGAGCTGTATGTAAAAAGTCCTCAAAGGAGGCATTTGTAAAAGAAGTCCTCATAGAGGCAAAGTTAAAAGTCCTTAGAGGAGGCAAAGAGAAGTCCTTAGTAGGAGGCATTTGAAGTATGGCTGGAGTTACTAGCATCGTCCTAATTGCGATTAGATGGGAAGTCCTTCGTGGTAGGCAAAGAGAAGTCCTCAGTGGGAGGCATTTGAAGTATGGTCTGGAGTTACGAGCATCGTTCTAATTACGATTAGACTGGAAGTCCTCAGTAGGAGGCATTTGAAGTCTGGTCGTGTGTTACCAGCACAACACTTGATTTATCAAGTGGAAGCCCTTTGTAAAAGGCAATTGTAAAAATCCTATTATGATAGGCATTATTGTAATTCATCGTGTAAAAGGTGTATTGATTTTGGAATAATCAATATAGTGGTAAAAGTCTTCTTTGAGGCTTTTGCACCGTGGAGTGTAGATAGTGGGCCAAACTCCACGTTAAATCTCTTTGTGCTTCTTTATCTCTGGTTATTTTTAATTAGTTTATTCCGTTGCATTTTTTTGTTTAAGTTTTCTCTTGTCTTATCTTAGTTAATTAATTTGGTTTAATAAAATAGAAAAATTTGTAATACTTAATTCACCCCCCCCTCTTAAGTATTCCTTGTGTATTATTTCTAACACCTGAGTCATGCCTCTAAACTCTTCCTCTACACTAGATAATGCAACTACGTTATGCTTTCACTTCTCCAAGTAACTAAATTTCCTCCTACAAAAGTGAAATATCCTGATGTGGATTTTCTATCAGTGATGTTACCTGTCCAGTCTGTATCTGGATAACCATTAATGTGCAAATGATGGTTTTTTTTTTTTAACAAAAGTCCTCGATTTGGAGAAGACTTTAGGTATCTTAGAATTCAAGTCACAACACTCATATGATCTTCACTAGGCCAATACATGAATTGACTTAACAAACTTACTGCATATGCAATGTTTAGTTGTATGTGAGACAAGTAAATCAACTTTCCAACAAGACATTGATATTTATCTTTGTTTTTAGGGGTTTGATTCGGGAATTCTCCCAAACCATGATTTTGGATTATAGAGGGTATCAGCAGGTTTACAATCAAGCATTCCTACTTCAGCCAGCAAATCAAGCACATATTTTCTTTGTGACAAAAAATGCCCTGTTTTGATGGAGTAACTTCAATGCCTAAAAAAAACTTCAATCCTCTAAGATTTTTCATCTCGAATTTAGTTGCCAAATACTTTTGCAGATTAGAGATTTCCCCCTCATCATCTCTTGTGATAATCATATCATCAACATAGATTATTAAGCTGTTACTTTCTCTCGTTGATGTTTTAAGAAGAGAGTATGATCTGAATTGCTTTGCTTAAAGCCATGTTTCCGCATTAGAAGACTGAATTGAAAAATCCATGCTTTAGGGGGTTGTTTCAGCCTATATAATGCCTTTTGCAATTTACAGGCTATTTTTCCCTATGAAGAAGCAGCAAAACTTGATTGGATGCCCATATATACTTCATCTTTAACTTTCCCATGTAGAAAAGCATTTTTTACGTCAAATTGATGCAATGGTAAATCAAGATTTGTAGCTAGAGAAAGTAATACTCCTACAATATTTAATTTTGCTACGGGCGAAAAAGTTTCTTGATAATCTACTCTAAGCATCTGTGTGTATCCTTTCGCCATCAGTCTTGCTTTGTATCTTTTAATGGATCCATCTGCTTTGTGCTTGATAGAAAATACCCATTTACATCTAACAATCTTTTTTCCTTTAGGAAATGATACCAATGTCCAAGTATCATTCTTGTCTAATGCCTTCAATTCTTCATCTATTGCTTGTCTCCATTTAGGGTCATTCATTGCTTCATTCACTGTAGTAGGAGTATGATTTGCAGATAGCTTGTGTATAAACTCTGTAAGGGGTTCAGATAGCCTTTGAGTTGAGACATACTTAGCAATTTCCTCCATGATCAGGTGAGTAATGATTTGGAGGTTTCCCTTGATTATATCTAAAAAGCAATTTATAGCCAAAAGAATCGTCTGCATAATTATTTAGAGAAAAGTTAAGAGATTGTACCTCAAGCATATTCTCAGGAGATTGATCATTTTGTGGTTCTAAAAAGCAAGGAGGAGGCTATTCACTTTTTGTCTCAGTAGGAGGCTGTTCCTGTTCCTTGTGGGCTTCACTTTTTTCCTCAATTTCCTTCTATTGGTCAGTAGTCCTTGTCACTGATTCAACCTTTACTTGTGCATTAGTATTTGTAATATCTGAAATAAATAACCAATTTTCCTTATTCTACTTTTCATTGATCATCTCCCTTTGAAGAGAGGATTAGCACTCTAAAAAGGCAACATCCATGGTTGAATAAAGCCGTCTGGTGCTCAGATCATAACATTAATAATCTTTCTTGTGTGCTGCATAGCCTAAAAAAAAACAACAACAAATAACACATGGATCAAGTTTTGTTTGTTGGTTTTTGTGTAAGTGAACATATGCGACATAACCAAATTTTCTTGTTGGAAGCATTAACACCGATGGTAATGTCACATGATGAGCAAGAGCTTGAAGAGGAGTTTTGTAGTTCAAAACTCGTGATGGCATTCTATTTTGTAGGTAAACAGTGGTGACTACAACATCTATCCAATATTGTTTGAGAATGTGAGCAACAATTAAGAGTACTTGAGTTGTTTTAAGAATATGTCTATTCTTTTGCTCCGCAATACCATTCTACTATGGTATTTGAGAACAAGTAGTTTCATGATATAAATCATGTGTCCGAAAGTAATCTTGCATTTGCATGTTGTTATATTCCCCACCATTATCAGATCGGAATCTGATGTTTAGCTAAGAATTATATTCTAATCATGTGATGAAATTATTTGAAAATCTCAAACACGTCATGTTTATGCTTCATTAGATAAAGCTAAGTCATTCGTGTACAATAATCTATAAATGTCACAAACCATCTAATGCTAGAGGAAATACAAATAGGGTAACGACCCCAAACATCAGAATGCACAATTGAGAAAGGAGTTTCACATTTATTCAAACTCATTGGGTAAGGCACACGATGACTTTCAGCCTAAATACAAACTTCATGCTTTAAGGTTGACTCATTTAATTTCACAAATAATTTTGGAATTAAATGCCTCAAATAACGAAATGATGGATACCATAACCGATAATGCTAGAAAAAATTTTGCCTTCCTTTAGTTCCTCCATGATGCATATTGTTTGCCATTCCATGATTGAAGTCATCCATAAAATATAGCCCCTCTCTTTTAGTACCACGACCAGTAATAATCTCCTTGGTGATAATATCTTGAAACAAACATAAATTCGGATACATTAGGACACAACAGTTTAACTCCTTTGTTACTTAGGCAATAGATA
Organism: Combretum micranthum; assembly: GCA_024138025.1. Lineage (NCBI taxonomy): Eukaryota > Viridiplantae > Streptophyta > Magnoliopsida > Myrtales > Combretaceae > Combretum > Combretum micranthum. Next base: position 563,736 of record JAMXBD010000335.1, on the reverse strand, counting down.
TTAGTTTATTAGAAAGTGATGGGATTAGTAGAGTATTTTGCAATGAAAAAGAAGGAGAAAGAGCAACTGTTCCAGCCCCTTATCACTGGGTATGTTTCTCCATTTGCATTAGTAATGCTTGTTCGTTTTGGTTGGGTAGTTTCAATGAAGTCACAAGAATAAAATGTCATGTGGTGAATTGCTTATGAGTCAATGATCCACCTAGCTTGTTCAAAATTGACACTCATGCGTGCTTCTTTTTTCTTTTTCGCCTTGAGTTCATGCCACCAATCTGGATAACCATGTAACTTCAAACATATTCTATTGTATGTTTCAAGTTCCCACAATGTGTGCAGCATCCTCCTTTCCCATTGATTTCAATCTCCCCATCCTTTCTCTTTCCTTTTGTGTGTATTAGAAATCGGAATTATTGGATCTCTGTCTGATACCATGTTGAGAAGAATGCTTCTTCCTTTTTTTTTTTTGTATATCTATTTAAATACAACGATGTACAATTATATAGTATTTACAATAAGCTATTTTTAGTGAGAAAAAATCGCCAGCTAACTATACACTAATTTAGGCTTAAAATAAGAATTTGTATAATTAAAGATGTTTGTCTAGCTTAATTAATGATTTTGACTAGCTTCATTAATGATGTTTGACTAGCTCCCAAAATTCCTTAAATTAACAGCTCAAGTCAGCATTAAATGCTTAACTATATAAATGGAATATACAAGTTCTCTTATAAACTTTACAAATATAGCTTGATTTAAATGAATTTTATAAATACAGAATAAAGGAGTTAGAGGGAGGGGTATAAATAAAGATGGAGAGAGAGTGTGAATATTAAATTGAAATATAATAATAAAAGGATATATCATCTTAATAGTTGATGAGTTTGTAAAAACAAGATTATATTTTTTATATTTTGTCCTAATTGACTTAAAAATTTAGAATCAATAAATTAGGTTAAAAACGTAATATTTTACTGAGTTTATGTATAAATTTGGTTGAAATCATAAGATTAAAAAAAAAAAGGTATCTATGCATGAATCAACTTGAAATGGCACCCAAAATCGCACACTTATATAATTATATAGGTAAAACCCTGATTTTGACAACTATGAAAATGATAAATTATAATTTTTTATATATGTGTTAATGTCATTTATACTTATTTTTTATTGTTAGAAAGGTGTGTTTAATTATAGTTGCAATAACTCGGAATTTTGCCCATCGAGGTATTATCTGCTTTGACCAAATGCCATACAGTTTTGTCCTTAGAGTTCTATCACCTTATATTTGAGGGGTATTACAATAGTAAAATTCCTTAGCGTTTGAGGGGCCGTCACACGTCCACTGCCACCCCTTTTCTCCTATCATCTATCCTTATTTTACTAACCTTAAAAACCCTAAATCCATATTTGCATGGATTACTATCTTTTCGTTGAGTGAAAGTTTTAAGTCTATCTCTCTTTGTTTTTTTTTTCTTACCTTTTTCACCATCACCATTTCATCACAATCAATCATTGTATGTTTACTTCAATAGATCTGGTAGATATGAAGCAATAATGGCAATCCAGACTTTGGATTATTGATGACTTTCTAAATAAGCAGTTTAATTTTAATTTCAAATTTATTTATTTATCATCTTTTTGTTTTGTTTTTATTATCATCTCTTGTGCGAGATTATGTCAACTCTATCATGTGATATTTTCTACTCGTAAGTAGGGTGGATCTTGTTCATGTGAGTATATTATTCTCTAGATGGGACAATAAAAGTTTTGAAGGGATGTATCACTTTATCCAATTGAGTTTTGGTACTCCCAATCTTTTGTCTATAAATCCTTTTGTATTGATGAATTTGATTAATATAGTATTTTTATATTGAAAGAAATTTATCTTATTGGCACAAAAAAATGTGTGTTGAATTATTTTGCCTCTTTATAAAAAATAATAAAAAATTCAAAACATATAAAATCATAAAATAGAGAATAATTATTGTTTAATTTTGAGGAATTCTATAACCTTATCATAATTTTTTAAGGGATTCGCTTTGCCAGCTATGTAATAACATGTCTATTTGTTTGTTAGCAGATTATAGATAGATATATTTTTTTTCAAACTTTTTTCTAATTAATTATTTATAAAGAATTAGATAAAGATTAAAAAAAAAGTTGACAATTCTCATTAAAAGATCAAATGAATCAAATATAGATAAAATATAAATATAAATCGGACATATTATGCATATCATTTTACAAAAAATACAGATACAAATGAGAAACAAACATCCAAATAGACTCTTAAATTTATATCTAAGCATTGCGGCATGTTAAAAAAATTCATATGCCAATTACATAAGAGGAAACGACGACAAATTGCAAAATTTCCAACGCTTTTCGATCATCTAGCATTATCTAACTCTAAGGTGAAATTCGTGCCAATGTTCATATCTTTCAAGAAAATAATTCGTTTATGCAATTTCTATCTTCTCACAATTTAATATTAATTTTACTATAAAATTGGCTATCAAATTGTAATTATAAAAAACCTTTGAAAATCATAATTCAAGATTAGAGTTTTCAATCCTCCAAGACAAAAGAGTTTTTCCAATTTTGTGAATCAAGAACAGCATTAAGGTTTTTTTTATTACTGAAACAAAAATGCACCTGGTTTATTAGAAATGGACAAAGTTGAAAGGGAAGGACAGTTTATCTGGTATCTTTTGCTTTATAACTGTAGATGCAGGGATTTTTGCTGGTAGCGGTCACACATGCATCACGTGGATCTCGTGTCTGGCACATGACTTTAGAGTGCTACTGAGAAAATGATACTTGATGACGAGATGACTTGGAAAGAATGATAAGGGAGGAGGAACAGACAGTCTCAGTGTCTCCAATTCATAAGTGACAGATAAGGGAGCTTGAGTAGACCTCGTGCGTTAACCTTATAGTTCTTGAGCAGTTGGAGTAGAAATCACTTGAGTTGCCTTGTTTGATCTTTCTAAATAGAACCTCCTTTAGAGACTGTTGTTTGTCTTCTCTTTCCAAAAATTACCAAATGAGAAGAAGGAGTAACTGAATATTTATAGGTACTTGGCATGGATGACGATCGCGGATGAGATAGAGCAAGATCAATTCATACTTATCATGAATGAGCTCCTCATGAGCCAAGACCTGTAGTCATCTCTGTGTGTGCATGAGCCTGCTTAAGAAATGTTAGATGTGGCGTACCGGTCCAACGATCGTTGTTCCAAGCCCACCAAGCCAAATCTCCCCAAACCATCCCAATAATTAAATCGGACTCGTCAAGCCCTATCACATAGCCCACAAGTCAAGCCCAAATGAATAAAATTTATATTTATATTATATTTTTAAAGCCCATTTAGAGATATTTTTAAAATAAAAGTTGCATGGAATAACAATTCCTCTAATAAAATGAATAATAAATTAAGTTTTTTTAATCTATTTCATATTATATTAAACAAATATTTTTTATGGTATAACTTTTTGTTACCCTACCAAGAAAATAACCATTCTAGAATTAGAAAAGGGAAAACGATTATTTATTTCAATAACCAAAACACAACGTTAGTGTTTTTTTTTTTTTTTTTTTATGAGTTTTGAAAACCAATTATAAAATTGAGGAAGAGAAAATAAAATTAGAGTTAGTTCTTCATATTAAAACATGTTTAGTTTATAAGAGAACTAATCCACAAGATTGCCAATTTTACAAGAATTTTCCGGCACTAGGAGTGCTTTCTTCATCATCAATTTAGACCTGACCGGCGTTCTACGGAACTGGCTAGCTCATTTCTGCAAGCTCCAGTAGGCGGTTCAAACTTCTATAGAACTGGGACAAACCATGTATATAGACTGGTTCCTTAAAAACAGCCATTCAGATTCTGATCCAAAACCGGTTGAAATCCGGATCGCGCATGGTGTCTTCCATCATGTCATGGTGTTGAATAGTCAAATGTTGCATCGAGCTCTAGTTGATCCGATGCTAACTCATGAAAGGAATAATTCTATCCATTCTTGGTAAGTCCATTCATTTCAAAATTCTTTGGAGATACACCTTTGTTGCGATTTTGATTTATTTTAGGCCAATCCTAGTCCTGTGGCACACAGTTCTCAAGCTTCCTTAGTAGTCCTTTGGACTATGAAATCTGTGGACGACTAACTCCACCTTTTGTCGGATAAAATCTTAGGATTGGACATCACTCACAAACACATAAATAAGTATACTATGGGCATTCGTACCTGTACTAATATTTAAAAGAAATCCAACAAAAATTATAATGTATAACGTAACGAATGGAGATAGAAAATGAGACATTATAAAAATATAATGGAATTGTTATTATTAAATTATGAAATAGAGTTGTAAAAGAATTTTTATTTATTGTTATTTTTATTTAAATTGGATATTTTAGAAAAAAATAATTTTAGTATTGAATTACCATTCATGAATTTGAGTTAAAAATAATTATTCAATATTTTTTTATAATAGAGCTTCTTTATAAAATTGTTATTACGATCAATTAAATGTTCTAATAGCTTTTTGTAATAAATAAGATTGAAATAGAATTGCAAAGTAATGTTAATTGCAGAAAACATATTTTATGTTTTTTATTATTTACAGTTCGTATATCTTCATATGCTGAAAAGATAGACGTGAAAAAATAGGCACTTTGGGCACATGCGGAGGAACAAAAGAGAGAAAGTTTTCGGCTGTGGAGAATTTATAATAAATTGGTGTTACGCAAAATAATGAATAGCAATTTATGTTATCATTTTATAAATTATTATTCAATGTTTTATTTATCAATTTTATCATAATTATCTCAGTATTGAAAATATCATCTATACAATTATTTTTTTTGGTAATAAATACATGGGATATTATAGATATTTTATCTTTTACTTCAATAATTACTTGTTTTATTTTTGTACCATTATAATCCTATTATATTTCCTTTGAATTGGAATTCCATTCCCTTCTTATTCTATACAATAAAGTGAACGAGCTGATAATGCTTCTAGCCCCCTTTCTTTTTTTCACCTAGCAAGTATTCCGTGTTTGGTTTTATTGTATAACAAATTTAATTTCTTATATATTGGCAAAAAAAAAAAAAAAATAGTATACCCTATAGGAAAAGTAAATCAGGTTCTGATCGGTTTTTATCAGTATTGCTTCGATATCGGTTTGGTGTCATTCAGTATTGGTATAGGTTCAGTATTGGTTCAGTTTAGTCAGTTTATTAGTAAAACTGTTAATTTTTCATCGGTATCATATTAGTATCGGTTCAGTATCTATTGAATATGAAAACAACGCCAAAACGATATGAAAACAACTAACCAAAAAGTCCATAATTTATAAGCTGGTCTTTTAATTATATCATGTCACCTAATCTTGGTGTCACAAGGCAATTACACTGCATCAAAAGAATGTCCCCCTATTTTTAGTCTGGGTAAAGAAAGAAAAAAGATAAAGTAAAACTCTATTTTAGAAAATCTAAATAAAAGTAAAAACCTTATCTTCAAAGATATTGTTTATCATATATACGGATCATCTCTGCACTAAACACGTATGATCTAACATAAAGATGATAAACACTTGAAATTTATTATCCCTAATGGTGATGGGTTTCCTGTTCCAAAAACGCTATCCATTTAGTATTTTTATAAATAATTAATATATGACATGTATTAAATAAATTAAAAAGATAAAAAATTTCTATAATAAAAAAATATTTATATGTGTTAAATATTTATTCGTAGGGACACAATGACAATAACCTTGGAAGAAGAAATATTTTTCCTATCTTGTGTATACGTATTCATTTAAACTTCTCCATTCATATAAGTGATCATGTGGCATATATTTTGTGTAGACGTATTTTTCTATACTTCTCCATACATACATACATACAGTATTAGTGGCAGGCTTCTAGTATTGAGCTAGAAAGAAATTGGAAGCTCCATTAGCTATCCATATAATTATATCTTTCATAACATATTTGCTTTAGTTCTTTGGGCTAATTATATGGTATATATATTTGTATAATGGTATTTTACACTTTGCATATACGTAGTTAGAGTTAAAAATAATCAAACGGACACATAGGCAAAAAGGGGGAAAAAAAATCCAAGCTGAGAAGTTAGTATTAGAGAAATGAAGGAGGGGATAGGTATTTGGGGTTTTTCTTCTTCTTCTTCTTCTTTTCTTTTTTGTTTTTTAAGCCCCACATACATTATTCCAAATGTCAATTTTAAATGTCTAAGAAACCTTCTTTATTTTTTACTTTGGCAAAAAAAAAAAAAAAAAAAAAAAAAAAAAAAAAAAAAAACAAAGAAAAAAAAAACAATTTTATCTCTAAGGAAAAATCGGGTCATGATTTTACATTAATACCTTGGTCTTATAATATTATCATCTTAACTACTCTTGCCTAACAATTTTTATAACACAAAGGAAAATTTATTCACTTGATATAAATAGTTATTTATTCTCTCATTGTTATATGTAAAATTGCTATTAAGATGTTCAATTGAGAGGATTGATAATTGATAATGAATTACTATTATGTAAAATGATAAAAAACAATTCATATCTCCATACTTTGAATTATCATTTGATAGTTTATTTTAAAATTTTAAGATAAATATCCATAATTTAAAAATATCATCTATATAATTACCCATGTCTGTAATAAAGATAAATAGAATTACATATACTTTATCTTTTACTACAATAATGTGAACATCGTAATACCTATTACAATCCTATTATATTTTTATTGAATTGGAATTCAACTCTCTCTTATTTTATACAGCGAAGTGAATGAGCCGTTAGATACATTTATACTTATATATACAATACTCTTATTTCTACTTAGGGTAAAGAAAGAAGATATTTATATTTACGCGCACCACAGGTCAGTTGTATGGAGCTTTCTAGGCGTTTGTTGATGGTATCCACCCACGAGGATGATAGGAAAATGGTGATGGAGCAATGGAAGTTGACAAAGCTCCATTTTCCATAATTACATATTAGAGATAAGAAAATGTATAAAGTCATTTTGTACTCTTTCCCGATAAAAGTATATGTGATTAAAGTAATACGTGTGGTTTCTGGTTTTATTGATAATGATTCCTTATTATGATAGCGAAATGGTCCCATTGGTGAGCAAAAGCAAGAACCTAATTGCGAGGTTTCCTCAGCTTCTTGTCAATATCCGTCAATTATGTGAGCTGTGACACCCTCCCCCTTTCCCCCACCCCCCGCTTGCTCTTGTTTATGGAATATTTATATTTAACTATGTCTTATCAATCCTTTGAAAATAAAATGACATCCCAAAATATCTTAATCTAAACCCTAATTTTTTTTAAAATTTTTTTCCTTCCAAAGATCACACACACGCATATATTTATATATTAGGGTTTGAAAATTTGGAATCAAGTAGGTGAAATTTAGATAGATTCTTTTTCTAAAGTATAAATCATCGATGGAAGATTTTCAAATCGGCTAGTCTCTCATGCCGTTTGGCTTTCTAGAGTACGCCAACACCTTGAGTGGGCCTAGGAAATAAATTGCAAAAATTTTAAACTATTTTCTTCTAATAATTTAGACGTAATACGGACAAATATTAAATGTTTAAAACTAATTTGATGTCTATGATAGTGACACAAAATATAATTTTTCTTATTTTTTCACTATGGTTATATAGGTAATGAAAATTTAGTAGGAAAAAAAGGATTAATAACATTTTTTTAATTAATACAATATAGAAGGGAGTAACACCAAATATAAGATTATAATAAAAGAGCTATCATGAGTTGTAAGATTATAATTTTGCAAGCAACTAATAACTAAGTCCGCCGCAAAATCCTCATCATCTGGTCGCGAGATCAAATCAGAAGCAGAAAAGTCATATAGAAAAATAACAACAACAATGTGAATGATTTGTCCAAAACATCGGATAAAATAATAAAATATAATTTGTGCATTTTCAATCTTAATAGTGAAATAATAAAAAATGAATTTTCACACACACACAAATGACATATCTACGTCAACTGATAATGATATTTACATGAGATCATCGTCAAATAATAGTGAAAAGAATGTGTTGAAATAATTTATTTCAATTTCCTCTGATGACGGGATGCTGATTCTCCTTATCATAAGCATACATGACACACTGTACTAAGCCCAGAAACTTCATCTTGTTAACAGATCTAAAAAAAAAAAAAAATGCAAAAAGAATATCATGGAAGCTTATTGTATTTGCGTACTATGTGCCAAAGCCTGTCACAATTCAGAAATAATGTAAAACCATATGCTAATAACTCTGTACAATTCCATAAAAATGGCCACCATCCTAAACAACTAACACTAGCTATCTAGGAGGAGGCTTTAATAAGTATTATGTGCCACATATAATATTTAAGTATAAGTAATTATTAATATTTTTTAACATACAACGAATAGGTGTACTTATTTTAAAAATGATTCATTATCCTATTTATATATTAAAATATAATTAATAATTATTCATATGGTGTATAGTAGGTACAACTTATCGAATATGATTTTATATTCCATGGCTTCCATGTTGAAATCCATAACCCTCAAAAAAAGAGAAAAAACGAATGCATAATAGCTGACATTAGAAGGCATATATATTATTGTGATATATGCTCCATAGGTCTCCCCTGCTCATATAGTAATTTTCTTTATTAGGGTTTTATGGTTGTTGCTGCGACTAATAATCCGAAATAAAAATAATGAAAGAAGAGTGTATTAATTAATATAAAAGATCATTAGAATGGTAAAATGGATCTGAAAATTGAATTTCACATTGGCAACTTGAATTGAGGATTAAAAATAAATCCAGGAAGGCTTTAACAACACAAGACGTACAGACAATTTCTAAAATTACAATAAGAATTACACTAAGCGACGATAATTGATAGTTATATATGTAGGCAAAAAAAAAAAAAAATTATATGCTCACATTCATCACATAATTAAAGATGTATAAATATATATACAAGACTCACCTAGTAGTTCTAGCCTTCTACTCGACTATATATATTTTTATTTTTTTTTTCCTACACCAACAAGCAGCTCAATATATATATATATATATATATATATATTTTGCTTTCTTTTTAACTCCGATTCACCCTTTATCTTCTATAAATCTAATTACATAATAACCAACCCCAATAAATGAGTATATTTCAACTCATTCATATAATTTCCCTAAGGCCTCACCTGAATTTGGCATATAGGAGACTGTAGGAAAGGCCATATCCTTTTCAAGAGAAAATTAAACATTTTTTTTTTTAAAGTTTTACAGAACACAAAAGCCCTAATTGCAATCCCACCTTAAAATTGACATGTAATCCCAACTTAGAATAATTTTTTTTTTGGGAAATATAAAATAACGGGTACTATTATTTAAGACTATAGTACCCATTATTAATAAAAATTAAAATATGGGGATGTTTGATCAATTAAGCATACCAATTGAGTCCTGGCATTTGATGATATGTTGTTGGTCCAAAAACCTGGTGTTGTGTGATGTGCTCGAGTGGTCTGAGGAAGCTGGCTAAGCAAAGATGAAATAGAACCCCCACTTCCATCTGTTCTCATTTCGCAAATTCCGCCATTATTAGCCTCTTCGTGGTATGTTCTCTTAGCCAACGAGTCCCCATCCGCCGCCACCTCGGCCTGCTTGCTGTCGGTCCAAAACAGTGATGGAAGTGTTCTTTTAAAGGGTAAACCGGTTGATGACGCAGCTTGAAGCAGAGCCAATTGGTCTGGTTTCGAGCTTGAAGACGACCCGAGTTGACAAATTGTGCCAATGCTAGTGCCGCCATTGCTCATCATGCCCTCAAACAAGGCTGCTTGATCATGCTCAAATAGATTAGGAAACGGCAATTTCACATTTTGTTGGGCCATGCCTTCTAGCAAGTCGTTCATGGAGTCTTCTTTGTCATGATCCAACGGTCTATGTGTGTTGTTCTTTTTATAAATTCGGCATAGCACCCAATCATCAAGCTAAAAAAAACCCAAATTCATAAATTTATGTAATAATAATGACGCAATTTCATAAAAAATTTTTTAATTTATGAATTGCATACATATATGATCGCTATAAAATTCAAAAAAGTATAGCAATTCATTTCAAATCGAACATGTAATTAATTAAATAGCTACCCTGAGAGAATTTTTCTTGTTGCCTAGGTCGCATCCAGGTGGCCTGTTGCTGACTTTGTTGTCTATGAGCCTGTACTCATGCATGATCCAGTTAGTTTTAATCCCCTTAGGGGGCTTTCCTCCATAGAACACCAAGGCTTTCTTCACACCAACCTTCTGTGTCCCTCCGGAGGCCAAAACCGGCTTGTCAGTCCCCGTCGCCTTCCAATACCCGGATGTGGCCGCCCTGTTCGGCCTTGCCCCGTTAGGGTACTTCCTGTCCCTAGGACTAAAAAAGTACCACTCTTGCTCCCCATATATAGCCTTGGCTGAAAAATATATAAAAAAATTTTAATTTCGTATTTATCTTATATTCATAAATTGCACTATATATTAGCATGCTTACATGTATTTAAAAAAAAAAAAAATTACGAACCTGGAAGTTCCCAAGGATCAAATTTGTAAATATCGACTTCAGCAATAATTGAAACGGGAAGAGGAGAAGAGGAAACTTTTTTCTTAAGATAATGAACCACAAGCTCTTCATCAGTGGGATGGAACCGGAAACCGGGTGGAAGTTGGGCTGCTGAGGCGAACCGGCGGACGAGTCGGTGCTCTCCATTATTGATCAAGACTATCTCCTTCTAGCTAGCCTAAATTCAACCCAAGTAAAAAATGGCCACACCTGAAGACATCAGATATTAAAGAGAGAGAGAATTTTGATATCATGAAAATAGTATAGTTCAAAATGTTTCTAAATAGTGGGGTTAACCCAATATTAATAGGCCAGGGGGGAAATGAGAAATCATGAGACTATTGAAAATAAATAATGGGTGTGGGTTAGGATTGTATGCAACGCACTTAGGGGAGGATTTCACATGATGTGATTAATCAAAGGCCATGTTTGGTGGGTAAAAGATAATTAGTCAATTTTGATAACATCACTTTACAATATTAACCCTGATATATTTGCCTAGACCATGCATGGCTTGACGTGGACTTGCATGGTTGCATAAATAGCTATGACTTATATGGGGATGATAGCTAGGTACACTGACGTTGATAGGAAGCGGACAAGGGACCGTTGATATGGCGACACGTGTAATGGCTGTAGTTCCTAAAGGTCGACACGTCGTGCGTGAGGAGTGTGTGGGGACCACAGACCACGCAAGGCAACAAAAATAAGGATGTAATGAGTAGGGGATGAGTCCGGCGGTGGGACAGGGTTTATGGTTGATAGAATGATCATGCTTTTTAAGTTCCACCATTTGTAATGTCAAAGGTCATTTTGCTAATGTTTGTTTTCCTTTTATCTTCTCTTCCACCAAAAGGGCTGGACAATCCTTATTCTTTAACTGGCTTGGATCTATTGGTTGTTATCAGTTCTCTTCCCCTGACATCAAATTCCATAGGATGGCAATTGGAATGAATAGGTTGATTTTTATTGGGGAATTTGGTATAAAGATAATCACGTAATACAACATCTAGAGACGTCTGAATTGCTATCTTTAAAGAGTTCACTCCAATACGGAAATCTTTACAAATGTATATTTATAAATACTTTCATAATACAATGAAGTTATAGATACTTTTTTTTTTTTCTAATAGATACAAAATGGATATTTTTTTCAAACTTTTCTAACAAATCGTATATCAAGAAATAGATAAAGATAAAAAGTTTGCAGTTCTCATGAAAAAAATCAAATAGATTATATAGATACAAATTAATACATATTATACATATCGTTTTGATACTGATACATACATATACAGATAAAAAACAAACCATCCAAATAGACTCATAATTTGTATTACCAACAACTTTTTTGCTTAATTTTAGGAACTCGAATATACAATTGATAAAGTTTCTTTTGCCTACAAGAAACTATGGATCTCTTATAGGATAATAAATTATTCAAGTTAAGATGATAATATGTTAAGCTCAAGCTTGCTTTAACTTTTGAAGCTTAAGCTTGACTCAAATCAATTGAACTTAAAAAATGAGTTCAAATTTAACTTAAAGCATCACTCAATAAAATTGAGCTTGACTCTATTAAACTAGGTTGCAATTAATTTATTAAAAGAAAAATATTTGTTTCTTTCAATTAAAATAACATATCCTATCCAAAGTCAATTGAAGTTGAGCTGATATTAATTTGAATTGAGTTTAATTAGACTCTAAGTTAATGATACTATGCATTGTAAATCTTGAGTTCAACTTAATAAGTGTTAGAGTGGCCCGAACTTGAGGTGTAGTCAAGTATTTGCAAATAAATTTAGCTGAGGCTAGCAATTGATATTTATGGGTTGAGTTCCATGTCTATTGAAGTAGACTTATGTCTAAATTCTTTAACTTGCAAGATTTATCAACGGTGTTTGAAAATTAACTCAATAACTTGATCCACTTGATCCACTTAATCCTGTGTTTCTTACCTAGATTGAATCATTTATCAATTAAGAAAATTTTAAAATAAATATACCATAACTATCAAGTGTCAATTCAAAAAACATATTTCTAGTATCATATTCATTTCGATTAATGTTTCTAATAAAATTCACATTGAAAAGTATGATACTATTTGCAAAAATACTTTCTATCTAGTGGCTAAGTTTTTAGATATTTGGATAAAAATATAATATAATAGTTCCAAATTTCAACTGTTGATTGGGATTTTACGTATTTTATAACCAATTTAAGCACACATTTGTGATAGAGTAAATGTGTATGTAAAAGACAAAACTTGAATGCATTATACTATTTTTTGCTATGAAAAAATTAGAAAGTGGAATATTCAAAAAAAAAAAAAAATATATATATAATATATAACAATAGTAGCGGATGATATAAGAGAGAGAGAGAGAGAGAGAGAGAGAGAGAGAGAGGTAAAAGTAGAAACTAAAGAAAAGACTATTATAAGAAGATGGTACAATATAAAATTAAATTACAAATATTAGAAACCTTAATCTTAAATACGTAGGTTAAATCTAAATATATGAAAGAACTTTATTAACTAGATTTGTGAATGAGAGTAGTTATTGAATCCAAATATGGACACATTTATGAATAGGTTAAAATGTGTTTAACTTGTTTCTTAATTATATCGAGTTTTATTTATACAAATGCATTGCTGATAATTCTGTGTTGTGATTAGATGTAGGAGTTACTTATTAATTTGCCATTGCCAGCTCTCTGGAGGATTTCGTTGCCCTAGAAGCGTAGATCATGCCCATTATATTGCCGTCTACACAGTCAAGAGATGTTTCTTTTCCTACGGCATTTTTAATTTTTTTGATTCTAAATCAAGTGATTTGATTAATTTGAATTGGAATAAGGGAAGTGTTTTATGACATCATTTGAATATCAATCTTTAATGTCTTAGTGGTAAACGATATGGACATTAAGTATTAAAAAAATTCCCACAAAATCAAGTTATGGAAAAAAAATATAGAAATAGTATCGCTATATCGTACCTTAGAAGTGCAATACAATCTTTTTTTCTTTTTAAATTACATGTGTGTCGCATGTGTGATACACCTAGGACTTGTATTGCATATCCAACAAACAATACACATGTAATTATACATGTATTGCTCGTTGGATATGCGATAAAAGACCAAAACCTATATCGCATATTTAATGTGTGATACACACGATACTAAAAATTTTGTTGCATGGATCATTGTATCTCGCTTTGGACATGCGAAAGAAGTATGAATATTTGTATTTCCACTTCAATATGCAATATAGCGATACTAATTTGATAGTTCTTTCTGTACAATTTGTATTTATGTATTTTATTTAATTTTTTTGAAACAATGCTAGACATGTGATCCACCCCATATATAATATAAAAATTTTAAGTTCTAACTTACTCTCTTCTTGATTGATAACACGTGCTTTTGATTCACATAACTTTAAACTAGTTGAAATGGCGCCCAAATATTCTTAATTCTGGATCCACTTGGTTAGGAAAAAAAAAAAAGTTGTAAGAAATTATATCCTTTTTGACTTTGTAATGCTAGGTTTAAAACTGCAAGTTTATTCATGATTTTAAGCCAACTACAATTGAGTTAATATCATATCAATATGTCTATGATTATATTAATTGAAAGACCAAGAGATAAATGGTATGCTATTATTGTTGTTGCTGTTGGTGCTGCTGCTACTGAAATCCGGTGGAAATTTTTATAATATTAACCTTTCTATATTTATCATTACTCTTAATGATATTTGGTAAATTGTAAAAAAAAAAAAAAAAAAAAACCTTAGATGATAATATATTTCATTTATTTTTTGAATTTTGTCTCTAGATAAGAAATTTATGAGTACAGATATTTGCCTTCAACAGTTCGCCCGTGGGCTACCACATGGAGAAACCTAAATTCTGAATGTGGAAGTTACCAAAGGAACGTTCGTAAACTTACTATTCACGCACAACTGAGAAAGATTGGACAGGAGGGGGTTATCTTGTGAAATTTGACATTTATTCACTGTACTAAGATATTAATTAGAAGTGTTCCCACATGTTATTTTATTTTATCTTTTTATTTACTCTTATCGACTATCTCTCTCTCTCTCTATATATATATATATATATGGCTGAGGTTTCATACCCAATAAAGCTATTTTAATAGATCTTACATTCATTTTATGTTAAATTTAAACCCTTCTGAAAAATATACTTTTAAACCCAATTTTATTATCTTATCTTTCAAATTGAAAAAAATAAAAATAAAATTAAGGATAAACATGGAGGATTGGAGTTGGATTTACAATATACACAAAATCGCAAAAGATTATTTTTATCCATTTAAACATAAACATTAGCTTTTAATTAGTCAAAAACGTACAAAGGCTAGCTTGAGGGGGGAAAAAGAATGGCCAGCACAGGGGTTCCACAAAAGAAAAGGAGAATAGCAGTGACTAATGCTAATTGTTCAATCGTCAATGTACCCAAAAGCAATTAGCAAGCAAAGGGTAGAATTTTTTTAGGACCAAAATCTCCAATTCAAAAGTGTCCCCAATGTGGGTTCCATTGCTTGCTCTTGGATAGACCAATGGGTCCATCTATAGTGCAGTGCATGTCAAATCTTGTAGCTCATCTCTTTATCATCACCATATCCTCAACCGCCATTGCCCAATCACATCTTACTGTGTTTGCAAAACAACAATGTGTCGTTTGGATGGTTTATTTTTTATTCGTATTTATATTTGATATATATTTGTATCTTTTCTATATTCGATCTGTTTGATATGTTTATTAGTAAAAATATTTATTTTTCATCTATATTTGTTTCTTGACAAACAGATTATTTAAAAACGTCTGCGTACTGTCTGCACACCAACAAAACAAACAGACCCTATATTTCTCAAACATTATCTCTCTCTCTCTTCCTATATATATATATATATATATATCATATGTGTACTAAATAGTTAATAAAATTTTTGGTTGTTCTTTTTATTTAATGTATATATACTTCATGTGGTTGGTGAGACTTAGATGCTAATGGAAATATAAAATTATGAAGGAATTTTCTCATTAGTCAATCATACTTCAAGACCTATACTAGGGAATTGAAATAAGTGAGAAACAATTTAAATGAAACTATATAAATTAAAATGCTATTTTGGGTATTTAAAGAAACTAGAGGGAATAAGTGAAATTGAAAGAATGAATAGAAACATTTCCGCTTGCAAACCTAACTAGTTTTTGTCCATCTAGAGAGAAAATGTTAAAGATGAGTATAAATTGATGTGGAATCATAAACCTTTCTCTAAAAGTGAGGTTAAAACTATAAAGTAAAAAAAAAAAAAAAATATATATATATATAATAATCATTTCATTTCTTTTTACTTTCTTTTGTTGTATTACTCTAATCCATTGGTGGCTAATCAGATAGGCGGGGGTCATATTGGTAGATGTAGAATTATATATATAAAAACTAAGAAATAACTACTCTTAAGATTCGATAAAAAGAAATTACAATCCTACATGTAATAACAATAAACATTTTGTAGAATAGTTATTACTAAGCAAAATAACCTATAGTAATGGTTTTGTAGATCAAAATTTGGCCCTATATCCCCCTCAATTAGACTATAATTGTAGTTTCTATTTTTTATGCTATTGGTATTATACTAAGGGTCAGTTTGAATTGTCTGGTTTTTATTTGTATCATATTTGTATCAGATCTACATTTATAACTTATCTGTATTGTATCTATATCATATTTGTTTGGTTTATTTATGAGTGAAATTGTCAGTTTTTCATCTGAATCTATTTTTTAACAAACATCGTTTTGAAAACTACAAAAATATGATGCTAAAATGACCAAAATATGATGAAACAAACAAATCTAATTTAATTGAATGAAATAATTACTATTATTTCTCTATTCTTTATTTTAAAAGTTACAAATTTATTCATACTCTATTCCCTTTTACAAAACTGATATACCATTGATTTTTTTCCCTTTCTTTTCTTTTTCACTACTTTTTTTCCCTAAGAATTTTTACTCTCCTTATATATATTCACCAAACATAGTGCAAGTCTACATACTACTAAGAGCATATCTATGGCTGAGTTACTTAAGGAATTGCTTGAGTGCCATGTTAGCACCTAAAACAACTTTTCATATCAAGCAACTCCCTACTTTATTATTGATTACTTTGAAAGAGTTACTCATTTACTTTTTATTTTTAATTTTTTGTGGGTTTCATTTTATTTTATTACCTTAAAACAATGTTTATATTTTTTTAAAGATTAAATAAATGTAAAATGATTAATGGAAAGAAAAGTAAGAGGATTGCCTTTTGTAAAAACTAAATAAGTGTGAAAAGACTAATAGGAAGAAGAGTAGGATGGTTGCTTATCATAGCAATTTTGATTGGAAAGCAACATAATAAGTAACCCACTTATTACACAAGCAACTGCCATATCACTCATATCCCTTGAAATTTTTATCAAGCACTACAAATAGAAATTCCACAAAAGAAAAAAAGTAAAATAAGTTATATTTCTATAAATAAAATTAGCGACGATTATTTTTGTGATAAAAATTTTTGTTTAAAAATAAATTTTTTTTCACTAAAGTCTAGTTTTGTTATAGTGAAATACACATATATAAAAATGCTTTGAGAAGAGTTAAGTCAATCATTTGAATGATACCGTTCTTTTCTTTCACCTAACTTTCACTAATCTTAAATAATCACAATCTTAATTAATCACAACCAACCACATTAATAGTTCATTTTGGTGGGGGCCACAAATGGCATCTCAGAGTACTTTTCCATGGCCCGACAGCGTATTTATGCCTTTAATTTTCCCTCTCTCTCTCTCTCACACGCGCACACACACGAAGATGCACATTCCTGTGGTAACGCGGCGTGCATGACTCTGTCCGTAAGGATACGATAATCTCGTGAACACAACGTTAGAGGAACAGTACATGGTTGTCCGAGAATTTTATGGTCATCTGTTTGAACGGGATCATTTTATTTTAATTTGAGCTAAATCCAGTCATCGTCGAATCATTAAACATATTTTTATATTAATTTTTTTATAATAAATTTAATAAAATATCAACTAAATAGCCGATGACAAGACTATAGGAAAGGTTGTTACTATGTTTAATGTTTTAAGTAGTCCATACACATAATATATCGACCCACCAAATAAAAAGCATACAAATATAAATTAGACAAAATAAATATTTAAATAGTATCATTGTATCGTATGTCTAAAATAAGATATTAATTTTTTTTATATAAATATGATATACATATAAATAATATATGTGTAGCTTATGTCCAACATGGTATGCACAAGCATATCTCATCTTGTATAGACAATACTCACATGTATCGCTCGTCGAAGATGCGGTATACAAATTATCCTAAGTTGCTATGCGATACACAAGTCAATTTGTGTATTTACATCTAAAATGCAATATAATGATGCTATTTGATTAATTATTTTTTTTAATTTATATTTATGTAACTTTTTTTTTTCCAGAATCAGTAGACATGTGTTTCACCTTACACAATGTATACAATAAAATTATTCGTCCTTCCCATCTAAATTATCTTGACTTTCAGTTTCAGATATGTTGTTATCTTTATTACTCGGATATATATATATATATATATATATATTGATTGAATTTTTTACTTCCAAATTTCATATATCATTCCTTGCTATAACAAAACCAACCATTAATACTTTTTGATGCACTCACACAGACAGAACACTAAATAGTAACATCTATAAATTTTCAAATTTCTGAAAGTTATTATAGTTTATATTTAATGGAACAAAATCAAATGATTATATCTAAAAAGATTGAATCAGAGTTATTATAGATGATAAAATACTATCCAATTTAAAGCGGCTGGTATTAATCTAAGTTGTAGACTGAACCGTATTACAAAACAAATTTATTTTATAATAAAATTGAAATGTCACTTATGAATCCATAGCCTCGGCCTGATATATCTCTAAGACACAGCACTTTCTCTCTTATAAGATGTTCCTACGAAAATATTGAATTGTGTAAAAAGGAGGCGAAGTTGACTTCTATGTTTATTTCATGGAATATATTTTCTGATTTATTTATTTTTTTAAATATCACATTTAATACTTGAATTTTACATGAAAATTCAATTTAATACTTAAACTTTAAAGTGGTGAATCTTCAAACTTTTTATATCTATTTTGACTACCTTCTTAATAAAATTTGCTCTAATAACATAGCAAAGATATCATATAATTGAGTTTTTACTAATATTTCTAACACTATCCAATATTGATAGGCTATTTTTCTAACCTTAGTAAAAAGAAGAAATGGTATTAATAAAGTGGGTTTTATGATAAAATAATCTAGCAAAGTTACTATAAGACATAATCGTAGAACACATATATTTACATCTTGTTGCTTTTCTCGTTCTGCTTATGGTAATTTTAAAAATTTTTGTGACCTAATCTATCAAACAAACGTAACACAACTTTGTTCATACCCTCAATGATTTTTTTTTTTTCAAATCGTAAATTTTCTATTCTATTGAATATTATAAGTTGCTATTTGTAGATTCGTGAACAAAATGTTTTTGTATTTGTTAGAGATAAATTATAAATAGAGAAAATATTTAATTTGATACATAAACTTTACACAAAATTTAAATATCCAATCAAATTTCTTGTAGGTATATTTAACACCATCTTAGTACCCTTTACTTTATTTGCTAACATGAAAAAAAACACCATATCATTGAATTTTTATTACTTCTCTTGACACTACCTAATACTAATAGAATACCTCTTTTACGTTAGAAAACAGAGCAAGCAGTATTAAGAAGTGGTAAAAACAGCTACAAAAGTTTAGTTATATATTCAATTGACCATTACAAAATTTATACACTAGATTGAATTTTTATGCAAAATTTAGGATATCAAATTTGATATTTTCCCTCATTAATATTATAATAAGCAACTTTTTTTCTTTTGAATAATTTTAATGTTAACTTACATATAATAAATCCAATCCATCTGGTTGAGTTGTTTTACGTCCATCCAATAAACATACTATTGTCACATGATCATTTAAATCATCAGGAAAATTTCAAAATCATATGATGTCTTTAGGGGAGTGAATGGTACATAGGTCCTTTGAGAACAAACTTTATTGAGAATTTGTTGTATGAAAATATGAAACTGCCATGGTATTCCTATTTATCACATTTGTAGATGTACAACAAAGCCGCATTGCGACTATTTATTAACCTCTAAGCAAAGACATGTTTTCTAGCACAGGTAAGTAAACCCCGCACGATCCACCTAAGTTCTTGAATTCTTTCCCACCTAAACTAATGGCATTATTTAAATAAATCTCCCTTGCTTTCTTGTTGTTTTATCTTTGGAAAAAAAAAAAAAAAAAGCCTCGGGCGAATCAGTTTTGGCTTTTAGATGTAGAATTCTTGATTTGACAATAAATTTTAAAATTGGAATAATGCTCCATAAATCAACTTCTCAATGTGATTACAAAACTCAATTTCTTTCTTTCTTTCTTTCTTTTCTTCTTTTTTGGGTAAACCAGCCCAAGCAAACCCTCCAATGGTTTCTAATGATCCTTCCAATCCTCGTTTGATAAGTTGTCAAGATTAACTTCTCCATCCCATCTTAACTTTACATTCATATTAATTAGTGCTTACCACATACTCATTGTCATTTTAGCACTGTATTTACTATAAAAGAATTGGGAGAAAGTGATTAGAGGAGGAGAGGATATGAGGGGATTAGATTCTATTGTTTCTTTTATAATGGAAAGACAAGAGAATGGAACATGGATATAAATATATTCCTCAAGTCTCATCATTTTTTTATCCCTAAAAAATGAAGGGAATTAGGAGGAAAAGGAGGTAATTTTTTGGAAATTAATCTTGTATCTTTTTTTTTAATTACTTATTGTCCTTTAAAGACATACAAATAATTTGCTATTATATTTTATTTTATCTGTTAGAAGAATTAATATTCAATCCATTTTCTTTCCCTTCATGGAACGATTTTAATTCCTAATTCATCTACTTTATTTTTTTTCCTTTCATAATCATTTTTCCTAAATGATTTTATCATAACAATGAAAGCGTAAGTCTCATAACACAATTACTGTAACATTTTTAAAGTTTTTTTTTTTTTTTTTTATGGACCATAATGACTATTATAATGTGACCATATAGGATCATTACAATGCATTAACACAGAAAAAAGAACTTGGTACCTCAAGGAAGGGAACTTGAACCAGATGTCACTAGACTTAGGACTGTAAGTAGTCATGACAACTAACGAGCTATTCGAATTCGACTTGATAAAAGCTCAAATTTGACTCACTTATAATTGAGTCAAGCTTGAGTTCAAGCTACTCGAGTAGTTATTGAGCTCAAGTTTGAGTTTTAAAATACTCAGCTCGGTAAGGTTGCGAGCTTAATCGAGCTTAAACAAGTATTGAATTGAGGTTGATCAAGTCCAAGCTTATCGAGTATTAAATACTCTATATAGTTAAATTAATATTTAAAAGAATAATTGAGCTTAATTAAGTCAAGTTTGAGCTTACCGAGTATTAAATCAAGTCGAATTCGAGCTCAAAATCAAAATTCGATCGAGTTAGAGTTGAAGATTTGAGATTTTTATTCAAGTTGAGTTCAAGCTTGATACTATATCAATTTGACTCGATTAGACTCGTTTACAGCCTTAACTAGGCTACAACGTTACTAATTTTTTTTTTTTTTTTTTTATGTTTTGATGGCTTCATTCTACACTAAAATCCAATCTTGATTGGGTCCATAATTTGCAATATGGCTACTAAGTTCGGTTTATATTTAAAGCTAAGATGCCATATAATTAATAGGGAGGTCTTAATCTATTCGTCTGACACCAGTTTGTGTCCTTATTGCGTTTACATTGCAACAAAAACGACAAATTTAGGAAACGACATAAATTTAATAATGTAAACGTATACCACAGTTATGAAGAGGCCCCATGAAAAATCACCTAGCTACACCCCCTAACAGATCCAACTATTATTGTTCACTTTTATATTCATTATCCCAATAAGCACTATTGTACTTCCGGTAACCTATGTTTTCTACCCGAAAATTCAATAATTGTTAAAATTATTAAATTAATGAAAAATACTGTAGGTTTCCTCCTATGCAATAAAGAAAGAAATTGAATTCAACTCAATGGGAATGTAATAGAATTATAATAATTATTATATGTTTATTTTAATTTTCATTTAATATAAAAAATAAATAATTAATTATTGGAGTAAAATTAAAATATTTATTATACTATTTGTATTTATTATAAAGAGATGATAATTGCATGAGTGATAATTGATATTTATAACAAAGATTAAAAATTAGTTATGTTCGAGTAAACATAAATTGCTATTTATTATTTTATATAATAGTAATTTAATTGTCGTTCTCCTAAAGTAAATATAGTATAGTATCTTTGTTAGCTTTATGTAACTCTAAGACGAAATGAATATCTATTTCTCTTAAGTTGAGGGGGTACTGATGTTTTATATAGTTTAAGAATTATTTAAAATAAGAAAAAATGGAGAATCAATGTGCATGTTAAAAATAAAAAGATTTGTCGGAATTCGCTTTCTTCACCTGATGCTCCGAAGGTAATATGCATAAAAAAATAATACTATTTTAAATGAAGAAAAACTACTAGATTACTATATTATTCTTCCACTGCTTATGAGATTAGAGACATCCCTTTATTTTGGAGATGAATTATTTGCAAAAACTAAATATTTGAAAAGTTGATACCAAAACTAATCTCTTATACTTTAATATTGTAGACACTTTATAAATTAATAAAAAAAATTTTATGGTATTATAATTATATCGTAATATAATATAATAACATATCTCTATTATGCAATTAATATATAATTTTTATTAGCTATATAACAATATATAATATCATTGAAATATTAATATATTTTCTTTGGTATAATATATTATACACATTATATTAAGTGTACCCGTACAATATTATGTAATTGATATACTCATTTTAATTACAAAGTATGTATTATGGCATTGTATATATAAACTATATCTCAGTAAATATAACACAAATTAACCATCTTATAATTATATTCACATCATGGTATATCTAAACAATTTTTTTTAACATCATATATTAAATGTACAATGATACATGTTAGTAGTTGTAGGTGATACCTACAACAAAAGAAGAATTGTTAGTGGTGCGCCGAGGGGTTATCCAACGCAACCACTCTAATGCTTAAGTTAAGACCTATTTGGATAGTTTGTTTTTCATTTGTGTCTAATCCACATCTGTATCTTATTTGTATATGGTTTATTTAACTTATTTATAAATATAAATATTTGCTTTTTATCTCTATCTATTTCTTGACAAATGGTTTATTTTAAAATGTTTACATGTCGTTTGCATGCCAATGAAACAAACAGACCCTTATTGTGGAATCATGAGCGAATCAGAGGAATAAAACCCATTAAGATTTGTTTTGTGCAGATGTTATGATTGCATAACTTGATCCTTTGAGCGTTGTTTATAAAAAACGTTCATACTAGAATGGAGCCCACAATATGTTTTTCTATTATCTAGTGTGGTCCACAATCGGTAGTTGACTTGGATATTCTCATGGAGGGTAGTCGAATTAGGACAATGATTTATCTCGTTGTGGTACCCTTGGGGAGACATGAAGAACCAAGTTAGCGTAACATGTCTTTGGAATGGTGTGGAGAGCCATGGACATATGGTCTAGAAAAGAGTTTGGTAGAAGAGGAGTGTCTTGGTGAGAAAGTAGCCCAAGTTGAGTCCTTGAGTGCACCAAGAACCCTAGGCCAATGAACGGCATGGGTTCTTAGGCTAAGACATCGTGGACCAGCCAATGGGCCTTTAACAAGTTGTGAATGACTCACTTTGTTAATGTTGAAACTGGTGGACCTTACTCGAGATATGCCTATTAACATTGGTACAATATTAAAATAATCATAGTATAATAAGATAATATTGTATTAAGCATAGTTATTATTTCTATCACATAAAAATGTTTAGTTCTATTATTGTTCAATTCATTCTATAATAAAATTATTATACAAAGTAGTATTGATGTTTTATTTAATCATATATAATACAATATGAATATGATATTAAATTAATATAAAACAACGTGATAAGAAAAACACAAATAATCTCTCTAAACTTTGATGTAGGGGTAGATACATTCCATGAATTTTCAAATATTATAAATCACTAAACCCCAAAAGTTAAAAAATATCTCCACAAATTTTCAAATTGGTATAAAAAAATACCTCTCTAACTTATCAAAGTGTACTTTGAGACCTTATAAACTTCTATTTTGAGAGGTTATTTACAATATTCAAAAGCTTGCAGGTATATTCACATATGAGTCAAAGTTCAGAGAGATATTTGCAATTTTTCCTAATATAATATAACACAATGTCTACCAATATAGAAAGACATGAAATATTATAAATTGTTGTATTATTTATAGCATTAACAGGTTATATATTATACTATTAGTTAAAGTTTATCATAATAAAATATCATTATATAGTTCTAATAATACGATAAAATTATTATTAAGATAACCTCTATTTTACAAGTAACGAGCATACTAATTTTTCACACATAAACGCTTTAATAAAATTAATATCACTAATACTTTCTTTTCTTGTAAATTTAATTGTTGATTGTAACTAGGATCGAATGGGTAGAAGATAAATATGAGCATCTATCTTGTACTTTGTAGATATAAGTTTCTATATTTTTTGAATTAAAATCTTCCATGTATTGTCTGGGAATCATTGTACTTGTAAAGCATACATTGTGCAACTTGTGAATTTTTTATTACATTGTTATTATAAAAAATTTTGAGTAAATTGTTCAACAACTTGTCAATCTTTTCCACACATTTGTGACCAATACATAGTCAACCTAAGTAGTCTCCAACAATTTTATCACATGTTTCACAATCAAATGTTATATCACCAAATGCTATCGCAAAATTGCAATAAATAGTAAGATTAAGCCTACTTATATAAAATAAATTAGAGCACCAAATCCCTTATAATGATTCTACGTATATGAAAAACATAACATAATACAACAAATGCAGTCTTGTGTCCCAATAAGATGTTTTAATGATACACTTTTGAATAATTGTTGAGTTAAATGTTTTTTTATATTATGTTTAATATTATTAATTAAAATTTTAATAGGGGACATACTCCGTATTCTAAAACCTATATTTTGTTTATCTTACATTGCAGGTTCTTGGACAGATATTGGATTTAGTGACGTTGTCCTTGTAAACCACTATTAAGAGAAACCTACCATTATAGCACTCGATACCCATCCAAAACCAATCCATAACTATATGAGACTGAGCAGGCTCGAGTTCCAATAACATTATGGCTCATCCATTGTAATATGATAAATCATAATATATACTATACTGTATATTGATTTTATCCTATGTTGATATAATATACTATTTTGTTGTTTTTACGAAATAATGCTAGAATTTTCCCTTGACGACAAAGAGCTTTTCTTGTTGGTTTAAGTACTTTGATGCACATGAACACCTAAAAATCCGAAAAATATTTACCCAAAAAAAGCAAAAGGTTTCTTTATGAAAGCAAAAGATCCTAGATTACAGGGTGAAAAATGAACCTAGATCTTTCAATATCCTAGCTACTGCCTCCTATATAGAGCCACTACCTCATATGCCGGCCAACCCATGTTTGCTTTGTCTTGTATAGGCAAAATCAAAGGGGCCGTTCGTGTGAACTACGGTTTGCCAAATGCTCATCAAGGTGGTGATAGTGGCAAGTGGTTACGTATCTGGGTTAACGTTTGAAATTTAGGGAGTGGGATAGTGATTCCACGGAAAGGCGACGATGAAGATTGAGGATTAAAAGAAAAGAGCCATGGGATAAATTTTTTTGTTTTATAAAATATTGATTTAGCAAATTGTTAGGATCTGGAGCATGCCTTCAATGGGAAGAAATCCAATGAGCTTCATGAAGGATAACACAAATGAGCTATTGACACTATCTATAACCCAAAAATTTAAGATAATGGATTAATGGGTCTTCCTTCTAATAAACTTTTTACACAAATCCCATATTTCTTATATGAGATTCTCACACTTGCACCCTAACACAAATCAATTATAAAAATAGACCTATTGTAATGGGAGATCCATTCCCTGCCTTTCTATTTAGAACTTGATATGGACCTGATTGTTCCCATGAATGAACCTAACTATATGATTTATGAATGGAGTCATGAGCAGGTTAAGGGTCATGGCCAATTAGATAGGTCGGACTGCTCATAATTTGAAAAAGGGAAAAAAAAGGAAAAAAAATGGAAGAAAAAGTTAGATATAAACAAGAAATAAATGTTTAAACCATATGAATGGTGAAATTAAAACAATACAAGTATAAATATACTTAAAGGTAATTCTAATTGAAATTTTATAGGCTTCTAATCAAAGTAAAATCTTATTTTTTTAACAATATGACACTTGTTTTTATTTGTAGGATTTGTTTATTTCTTGAGTGTTATGTAAATCAATGGGTTTGAACCAATTCCGACAAGACTGGACTCGTGCTAGGGTCTAATTCCATATGTTCGTGCCTTCATGAAGAACAATTAGTACAAGGACTGCTTTTTAATGATTGGATTGAAACTCAACATCAATTACCACTACAATGGCAATTCAACTATGCGTAGTTATGAAACATGCCATGGATATTATAAGTTATATGTATTACCAAATCGATGGATAAATACCATTTACAATGGTATAATTTCTTAAAAAGCTATGTCTCTCGTTTTATATATACTACAAACATGAAAAATTTATGACTTATTAGTACTTAAACGTAGCATGAATATACACATGATATTTCATACAAATAAAATCCAGCAATATATTTTATATGGAAAACTAGTTTTATTCTCTATAATATTCCTAGAGAGTAATAGCAAGTGTGAGACGATGGAATCAGTAAGCGTCACATGAGTATTTACCATGTATATATATATAACAAAAGGAATAATTTTAAAACTACGATGCTCTGTCCTTTCGGGTCCAATTTATACGTCCGCGCATACATACATACATACATACATACATACATACATATATATATCAGTAAAAGAAATTGAAACTCGTAGAAGGATAATGTGGTGTCTTAGGTCACTATTTCTGTAAATTCTACCTTTAAGAACATTTCAATTTTATTGCTAAAATTCTTATATATAGAACTCTAAAAGTATTTTTATTGGGAAGATAAACATATTAAAGAATGCTTTGAAGACTAGAACTAGGAAATGAGTCGGGTCGGGGTTGTCTGCTCTGACTTGCAAGTTAAATGGGCCAACATTTTTTATCATAAACCAACCACTTTAACCTGTAGGTTGAATAAGCTCGTCTACTTAACCAACATGTATATCTTTATGAGTTAAATAGTTAAAAAATAGTCAATTTCACTCATTTAACCCATTGGATAAAAGAATTAAGTATTATGCTATTTATATTTATCAACAATTATTATAATTGCTATTTTAGTAACTTATATATTATGTTATAACATGAGTATATAACTATATATGTATTTGTACACACATGTATACAACTCTATTCTATTGCCTTGATTTCATAATTGAGGTATGCTTTTAAAAGAGTTTTCAAGTAGATATCAACACAGGTTGGTTCTAACACGTGACTTGGCTTGACCTGGCAATGGTGGGTCCGAACTAGGTTTGGTCGTGTTGATTTTTTTGAGTCTTTCAATAAGAGGTAAAAAGAAAAGGCAAAAAATAGATAGAAACAAAGTTATGCTTATGATAATTTAGGACTTTTTCTTTGAGCTCAAAGTTATCGAGCAAAGAACATTAAGATATGGACAGTTCTCAATGCTCAAAAACTATTGCTCTATTGTTGATTATTGGTATTATTTGGCAGGACTTGGACTATTGGACTAGAGGTGTCCTTGCGTATTTTTGTAATTATGTTAACTTATTATATATTTTAACTTAAGATTTTTTTTCTTGGTTTTTTTTAACTTTTAACTTCTTTTTTGTTTTACCTAGTTAGCCAGTAAGCCAACTTAATGTGTCATAGGCCAGTCTACTTTAACCCACGAGTTAAATGAATTGGGTATTTTTTATACACTTTTAAATTGGTTAGCCCCTTTTTTGTTTTTTTTTTTTTTTAAATAGGTAAAGGAGTTAGTTCATAGACCATTTATATAACTCTACTAAAGACATGTTGAAAGTGCAAAACACAAAAGTAAGAGGAAAGAATAAAAAATTCATATTTCTGTTTATTTGTAAATTTACAAATAATAAAGTTAGTATTGGAGTATGTTAAAAGTTTCTTTTTTAAATTATTAAAAGGCACCTGTTGAACGAAATGGTTTCCCTTAATTACTTTAGGTTCTCAAACCTTTAAGGCCGGCTAAAATCATGCACTTTATTGGCTCATCGCAATGGAATCGGCTCAACGGTATGCACATCTTTAGTATACAGGACTGACAACTTTTGGAATCCATGATTTTCCAATGAAGAATTGTTTCTACTTTCTTGGAATATTTTAAGACTCGATAACTGCTTTTGAGAACATGGTTGGTTAACCCGCAAAGCTGCCCATGTGATGAATTTTATGGAGTCTGAGCCATAAAAAAATAAAAAAATAAAAAAAAAAAGTTGCCAAACTATGGTATCGATCGATTTTCATTTTTCGTGGTAAACCTAACTTTACCCTTATTGATTTGCCTATGCAAAAGTTGCAACTTGCATGCATGTGATGTGAGAGACTCGTCCTTTTTACAAAACCTTTTAAAAGACTCGTGATCTTTAATGCTGGATTTATCATAAGCAGGTTATTCCATCACCTGTATGCATATGCTTTTTTGTGATAGCAAATTGTGATAAATGTTGATAATTAATCTTACTTTCAAATTTTATGTAATAATAATTAGCAAATGTCATCATTCATATTATGGATATTTAAATGATGATAAATCATTAGGTAAATTAATCATGAGTGGGAATAGTATTCGTGGTTAGATGGGGGATTAAGGCTTCGTTTAGTTCGTTAGCGTGTTGACGGTAAGTTGTCGCTTCAATTCAGAATGTTTGTCAAGAAGCATATACATATAAAAAACAAATATTTTTACTTGTAAATAAATCAAACGGATTAAATACAAATCAAATACAAATATAGATTAGATACTAATATAAATGAAAATTGGACAATCCAAACAAGTACAATACAAAGTCAACGAGCTATAGCAGGATATAGGAGTTAATAGATTAAAGTGATGGCTCGGAGAAAACAAATAAATAATGAAGATTCTTTTTTTTTTCCCCTATTACAATGAAGAGGAAATATTTGAACCGTATTAGTGTTAATGATGAAAGCAATGATACCAAGGAAATATACCACAAATTTAAAAAATATGATTTTTAAAAACTTCTTTTGAGTCAATATTGTTGCAATTCAACCATTTAAGCTATCTTTATCCACATATTCCGACGATTTAAGTTCGATGTAATGTGGTAATGAATTGCGTTATTACCATTTAGACATAATTAATATATTGGACTCCATTGAAAAGCAAATGGGAGTAAAAATAAGTAAAATTAGTGAAAACAATTTGCATTCACAACCTAAAATTTGTGTTATATTAAACTATAATACATGCTAATGGTCTTGTAGCCTATTAGCATCTTCCGTGATCTTTCAAGTGAGAAATATCAGGTTTGATTCCCTCTTTCCTTGTTATAATGGAAAATATATATATATATATATATATATGTAATACATGGATTATTATAACCATTATGTTCTAGAATTTCATATAAAGGTGACATCATCATAAATTTTCACATTCCACCAATTCATTTGAAATATCTATATATATATTATATTTATATTATTAGGTAGAGTTTGATTCTCTATATTATGAGAATAGACTAATCAAAACTTCCAACCTTTCGTTTGGTTTTTGTTATATGCCACGGTATTAGACAAAAAGAGTCTAAAGTACAAGACAAAATTCAAAAAGAATTGTCCCATATATTCCATGGAAAAAAAGACAAATTCACAGGATAATCCCTATTTCTAAAGGTTAAAATGTAATATTGTTCTGTAGTTGTATAAATCAAATAATGAACAGTACCAAAATTCTTGTCAATACCATACATATATCAAACCTCGTAAGGTTCTTTATTTGATTTATTGAACCTTTTCATTTTCAGTTGAAGTTTCCATAATATTTTATTATTTTCCTTTCCACTAGATGTCAAGATGGTTTAATAAATACTTAATAACTGATTTAAATCCAGTCTTCATACAAAGTGAGATAAGAAAAGTTTTCTTTCTTTATAAGTTCTTTAAAATAAGTGTGAAATTGCTCCAATCAGTGTATCTATATATTTGGTATGTTTGGTTTATTAGTTTGGTATCAAATTAGTATCTGTTTTATATCTGTTTCAATGAGATTATTTGTCAAAAACAAATATAGATGAGAAATGGACATTTTTATTTATAAACAAACATTATTGATCAGATACAGATAAAATACCAAAAAAAAAAAAAAAAAAAACACCATCCAAACAGATATATCAAACATTATCACTTTGATGTCTGTCTTTTCTTACTCGAAACGGTCCTTAAGGCTTTGAGGAAGCAAGCTTTGAAACAAGCCCTAGAATCATGCTGAATCCCCTCGTCGTCTAACAAATTTGGACAAAGTTCTATTCGCGTGACAAGGACTTTCTTTCCAAGCCTGTCGACTATTAGAGTTGAACTATATTAGAATACGGAATCATCACTTTGCACTAGTTTACCTAATTTTTCTGCAACTGCGATCATCCATGAGGCATTCAAACACGTGCCCTAAAAAAGCCCTAACTTCATATAAAGTAGACTCTACCCGTCCTCCGCTCTTTGCTTTAATTTGTCATCTGCAAGTGCCAATTCGATAACCATCACCATCATGACATGTATATCGAATGAGCCACATATAGGCTTACTTACGTTTTTAAGTTGTAGACATATGTGTATCGATGTATGGTGCACTGAGGCACAACTTTTATGTGCAAATTCTTGATAAATTTATACTAAACCATAATATTCATTACAACTAGGATGCGTCTATTTTAAGGGAAATGTTTTTGAGATTGTTTTCGATGTTTTATTGTTAATATAAAGATTTCATTTGTCAAATATTATCATTATTTTGAGGTGGTGTTGTCACCGGCGGATGCTAAGTAGAGGTGGAAATCGAAAGTCACACTTGATGGTGGATTGACCATCATGAAAATATCAGTGGAAAATGATAAGGTTCATTTCAATTCTTAAAAACTAAGAACTTTTACCAAGTTATCTTATCCAATCTCCAAAGCTATTCAATAACTCGTAGATCATAGAATTTTTTTCCTAAAAATTCGAAAACATTATTGTTTCATTTTCCATTTGCATTTTCCACCAATTAATGACTAATTGCACTAATGTTTCTTTTCTCTATCACTTATTATTATAGGTAGTTACAATGGACAATATTT
This sequence comes from Combretum micranthum, assembly GCA_024138025.1. Lineage (NCBI taxonomy): Eukaryota > Viridiplantae > Streptophyta > Magnoliopsida > Myrtales > Combretaceae > Combretum > Combretum micranthum. The sequence continues at coordinate 532,372 of JAMXBD010000335.1, read as the reverse complement.
TAAGACTAATATGATGCGATTGGTCAACAATAAAATTTTAATAATAGCAAAAGTCTAAAAAACTCTAGAAAAACAATAAGGGCCACAAGTATATGTTAGGTGAATATGAACCCTAATACTATATGAAAATTGGTCTTTAGAGACAAAAATCTTATGACAAAAAATTGGTAAGTGAAGTTCTTTCTATACTGATAAAATCAACAATTGTGATATTTACAATTTTGTCTAAAACTTAGTTTTTTTATAGTGTTAGACTAGTAACAACATCTTTTCTTACCTAACATTTTGGATTAGGATTGATTGTGTCGGGGTACAAAAATAAGGTTAGAGAAGTTTAAAATAGGAAAAATGTGGATTATATGAAGTGCTGACAAGAGAGAAGACTTATTGACTTTACATTTTAAATGTTATATATGGTATCAAGCTAATGAGTATATGTCTTCACAAGACCCATGTGTAGAATTTTTTCATGTTAAAGCCCTCCTCCTCTCATTAAAAAATGGTACTAGAGTCAATAGTTTAATTGCTACTCTCACATGCGGAAAAAAACAATTGCATGGCAATGAGTCATGTAAAGCTCCACGATGTAAGATAAGTAGGTGCATTGCAAGATATTCGCACAAAAGGCTTACTAGAGTCACTCTAACAACCTCTTAATGAGACCGTGGGCTTTCCACTTTAAGGGGAGTAATGCTAACACTATGTTTAGCATTTTAAAAATTGGAAAGCTGCAAAAACTATATAAATGCAATGAAAGAAAAGGAAATCAAAGAAAGACAACCCACTGTATGGATATAAAATGTAGAAATGGAAGAAAAGGGGTGGAAATAATTCCATTTCCTATATTTGGTAAATAAAACTTAAATGAAAATAAAGAAAACAAAATAAAAGATGAACTAATATACCTTTTTATCTAATTTCAAATTCTACGAAACAAAAATGGTTATTCTTAGAACCAATATACTTGATATAACAAATGAGGATGATGAATCACTGGAGGTAAGGCATTAAAAAGGCGATTCTCTAATATTAGAGTAAACGTCATGAGTAGTACCTAAATTTTGATGAAATTAGGTACCTAAACTTTGAAATTGATCAATTTAATTAAAAGAGCTTTTCATTCATGCCAATGGTATCTTCACCATATTGGTCACGTAGAATATCAGTATTAGCTAATTTGATGGATGAATTATTAGTATATATAAAAAGTTTTTTTAGGTATTAAATTGATCGATTTCAAAGTTTAAATAACTAATTGCATATTTCATCAAAGTTCAAGTATCATTTATGATATTAACCTGTAATATAATAGCTTTATAAGGTACCGTGAATTCTTTGACACATACATTTAATTAGGAACTTTCTCTAACTATTGAAGAAGTTCATGGAGTGATATAATATTAGGTTCCATGTGGTATAATTAGTTTACTACTTCACTAACATCACAAGCTACCAAATATAGAAATTTTTGCATGATTGCTTAATTAACAATGTGGAAGCCTCCACTAGTTGTCATCGGTTATAACGTCCAAGTAAATATTAAAATTTACTCTACTCTGTAGAGGCAACTAAGGTACTACATATGAGAAAATCTAAAGAAATAGTCAATGAAAGAATTCTTTCATCGATGACGTGGCAGTCCAAGGCTACTCATCCCTGGCATGATTTACAAATTAGGTTGAGAGCTTCGTCCTCATCATCTTGCAAAGATTTGTTGCTTTTTTAAGAAGTATGAGAAAATTTGTTCAAGTAGAAAATTTTTTACCTCCTAACAATGCAATTAATGCCATCAAGTATTAGATGGACTTGTATACATCTTATAATCTTATATAGTGGAAAGCTTGGGATAGCATACTAACTCTATTGCTAAATTTCTACTATAGCTATGATGTAAATAATATGTTTAAGGTTGATGGAATTCCTATTGTATTACTACCATCTTAAAAAAAAAATGATCCATTAAGTTTAAGTCAATTGACAAATAAAGTAAATATCAATTGGAAAGAAAACCAATTAATAGTAGCTATCCAAAAGCTGCAATTGAAGCTCTAAAGTGATAGCATCAATAAATCAATTGCAAAATCAAACTTGAAGATCTAAACAAATGCAATCGAAGTTTTAATTTAAAGGTGCATATAGCAAGCGACTAAGCTAAACTAAAGAGTATCAAATTCAAATGGAAACACAAGCACATAACCACAGTATAAACCTTTCACCAAGCAACTCAAAGTCAATTATCTCACTAACCAACACTTAGAGATGATTAACATTTTAGTCCAAAAAGTTTGTACAGTCTTCAATTATCTATTGTTTTAAAATTTTAGTACCCTTCTTCAAATAGATCCACCTTTTCTCATAACTAATTATAGGAGATGTGTTTGTTGTGCCCAGATGATATCCCTTTTGTGTCCCTGCAAATAAATATTTGATACATGTGAAATAAATTTAAAAAAACAAAAATAAAAATGCTTGAAATAAAAGGAAGCACTTCATGACATATCTCAGTTGTTTATTCATGGGGAAACAAAAGGGACAACAAATTTCCCCCCCAATAATGCTCTCCATATTGTTAATGTGATTTTAAATGTGATATTTATGGTTCACATACATAATTCTACGAACATAATATAGACAAGAAAACGAACATATATATTGATCTACCTGGTAATATATATATATAAGTTGTTGAAATATTCTAAACTTCATATACTAATTAATTTGCATGTATGACTTGTTTGTTGATTTCATGAATTAATTGTTATAATTTGATTCATAGGAATTTCAAGTACTGGTGTAATTAGGCTTTTACATTGAATTGTGATGATAAAATTTCATATGTTGGTGTGATTATGCAATTGTAATGAAAAATATTAAATAGAATTATTTGTATTGTATATTGCTCTTTTAAATTAAGTAAACTCATTTTGTAACAAAATATTTTTAATCCAAGTTCTTTTGCTACAATTTAGTTTTAAAACCCAAGCTCAACCTTTGTGCACAATGAAAACCCAAACTCACACGCAAAATAAGCCTATTACTAAACCCTCTTCCATAACCTTCTTGTTCCTTAAAAGTCAAATGGCATATTTGTGTAAAATATCAAGTGTAAAAGTTGGCAAAAACACTCTAAAAATCGACTCTTGAAACCGCCAGCTTCTTCATCTCTTTCAATCAAATTTTCTCTTGTAAACTCACTAACACTCTCTTCAACACTTCACTTGGAGATTAAGGTTAGTTAAAGTAAAGTTTTTCTTTTCTAATCATATATTCAATTATCTCTTTATGGTTCAAGTTATATATAAATGAGTTTTAATGAATTATTAGTGGTTTGATGAAACTAAGTTAATTTCTAGAATTAAATGAATCTTAAGGACTCGATAGAGTAAAGAAATTAAGTTTATTTTGGTTGCTTTGATGAATATGAAAGTTGTATGGTTTATATGTTCTATTAGTATTGAGGGATGAATTGTTGAAGTTGTGGATGGAAGAGGAGTTGGGTTGTGTGTATATAATTGTGTAATGAATGAAATTGCACTCTTGATACTTATTGTTAAGTATATATAATGTTTTAGAAGTGTTACAATAGGTTAAGTTGAGTTTGAAAAATAGGGAAGATTTTATGTTGGATGAAAACATGGAATCAGGGGTATGATTAAAGGTGTAGACGCGTCGGTTTAGCAACTTTCCACAAATCACAGTGATGCAGATGAGATAGCTAATACATATATGAGCAAGATGGAATCATCCAAGAAGCAGCTCAAGCAGCAGAGGAGCAAGGAAAGTTGGTCATGCGCCACTAGCTTTGATGTCCAACTTTGCCAGCATAGGAGTGAAGGCTGTCGGCCTTTAAGTCGGTGTAGGATGAATGATAAATGCCCAGTTTGTACTACATATCTCATCGCGAGCATGGAATTTGCTATTGGGAAGCAACGCTGGCTCAACATCGTCGATGTACATCCTAGATTTGCCGATGTACATTGTAGGGCACCTGATGTCAGCATTCCAACGCCGCCAGCCTTAGTCCAGCTTCATTTGCCCGAGTTATTTATTATTATTTTGTTTTAAGGCTTTGTGTACTCACACATATAGTCTTGGAAACCCTATCTTTCATTTTTTTTAGACAGTATTTCTACATTTTGAAACATTATTTGAGAGATTTTCTCAATAAAGTTACAATCTTTTTGCAAGCTTTGTTCCTAAAATCAATTGGTATCAAAGCATGATGAGTTCCTACAAAGATGTCAACTAACGAAGCTGTTGACAGTGGTCACATTCTTGATGAAGATTAGGAAGTGAGAGTCCATGGAATTGAACATATGGTTCCTAAGATGATAATCGATGACATGGATCGAAAATTACAATGGGTAAAGCAGCTTGTCGAAGATTTAGTCGGGCATTTTGACCCAATGGTAGTAGATACCAATAAAGGCAGGGATAGTATTGGAGTATGACTTAGGGCAAGAGAAGCCTATGGTGGCCCAATCCATCGGCCTATTGCCATGAATCAGTAGCACAAATCTCAGAAGATGATTCTGAGGAAGAAGATGAGATTTTGTTTGAAGAGAGGTAGCTGAGGAGGAGAGGCGGTGAAGGTGAAGGTAGATATTGATGAAATTATTATGGATACAATCAGGGCGATGGTGGAGATTTCCACTTAAAGATTATTATTCTTTGCTTTAATGAAAATATGAATATAAAAGAACTTTTAAATGGTTGGCAGAGGTTAATTAGTTTTTCGATTATATAGAGATATAGAAGGAGCGTCATGTCAAAGGTGTAACTTCTACCTGGTGGGAGAGGCTGCAAAATAGAAGGCAGCGGGAAGGAAGATAGCCAGTGCAGACATGGTTCTGCATGAAGCAACTGCTACAGAGAGACTTCTTATCACCTGATTACGAGCATATTCTCTTTTAGCAGTACTAATGTTGTCGCCAAGAACAACAATCCGTTCATGATTACACAGCCGAATTCATGCGGTTGGCTGAACGGAATGATCTTAGAGAAAGTGAAGGACAGCAAGTTGCAAGGTACATTGATGGTTTGAAATTGCAAATTTGAGACAAGATTAGAGTGAATGTCTTGAGGAATTTAAATGAAGCAAATAATATGGCCCTTAAAGCCAAAATGATGCCGGAAGAAAAGAGTACGCGATTTGATGGAGGAAGTGGAAGGTATGGATTTGAAGGATCAAGCAGTGGCAAATCCATGAATGACAAAAATAAAAGTCATGAGGAGAAGCAAGGTATGAGTGGTGAGAAGAGAGAAGATAAAGCTGCTGGCAAGAAACTAGTTGAAGCCAAAGATGCTCAAAAGCAACATAATCCATATGTAAGACCTATCCTGGGCAAATGTTATAGATGCAATCAACCAGGTCACCGGTCAAACAAATGCCCAAATAGGAAGACAATGAATATAATAGAGCGGGATAAAGAGGGAGAGATTTGTGATCCTGATAAGGATGATGATGAAGAGTTCAAGCATACATGTGTTATCGGGAAGCTTATGCTAGCACCAAAACAGTGGGAAGACACTTAGTGGCATCAATTGTTTCGTACTAGGTGCCCCATTAGTAGAACAGTGTTTGATCTAATTGTGGATAGTGGAAGTTGTGAGAATATAATTGGTAGAGCGGTTATCAACCAGTTGTAGCTTCCTATTGAGAAACATCCTAACCCTTATGCTATAGGATGGATTAAATCTGTAGAGAGGATAGAGGTGAAAGAAAAGACGCCGAGTTCCATTTTCTATTGGTAAGTACTAGGATGAAGTCTACTGTGACATAATGTATATGGATGCCTATCATGTGTTGTTTGGGCGACCCTGGCAGTATGATTTGAATGCATAGCATGCTGGAAAGGAGAACTTATATAGACTGGAGAAGAGTGATGTGAAATACACTTTGTTACCTCTTAAGACGACCAATCGATCTAAAGATAATAAGGCTAAGGATGCAAGCAGGGCATGTTAGGAGGGATCACATAAAAGTCGAACCCGACCCGATTCTCTATAAGGTCACCCAAACCCGACCCGTGATCCTATAGGATTTAATATGTAATACCCAAAACCACTTCTATAGGGTCATGTCCTGACCTGCTACACATCGCCTCATCCCGTTGACCCAATTTTCTCTTTACACTTTTTTCTTTTTTCATTCTTTTTATTCATCATTTGTCTATTTATCTTCATGATATATTATCCATTTTACTTATTTGTTTTAATTTCTTTTCATTTGACGGTAAAACTACACATAAAAAAAAGTCAATAAGCTAAACAATTGATTTTCGATGTATAACAATCAATTTGTAACATAATATAATATAATTTACTTTACTTGAGGACTGGTATAGATACATAAATACGAATATTACCTCTTATTAATCATAAAAAAGCGTTTAGCAAAAAAAAAATCATGAAAGGCATAACATTCTCAACTAGACAAAAAAAAAAATTATACAATTATAGAGCTAAAAAAATAATAAAAAATGGATATATGCAAGTTTTGATGTTGTAAAATTATATTTTACTTTTAGTAATCTTAGCGGGTTAAGTCGACCCCAAGGGTCATAACCGACCTGAATCCGACTTGAACCTAACTCGTGACCCTATAGGGTCACAAAATTTTTTTTTAAACCCGTCCTATAACCTTATAGGGTTTTTAGTGGGATGGGCACGTCGAGTACCTTATAACAACCCGCCCAATTGCATCCCTAAATAAGGTTGAGAAGCATTCCTTCTTAACTATTACTGATTTAGGAAAGGAGATGGAGGAGACTATTAAGGAGTCCAGGGTAATACATGCTTTGATTGTGAAGAGTGCACTGAAGGTGGAGGAAGAAAATAGTAGTGAGGTGCCAAAATGTGTGAAAGAAGTATTGGAGGAGTTCAAAGAAGTAATGCCAGAAGACTTACTAAAAGGGTTACCACCTCTATGAGATATTTAGCACCAAATTGATTTGGTGTCTGGAGCGAGCTTCCCCAATTTGCTACACTACAAAATGAGTCCCAAAAAGATAGGGATCTTATAGGAGAAGGTGTACAAGCCAATGCAGAAAGGGTTTATTAGGGACAGTTTGAGTCCATGTGTCGTACCTACTTTACTGACACCTAAGAAAGATGATAGTTGATGGATTGTGTTGATAGTAGTGCTATCAACAAAATCACTATTAGGTATAAATTTCCAATCCCTCGCTTGGAAGATATGTTGGATAGATTAAATGGAGCAGTTTTCTTTTCCAAGGTAGATCTGAGGAGTGGCTACCATCAAATCAGGATCAGACCTATATATAAATGGAAAATAACCTTTAAGACAAAGGAAGGGCTCTATGAGTGGTTAATGATGCCCCTTGGCCTCAGCAATGCACCCAGTACATTCATGCAGGTTATGAATCAAGTATTAAAACCTTTTATTGGGTGATTTGTCGTGGTTTATTTTGATGATATCCAGATTTATAGTAGAACTGAGGATGAACATATTAAGCATCTTAGAAGTGTTTGGCTATTCTACTTGAAAATAAATTATATGCTAGTATGAAGAAGTACACTTTCATGATGAAAAAGGCTGTTATTTCTGGGCTTTGTTGTTAGTAGTGAGGGAATAATGATTGATAATGAAAAGGTGAGAGTTATTAGGTAATGGCATATTCCTAGAACTGTGACTGAATTAAGGAGCTTTATGGGGTTGGCAAGTTTTTATAGAAGATTCATTAGGCATTTAGGTACAATTAGTGCAACTTGTATTAGTGCTTCTTGATTTTGAGAAGCTCTTTGAGGTAGACTATGATACTAGTGGTGTAGGAGTGGGGGGGGCTATGTTATCTCAAGAAAAGAGACCAGTTGCTTTCTATAGTGAGAAACTGTGTGAAGCTAGGAGGAGTTAGTTCACATATGATAAAGAGTTTTATTCTGTTGTCAAGGCCTTGAGAATGTGGGAACATTATATGATAGGGAAGGAGTTCGTATTATACTAAACCTGAGGGGCTTTGAAGTATTTGAGTAATCAGACTTGGATTAGCAAAGATATGCATGCTAGATGGATCTAGTTTTTGCAAAGGTTTCCATTTAAGATAATGCATAAATTCGAAATGCAAAACAGAGTAGCTGATGCTTTGAGCAGGAGGGCTGAAGTACTGACTGTGATGAGTGCAGAGATTATGAGTTTTGAACAGATGAAAGAGTTTATTCAAGGGATCTTGATTTTAAGGGCATCTGGGAAAAGTGTAGCACTGAGGGACCTTGTGATGATTATCACATACATGAAGGTTATATAGTGAAAGGCAACTAGTTATGCATTCCTAAGTCTTTTTGAGAGAAAAGCTTATTAGATGCCTGCATGGGGGAGGATTAGTAGGACATCTAGGGAGAGATAAAACCATTGCTGCAGTACCTGACAGGTATTATTGGCCTCAGTTGAAAAAGGGTGTGAGAAAGATTGAGCAAAGATGCTATGTTCGCCAGACATCTAAGGGGCAGTCTTAGAATACCAGGTTATATATGTCATTACTAGTACTTGAGAACATCTAGAAGGACACCTCCATAGATTTTGTGCTTGGTCTACCTCGTATCTAACGAGGTGCTGACTCTATTTTCGTTGTAGTTAACAGGTTTTCCAAGATGGCTTATTTTATCCCTTATCGGAAAAACTGCAGATGCCCATGCCATTGCTAAGCTATTCTTCAGGGAGATAGTCCACCTACATGGGGTACTGGAGTCTATTACATCTTATAGAGATAGCAAATTTCTTAGTTATTTCTAGAGGACTCTTTGGTACATTTTTTATTCTTCCTTGAATTATAGCAATACAACTCATCCACATACAGATGGTCAGACGGAAGTCACCAATAAGACCCTTGGCAATTTGATTAGAAGCATTTATTGAGAGAAGCCAAGGCTATGAGATCTATCTTTGGCTCAAGCTGAATTTGCCTACAATAGCTCAATCCACAAGACTACCAGGAAATCCCCATTCTCTATAGTCTACACTAAAACACCACAGCATGCCCAGGATCTAGTGAAACTCCCAAAATTAGCTAAGTTCAGTATTCCAGCGAAGCATATAGCTGACAGTTGGCAGTCCACTACTACTGGAGCCAAGAAGAGAATTGAAAAAGCCAATACCAAATACAAAGAGGTAGCAAAAAAGCATAGGAAGCAGCAATTGTTTGAAGTAGGAGACTAGGTGATGGTGATCCTGAGCAAAGAGAGGCTTCCTATGGGAAAGTATAGCAAACTCTAACCAAAGAAGTATGGACCTTACAGGATTGTTAAGAAAATCAACGATAATGCCTATGTTGTAGAGCTTCTTGAGAACATAGCTATTTCAAGGACAATTAATGTTGCTGATTTATTTCTTTTCCACCCTGCTGATGTATCTTTGTATCCAGATGAGAACTCGAGGTCGAGTTCTTTACAGGTGGGAGAAGATGATGCAGATGAGATAGCTAATACATATATGACCAAGATGGAATCATCCAAGAAGCAGCTCAAGTAGCCGCAAAGCAAAGGAGTAAGGAAAGCTGGTTGTACACCACTAACTTTGATGTTCAATGTTGCCAGTGTAAGTGTGAAGGCCTCTAGCCTTTAAGCTGGCATAGGATGAATGATAAATGCCTAGCTTATACTACGAATCTCATTGTAGGCATGGAATTTGCTGCTAGAAAGCAACGCCAACTCAACGCCGCTGTCGTACATTGTAGGCCGCCTAATGTCAGCGTTCCAACTCCGCCAGCTTTTATCTAACTTTCATTTACCCAAGTTAATTATTATTATTTTGTTTTAAGCCTTTGTATACTCATATATATAGTCTTGGAAACCCTATCTTTCACTTTTAGACAATATTTCTATATTTTGAAACCCCATTTGAGAGATTTTCTCAGTAAAGTTGCAATCTTTTTGCAAGCTTTGTTATGAAATCAATCGTTGCTATTGATTTTTGTTGTTTTGATGCTATCACATTGCGTCACACAAACATAACCAAAGTCTTGGTAAAACTAAGAATGATGATTCCAATTTAGGAAAAGGAAAGACAGTAGCGAGAGTGTTTGCATTGCAACAATATGAGGAAACCCCTTCTGTTGATACATTGGCAAGCACCTTATTAATTGCAAAACATCAAGCCTCTACACTAATTGATGCAAGAGCTACACACACATGGATATTTAAGGAATTCATGAATGATTGTTGTTTGCTTTCTGAAGTGTTATATGATACTATGATGTACATTAGTACTCCTTTAGGTGCGAAATCTAAGGAGCCATGTGTTTGTATAGATGCGGATGCATTGATTTCAGATGTAAATATGATGATTGGTATGTTGGTTTTTTTATCCATGACTGATTTTGATGCAATATTAGGCATGAATTGGTTGAATTTATATGGAGTCATCATACATTGTGATAAAGCAGAACTAAGCTTTAAGCTAGAAAATGGATATTAAACATACAAGTTCAACAATGAGGATTGCTTTTGCACTTTACAAAGAGAATTGGGCATGATAAAGTAAGATGAGTGCTAAATATTATGTAGACAAGAGAACTTGATCTAAGGATTTAAGAAGATATTATTCATATATGTTTCTATGATGGTTATAATATGTTGTGTTTGTAAAAATCTGTTATTGCTCAAATCAAAGTTTTGCTAAAACTTGATTTTAAATGTTTACACATGCTCTATACTACTCTTTGGACCTTTTTGCATATTTGAGAATAGTTAGATTTTAGCACTGAACACTTGTATGTTATATGTGCATATCTCCTTATTTGCAATATTACAAGCCTATCATTTTTTTTTATGAGTACAATGGGAGAGAAGTGTAAAATGTACAATTAACATGTATGTAGTATGTTTTTAATGAGTTCAAAGGGGGAGAGATGTGTTAAATGGAGGAAAGAGATGGTTGAATGCATAAGTTATCTACTAACTAGTGCTTAATGTTGTTTATTTGTCCAAAAGAGAGCTAAATAATGAATTAAGTATAGTTTGCATTCTCTTAAAATCAAGCATCAAGATTTCCTTAGAATTAAACATCAAGTCTTTGAATCAAATTTGATAAAACTTTTTTGAAACCTAGATGCTTATATGAGGGAAGTATATTGAATTGACCAGGGGTTAATTGTGCATAGTTATACTCATGAAAAAGGGAAAGATTTTTAAACTTATATTTTCAATATGGATTTTGATGAGACAGTATAATGCATAATTAACTATTCAATGAGAGAAAACTACACTTAATTAGTCAAATAATATGATGAATAATATGCTAGAATATATATGTATATGTTGCGCATTTTTGTGGAGATTGTGTAGATTTTAATAGGAACAAATTAGTCATGAACAGTCTCAATGGAGGGACAAGTCGAGAGTTAAACTTCTTCATTCACTAAGGCATGACAAACTTAAGACCAAAGTTCGATAAGTCCAAAAATGCAGAGTCATTTGTCGTGGTCACGTCGAGGGCTCGATAAGTCTAATTCTCAAGGCGCGATAAGCTCAAGGTCTAAAGCTTGACAAATTGAAAAAACAAATGCACAGTCTTGGTAGGGGGTTTGACGTGTTAAATAGTTAGGGCGAGACAAGCTCAAACCAACACTCGACAAACTCATACACAGCTCTTGTCAAGGGTCAAAACTAAGACGTGACGAATGCAAGGTACAACAAGTTTGAGGCGCATCAAGTTTGAATTCAAGACTTGATGGAGTCCACGTGAACAAAGACCTAGTCAAAGCTAAAATAAAGGCACGAATTTAAGGTGTGTCAGTTTAAAAGCATGAGTCGATATGACAAAAATAGCTGTTGAAGGGCATTTAATGCTTGACTTTGTCCTTGGGTGATTCAAAAGAGAAGAGAAGTGTGGAAGTGAAAAAGTGCCTTTATTTACGAATAGAGAGAGAAAGGAAATGATTAGAGGCATTGGTGGATCGTAGAGAGTAGGAAGTGGGCTGAACTCCACATTAAATCTAGTGTCAAATTTTCTAACTCTATCTCTTTCATATTTCATATTATAATTGATGTGTATTATCCGCTGCTATTAAAGTTAAATTTGATCCATTGCATTAAAATTAGTTATTTGAGCCTTTTAGGGCAAATACTCAAATCACCCCCTACCCGGTGTTGAGTATTTTAGAGAGGCAACACCCAAAAGTATGCACACCATGGAGTTGTAGGAAAAAGCAGTGGTAGCAATTGTTGAGACTAGAGAACTAAATATCAGTTTGATACCAATAGTAAAAGAATTTATGGATGTATTTCTCGAAGAATTACCTGGTTTACCACCGGATCGAGAGATTGAATTTGTAACTGATGTCACATTGGGTACAATTCCTATATCCAAGCCACTGTATAGAATGGCCCCAACAAAGTTAAAAGAATTAAAGAATTTGTTTCGAGAATTACAAGATCTTGGTTTCATTTGACCTAGCATTTCACCATGGGAGCTTTAGTTTTGTTTATAAAGAAGAAGGATGAAAGTATAAGAATGTGTATAGACTAGCAAGAATTGAATCAAGTAACTATCAAGAGCAAACATTCTTTCTTGAGAATTGACTATTTACTCTATTAATTAGGAGGTGTTGCAGTGTTTTCGAAGATTGATCTATGGTTTGGATATCATCAACTCAAGATTAAACCACATGATATTCCCAAGACCACTTTCTCCACCAGATATGGACATTTTGTGTTTTTAAACAAATGCTTGGATGCTTGCATGGATTTAATGAATTGAGTTTTCAAAGACTATCTTGATCAATTTTAAAATGTATTCGTCGATGATATATTATTGTATTCTGGACGTAAAGAGGAACATGAAGCACACTTAAGATTAGCTCTTTAAAGATTAAGGGAGAAGAGACTTCATGCAAAGTTTTGCAAATGTCAATTCTGGTTGGAAGAAGTGACATTTCTAGGTCATGTTGTCACAAAGAATGGAATATCAGTTGATCTAGAGAAGATTAAGGTAGTAATAGACTAGCCAAGACCTACGAATGTTACTAAAGTACAAAGTTTATTAGGATTAGCAGGCAATTACCAAAGATTTGTTCAAGGAATCTTTAAGATTGCGAATCCCATGACCAAGTTAGCTTAGAAATATATGAGATTTGTGTAGAACAACAGAAGTGAAGAGTTTTCAAGAGTTAAAAAGAAGCTTGGTATCAGCTCTTGTTTTAGCTTTACCAGTCAATGGAAAAAGAATTCATAATCTATAGTGACGCCTTAATACAAGGACTTAGATGCATTTTAATGCAAGACAATAGAGGGATCGCTTATGCATTAAGAAATTTTAAGCCCCATGAGAAGAATTATCTAGTTCATCATCTGGAACTTACAGCATTAGTTCTAGCCTTAAAGTTTTGGAGGTACTATCTGTTTGGTGAAACATGCAAGATATATACAGATCACAAAAGTCTGAAGTATATCTTCATTAAAAAAGAATTGAATATGCGACAAAGAAGATGGTTAAAGTTGATCAAAGACTATGATGTTGAAATCTTATATCATCCGATGAAAGCTAATGTGGTTGTAGACGCACTAAGCAGGAAGAGACAGATAAATATGGCAAGCATGATTGCAAGTCAAAGAGAGATACAAGAAGATTTTCGAAGATTAGATATTGAGATAACTTTGGATAAAGTGGATGTGATGCTTACAAATCTAACTCTATGACCTACCATTATGGATCTGATTAAGCAAAATCAAAAGGAAGATCCATGAAGTAAGAAATTGAGAAATGTTATAAGGGGGGGATGTGAAAAAAGCTGAGACTCAATGAAGAAGGCATTATTAGATTCAAAGATCAAATATATGTGCCGAAAATAAATGACATGCCTCAGCCCATTCAGTACATCTAGGAAGCACAAAAATGTACAAGGATCTAAAGAAGATTTATTAGTGGAACAACATGAAACCTTATGTAGCTAAATTTGTGTCAAAATGCTTGACATACCAACAACTACAACCTCTACCAATTGCAGAATGGAAGTAGGAAGATATTACCATGGCTTTTGTGACTGCATTACCAAGGACCCTAGCTAAGCATGAAATGATTTGGGTTATTGTTGATCGATTAACTAAGTCAGCACACTTCATTCCATTGAGAGTTGGATATTTACTTGAGAAAATGGCACAAATCTATATTCGAGAAATTATAAGACTCCATGGAATACTAGTATCTATCACATTAGATAGGGATACAAGGTTCATGAATCATTTTTGGGGAAGTTTACATGAAGCACTTAGTACCAAACTTCAATTTAGCACAGCTTTTCATCCCTAAACCAATGGACAATCCAAGAAGACAATATAGATTTTAGAAGATATGCTTAGAGCCTTTGCTTTGGATTTTGGAAAGAGTTGGGACGAACATTTACCGTTAATTGAATATGCTTATAACAATAGTTATTAATCAACTACACAAATGGCTCCATATGAAGCTTTACATGGAAGAAAATGTCAATGTCCTTTACATTAGGATGAAGTACGTGAACGTGCTTTGATTGGTCCAAATTTAGTACAACAAGCAATTGAAAAAAAATTCAAATGGTTAAGCAAAGAATGAAGATATCTTAGGATTGATACAAGAGTTATGCAGATGTAAGAAGAAGGCCTTAAGAGTTTACAATTGGTGATCACGTTTTTCTTAAAGTATCTCCAACCAAGGGAATGTTCAGATTCGACGTAAAAGAAAAACTGAATCCGAGATCATGCGTATAATTTTTTTCATGTGTCTCAGTTGAGAAAATGTATATTTGATCCAGATACCATCATTGACACAAACGAACCTAAAATCCAACCAGATTTCACCATAATTGAGAAGCCTATCAAGATTTTAGGTAGAATAGACAAGACTCTAAGGAACAAGACAATCCCTATGGTTAAAGTCCATTGGAATGGCCAAATAGAATGGGAAGCTATTTTGGAAGTAGGAAGTGTCATAAGATAGAAGTACCCTAAGTTGTTTGATTAGTAAGGTAATATAAGTTTCGAGGACAAAACTTCTTTAAGGGGGAAAGAATGAAATATTCTAAACTTCATAGATTAATTAATTTGCGTGTATGACTTGTTTGTTGATTTTATGAATTAATTGTTATAATTTCATTCATAGGAATTTCAAGTACTGGTGTAATTAGGCTTTTACATTGAAATGTGATGACAAAATTTTATATGTTGGTGTGATTATGCAATTGTAATGAAAAATATTAAATATAATTATTTGCATTGTATATTGCTCTTTTAAATTAAGTAAACTCATTTTGTAACAAAATATTTTTAATCCAAGTTCTTTTGCTATAATTTAGCTTCAAAACCCAAGCTTAACCTTTGTGCACAATGAAAACCCATACTCACATGCAAAATAAGCCCATCACTAAACCCTCTTCCATAACCTTTTTGTTCCTTAAAAGTCAAATGGAAAATTTTGTGTAAAATATCAAGTGTAAAAGTTGACAAAAACACTCTAAAAACCGACCCTTGAAACCGCCATCTTCAAGCCAGCTTCTTCATCTCTTTCAATCAAATTTTCTCTTGCAAACTCATCAATCTCTCTTCAAGACTTCATTTAGAGATTAAGGTTAGTTAAAGTAGATTTTTTTTTTATGTTTTTCTAATCATATATTAACTTTTCTCTTCATGGATTCAAATTTTATCTAAATGAGTTTTAATGAATTATTAGTAGTTTGATGAAACTAAGTTAATTTCTAGAATTAAATGAATCTTAAGAACTTGATAACGTAAAGAAATGAAGTTTATTTTAGTTTCCTTGATGAATATGAAAGTTGTATTGTTTATATGTCGTATTAGTATTGAGGGATGAATTGTTGAAGTTATAGATGGAAGAGGAGTTGAGTTGTGTGTATATTATTGCATAATCAATGAATTTGCACTCTTGATACTTAATGATAAGTATATATGATATTTTAGAAGTGTCACAATAGGTTAAGTTGAGTTTGGAAAGTAGGGGAAAATTTATGTTGGACGAAAACATGAATCACAGGCGTAATTAAGGGTATAGACATGTCGACTTAGCAGCTTTCTACAAATCACAAGTATGACCAAGGTCTTAGTAGCCTATTATTTTGTAAAAATTGTCTAATCATGAGTTTGATTGATTTTGAAGCTTATGTGATTTGCAAAAACTTGGAAATTACAGCTGTGAATTAGCCCTTGCAAGCCTTGAGTCTTTCAAAAAATTTTCAAACCCTAATGTCATGAGTGTGATACTGCCCTTACTAGACTCAAGTTGCAAAGTTTTGAATAATCATGGGTGTGATTCAACTCGTGATTGTGTGTGATAGACTCCCCCACCTTGATCACAGGCGTGATTGGGATCACAACTGTGATTTATCTCCCTGCCTTGTCTTCTAAAAAAAATAATAAATAAATAAATAGCAGTGATAATATCCAATGTTTAAGATAATGGGATATGATGTGTGTATACATATATATATGCTAAATTATGTTTGATATGAGTTTTGCATAAAATTTGATATTTGATTAAGTGTTGGTCTTTAATTGTGAATTAATGTCAAATCCTTATAAATTCATTTATTTTATCAGATTCTCCTATGCCATTAAGTTTATCTACTAATCTTTTGCCAAGAATATCAAATCGTTCAGATACGCAATAACGTGGTTGTTGAGTGCTAGGTTAGACATTTCTAAATCAACTTTAATTAAAAATTGATTTAAAACGACTTGAATTGTTTGTGTGTGTGCCATTGAATTTGGTCTGGAAAGCGACAACCCCATTAATAATGTTAACATGGTAGTTAGGCACTTAGGTCACCCTTATCATGATGCAATGACACTTTATAAGTGGCTCAGTAGGTAGTTGATAGGGATAATAATATCTGTATAATGTTTACTTATTTTTAAGAAGAAGTAATATGAGTTAGTTCACATTTATGGGGACGATTAAACTAGGTGATATTATGGATTAAGTTAAGTAAAGATAAGAAACGGCTGTTAACCCTAGATGAAACTACTATCTTGTAAAGTTATGTAGGATGTATAAGTATTCGGGCTGCTTACTTATCTTTATTTAATCAATCTTGTCCAGCCATATTTGTCATCATCTGATACTACCACAGGTGTAATCGCACCACTTGAGTGATGTGAACTTAGAAGAGAATTTGTATCAACCTGAAACAAAAAAAGGCAAATAAAGAAAGAATTAGACAATAAACAAGAATAACAACAAGTTATACACAAGAAGATTTATTACCTCCTCAATGAGTGCACGCTTCACGGCCTATTATCTACTAGCTGAGGTTAAATGATTTATTGGATATTATATTATATTTAAATCAATAAATGTATTTTTTGTTTTGTTGAGAAGTTCCATAACAACTTTATCGTATGCTAATGAAGTGAGAATCCTATCTTACTTGCGCCCATCAATTATTTGGTTAAAAAGCATTAATCAAGTACCCATCCATTCCTTCCATCCAATAAAGATTTGTTCTTTTCTTGATAACACTTTTAGATTCCTCATGGGTGTCAGTTTCATTGCTTGTTTTCTTTTTACTACAAAATGGCAAACTTGATGTAATTACACATGGAAAGAGTAATAACAAAAGGAAATACCTTACAAAATGCATAATAAAAAAAGCAAATATGGCCTGGACAAGATTGCTATTACATCCTCAAAGATGTATAAGTATTCGGAGTTTGAACACTCCAATGTTGACTTGTTTGACTTAAATAAAGATAAATAACTTATTGTTTCTTGCATTGCTTTAGTTTAGGAGTGTGTGCCATTTTGTATTTACTTGTGTTGTTATGTAATGGGCTTTTGGCTCACATTTTCCTTTTCTGGAGTTAAGGAAGATGAATTCTGTGATTCCTTGAGATATGGGACAAACTTTGAGGAGTTTTGGACAAATGGGACGACTAGGATTCTCGAGCTATCCAATGTTTTTTTTCTTGGGAGGAGACCAAATAAAGACTTTGTTTTTTAAATGTAATAGCATAGATTCAAGGCTTGTTTATAAGCCTATGTTCTAATATAAATTTTTAAAGTATTATTATGTTTATAATAACTAAAGTTTGTAGTATTTTGGAGTACCAAGTGGATGGTATTGCTATGTTAGTTTTAAAAAAGTTACTACTCCTAGATGAGTAGCTTTTGTAAAAGTTTTGTATCTTAACAGGTTTATCGAGAAATCGACATAAACATTTCTTTTTGAACGACCTTACATATAATATTTAAGTATTACGCATGGCTAAGGGACTTAGCGTATCTAATAATAGAGGATAGGCAAAGCCCAGTCCTTACAATTATATCACAAATAGCAAAACCTTAAGCAAGTTCCAAACATATTTAAACATCAATAAAATTTTACAACATAAACTTCATGAGTTCATAACGATTTATAGGCCTTGTATTATTGGCCTTCATCACATGTTAGTTCTTTTATTGTGTACTTCTTGAAGAAGATAAGCTTTGTAATCTTAAGGAAAGCAAAAAAAAAAAAAAAAAAAAACTCCTTATTTGTATGAGATTTTCTATGAGAATCATATGGAGTATAGTGTAAATCTTCTCCAATTCCAATGTTAACCAGCTCTTAAAAAACTACCTCTTTTGAGTAAACGTAAGGCCTACATTTCTTAATGATCTCACTTATTGACTTAATAGTTTCCATTCTTAGTTAAAATTCTCATCCTTTGCCATATAGTTCTTCATTTGTAACTTTGCAATTTTTACCTCTTTTGGATGAAGTTTAGGGGTCCATTTAAGCATCAGCGTTAGCATTTGACAAATTGTAAGACTTATATTTGTTAAAGTTTGTGGTGTTAATTGATTAAAATCAAGGCATGGGATAGGGTAAAAGGACCTAATTTTTAAGAATTCTTTCCTCATTTTTTTCTCACGAGCTCATTTTCACATTTTTTCCCTTTACTACCTTAGCACCTTGTCTCATTGCCCCATCATTGTTAAATATTTCTTGAAGTTTATCATAATGCATGATTGGTTTCGTCATCTACTTTTTTGTACGTGATTTCTTCTTAAAAAATCATAAACAAGAATATTTCATTAATGAGTTAATGCTATATGGCTTGTGCATTAACATATTTTGTGCAAATTTTGATACTTCTATTAAAGTTTGTCAAACTTCAAGTTTAGCCTCACACAAACATAAGATAGTAAACCGCTTGAATTTTTGAAAATCTGTGAAAATAATGAGTCTTCAACAACCTATTCTTGATCTTCTCCTTAACAATAAATGTACTTTTTGTTTTGTTGAGAAGTTCCATAACAACTTTATCGTATGCTAATGAAGTGAGAATCCTATCTTACTTGCTCCCATCAATTATTTGGTTAAAAAGCATTAATCAAGTACCCATCCATTCCTTCCATCCAATAAAGATTTGTTCTTTTCTTGATAACACTTTTAGATTCCTCATGGGTGTCAGTTTCATTGCTTGTTTTCTTTTTACTACAAAATGGCAAACTTGATGTAATTACACATGGAAAGAGTAATAACAAAAGGAAATACCTTACAAAATGCATAATAAAAAAAGCAAATTTGATTTATATTTTTGTTAACCTAATAGAAGCAAACATGGTACATTTGCACAAGGAAAAGTACTGACAATAACATAGCACCTTACAAAATGTATATCAACAAAAGCAAACTTAATACAATATCCTTTTACTTTAACATAATTACATATTTGATCCTTACAAATTATAGTGCTCTTACAACAAAATAAAGTTAATACATAATTATTCCACATTTGTGTTGCAATGTTGTCACTTAAAATCTCCTCTAATCTAGCACTAGTTTATGTATTTATCTTGCATTGACCATGATCTTCTATTTCTATGTTTAAAAGTTCTTGGTCAACTTTGGATATAAGTGAATCATTTGGATGGACACCCATTAGAAGTATACAACAAGTTAAAATTATCTCACGTTATGTTCCAAATATATAATGCTTCTCTATAGCACTCAATATGATGAAAAAACCATTTTTTATGTATTTCAAATGTTCTTTCAATAGCATTGCAATGTAATGAGTGTCAATAATTGAATAGCTCAAAATGATTCTCGGTGCATGTGATAAATACTCCTTAAGATGATATTGCACACCTCTATAAGGAGATATTAGTCCACTTCTTATCATGTGTCTAGTATCAACAAGATAAAAATTTACTATTCAATAAATTATTACATGGAGAAATTTAAATTGAAATTAACTAATTGTTGAGAGGGAATATTTGGATATAACCTAGTAGGCCTAACATAAACCTAATGGGCTAATGGGCACACATAGAGCCCCACATGCACTTGGGCAAAGAAGCTTCCTAAGGGCCTCTAACCCAAAGGACCTTAACCTTGTGTTGGAGCACCATAGAGGATTTGGAATGATGAGGACCATGGCTTCCCGTTTACCATCGCATCAGTTCTACACTACAAAGAACATACCTTTACATCTTACCCTAATCTCTACGAAGGAATAGCTCAATGCTCGGCTATCTTCATTCCATGTAAGGACCAAATTGGGTTCGAGGTCACTTGCCTCCGTATAGGCTCTAACCCATGTAGAACTAGATCTCATGGGCCCCTAACTAAGGTATGACCAAAGAATATAAAAGCATAACCCTCAAAGGTATGGGTACTTTATCTTACCTAATGTCTTATAGTATTTTACTCTCTCAAGCCCACCAACTTATTTAAGCAATAGAGTGACCATACGAGATAATCCAACTCTCCATTAACTGTATTATGTGTTTATTGATCTACCATGCTCCGTAAAAGTGGATGAAGTATAGAGGGATCTAATCTGACACTGCATATAGATATGTTACAAATTTGGTGATCATAAAAGAAACATCAATCGCTTATAGTATTTCATAACAACATAAAGGCTACAAAACCAAAAAATCAAACTTAATAACTAGTCCATCACTAACTTTAAACTTTCTAGCACATATAAATTTACTAATAACCACTACAATTTCATCTATTTCTTGCACAAATGTACAAAAAACTAATCAAGAATACTTATGGCTTAATGAGATTGTTATCATAAAATTAAATTCAAAAAACAAGCCATCCTCAAACTACATCAGTTTGACCATGTAATGTTATAAAATAAGAAACTAACTAACTATCATTCCATTTAGCTTTGTATTGATGGTTGGTTATTCTCTAAATGAAACCAACAATGATATATTAAAATAAAGTTTGTCCAAATCTAAATATGAAATTTCAATTACTAACATTAAAATATCATTACACCAATAAAAAAATTTACTATTGCCATTATCTTATGTTCGAGGCAGTGGTGAAGATACAATATACCTATTTAAAAGTTCTCTATATAGAGTATAATAGAAAACTACTATATATATATATATATATATATTCCTCTTGTATTGAATAACGACACATGAAAAGGGGGGGAAAAACTTTGATAAGGAATACTCCTTACCTAACTGAAATGATCTTTTCATCTTGTAATAATAAGGAAAAAGAAAGTTGTGTGAAATGTTGAAGCTGACTCTATTTTTTTAAGAAAAGGACTGGCGTTGGAAAAAATTATATGCAGCCACTTTTATTTTCCTCTCTTTTTTAGGGTATTTTGCTAACTTCATTTATCATCTACTTTTTTCTATTACTTTCTCTCCAATTCAGAGAGAAAAGGAAGCAAACCAAAAGTGGAAATTTATTTATTTATTTTCATTTCCAATAAATTCATTAGATTTCCAATCTTAATTAAAGTATCCAAACACTAACTTTCCTTCCACTTCCATTGTCTTCCTTTCATTTCATTAGGTTTTCGCTATTCCATGTACAATGTAAATGTATTGTGGACATTCAATGTTAAAGGATGTCATTGGGACACAAGTAAAATGTTAAAGAAGCCTCGTATGAATGATTGTGTATTATGTGAAGGAACATAAGAGGAATGACCTATTAATCAAAAACCATGATATTTTGGTTATATATGATGTTAAACATATATAAATGGGCTTGTGTGTTCCTTCACAAGACATATATAGAGTGACTTCAGTTGAAAGCTTTCCCCTCAAGTTATCAAATTGAATAACTTTTAAGTTTATTACACAAAGATACATTAATTTCATTTCATATGTGTTTTCAACAATTGTAATTTTGGATATTTATATCTGTATTTTGATACTTTGTACATGGGTGTTTCACTTTGTTGCGTCACTATTTAATCATTGGACATGTGTCATTTTTTATTAATTCACTATACACATCAATAAAACTTTATTACTATATTTATGAGACCAAATAATACAATAAGAGGGAAAAAATTATCAAAACAGAAGAAAAGCAAGCAAGAAAAACCCAATTAAAGAATAAAATATTCTGATTCTTGAGAGCTTTCAAAAGGGCAACTTAATGAAATATTGGATTTTTTTTTGGCCATATAGATAATATTTTGATTATATTTGGAAATATATATATATATATATATATATATATTATAACTCCTCAACCACAAATGACGTTAAGTTTTTTTTTCTTTTTTCCCAAACAAATGACATGAAGTTAATCCTAATGTTTATATGCAACGGGCCTTTATATTATAGAGGCCCATGGCTCCATTGGAAGTAATTAAAAAGATAACATCACATGGGCCATTATCTTTCATGTTCGGCCCACCAACATGAAAATCTTGTTTTTATCTGCGAGCTAATTCCCATAAACTTTTCTGTAGAAATTCTCAATCGGATCGATGAGTACATCCTTATTCCCTACGAACTTGAGATATCATTTTCAAGTTTAGAAAATTCTATGTTCCAATGGCATGTACAGACATTAACAAGTGATAAACATTTCATTATTATTATTATTATTATTATTAGATTGACAGAGAATAAAACCAACACTACTCAGTTCTTTCTTGAGAATTGAATTATACGATACTTTTATTGATAACTTGAGTTGTGCAACTTAAGTTTTAATTAAGTTTTACGCTTTTAAGGAAAGCGTATATTATTTTGAAAATATTTTTTTAGAAAATATATATGTGTGTGTGTGTGAAATCACTGCTAGTTGAAAAACAAACAAAAAAATAAAAATAAAAACGGTTAAAATTTGAATGTGAGAAACAATAGATACTAATATTCGAAAATCAAAGAAATTTAAGATCGGAGGAAGTTAAATTTTAAAACCCAAAATAATTACCAAGTAGCATATTCTAAGAAAAGGAAGACCACTCGTTATCTATACTGGAAAAATAAATATGAAAATATTTTCTTATATTTATTATAAAGGTCACCCTAGTGGATCCTCCTACAAACTTTCTATTTGATATAAATTAGGCCATCATGGCTCCTTTTTTTTTTTTTTCAAAAACTACTTTGATGGTGGTTTTCTCTCACTTTTTAAAGAAATTTCTATTTCCGTTTTTTTTTTCCAAAAATTTACAATATTTTATACTATTCTTGATTTTAGGCATAATTTCTTTAGCGGAAACCCACATCTAGAAAGAAGAATCTTAATAGTCATGCTAAAACCCTAATATAAGGATCTGTTAATTTTCTAGCACATTCTATCTAACCCAGCCCACTTGTCTAACAGTTTACCCTTACACGTCTCACTAAAATCACTACTTCAGCACAACTTTTGAACCTTTCTATTTCTCAAACACAGTAAGGTTTCATGTGAGCTCCTCATAGTCTCCCTATGTTCTACTCTATTTGATATTTCTAGATTATTTTTTCTAACCAATGTTCTGGTGTTTATATTTGATCCAAGGTATGATAATGGCAGTTTAAGCCCAGCTAGAGCTCCTAATGTGTACGAGACACTTCAAATCTTAAGGAAAATTATAGATATCTTTTATTCTTCATTTGTTTTTCTTTCATATAAATCCCTAGCTACTGTTACATTATTGAATATCTGTTAATCTAAATTGCTATTTTGTTAATTTTTGTTATTGCTGGTTGATTCCTTATCTAGGTTTGTAACATTTTGACTAGAGCACTAAATGTTGCTTTTCCAACCCACTCTGTTCGACCCATCCCACTTGTCTAAGAATTTACCTTACATGTCTCACTAAAATTGCTGCTTCAACACAACTCTCAAACTTTTCCCTATTTCTCAAGCACATTAGGTTTCATGTAAGCTCCTCACAGTCTCTCTATGTTCTACTCTATTTGATATTTCTTGATTCTTTCTTCTAACTAATGGCTAAGTTTGAGCCTAGCTAGAGCTCCTAATGTGTACAAGACACTCCAAATCTTAAGGGAAACTCTAAAAGTCTTTTATTTCTCATTTGCTTTCCTTTTATACAAATCCTAGCTATTGCTACACTATTGAATATATGTTGCTATTCTGTTAATTTTTGTTGTTCTATTGATTTCTGTTGTTGCCGGTTGATTCCTTATCCGGGTTGTAACAGGATCAACATATACTTTTAACAAAAAACTTCAGATAATCTTATCAAAACCTTAAAAAATGATAATTTTACAATAATACTTAATTTACTCCTAAGCACCACTTATAACAACAAAAAAACCATGGATCTAAGGTTTATCAAATCAATTTGGTTCTTATTTCGAAATATTAACAATTAATGATAAATTCATAATATGATACATAATTAAATCTATTGCTACTACATTATGATATCAACTTTCTTTAAAATAATTCATAATTAAATCTATCAATGCCACATTATTATATCAACTAACCCTTTATTTCAATCATTCATCCAACTATTCAATATTATGATTTCTATACATTAACATCTCTAATCAATATCTTATAACAATCAAGGAAAATTGTTACCTCGAATATATCTATGTTTTTATTGAATAAAAAAATTAAATAGAATGCTCCACACTTTTCACTTTATGCACCAATCACCAAATCTAGCCAATTCACAGTTTTCAAATTTAAGAGTGCAAACAAATGAGGGCTTCTATTATAATAACTTGGAACTTCGTCCATTGCGATATTGTCCATTTTAACGAAATGTCTAACGGTTTTATGCTTAATGCTAACAGCTTCCCAAGAGATCACCTCTCCTAGGAATGTCCTCCACTTAGCACACTTAACTTAATCTAATGAACTCCATGCTATTACGTTAAAAGACTCCTGATGATGAAAAATATCACATTCTTTCTCACTTACAGAATTGATATCTGTGTTAGTTTCATTACACAAGTTCAAAAGTGTACCAAATTGGAATGACACTAGAGGTACTCCAAATAGACTCAAGAGGTGTCTCCATTCTAAGCCTTATATAGCACTTAGCTCTCCTACTTCTGGGTGGTGAACTGTTCTAATACTACTTACAACAATTTGGAACTCGCCCATCAACGTATTGTCCACTTTAGCAAAATGCTATATGGTTTTGTTCTTGGTACCATCTCAAGAGGTCACTTACCCTAGGGATGCACCTACTGAGCATGCTTAACTTTAAAGTTCTGATGAACTCTAAACTATTACACCAAAATATATCTCGATAATTAGAGTTCCATTATCATAAATTCGAGGGATACATGATAAATGATTAGATAAATGTCAATTTTGATATTTGAATTTTACATGAAAAATTCAATTTAGTACCTAAATTATGATATGATTAATTTAATACTTAATCAAGTTTTTTGTGGCTTTTCTTAATATCTCTCTAACACTATTTTCTCTGTTTGCAGACCTATAAGAGACAACATATGATTGAATTTTTACTAATAACTTTAACATTGGTCTAATATTGATAAGTTGTTTTTTTTTTTTTTCCATATCTATAAAAAGAGCAAATGGTGTTAGTGATGTAGTAAAAATAGCCACAGAAGCTTTAATTAGATTTTGTGCAAAGTTTAGGTATCAGATTTAACATTTTTCCTAAATGATTATATTATTACCTCAATGTGAATTTCGAAACCCGGATAACCAACCCTACTCAATGCGCCCGCTCTAGCTTCCAAGCAATATCCAAAAGCAATCCTTTCAAGAGATATTAAATTAGGACATGAATCCACTATAATTGAAATATAAGGTGCTTTTACCTTATGGTTTTACGAATTCTCTTCGAAAACTGATATTTCTTGTTATTCCTTATCGTTTCTTTTTTTCAAATCTTCCATTCTTAGAGTGTATGTGTGCGGACAGATTGTAAACACTCCCTAAATTACTGTTTCGTGGTTGGATAGACACCCTAAACTCTAAAGCATAACTTCATCTGACCATAACTTCTGAAAAATGCGGATATGTGTACCTTAACTGTCATTAAAACTTTAAAATTGCTATTATTTATAATTATTCTATTGATGACTCTGAAATTTTAGCAATAGTTTGGGGTTATTTGCATAATTTTAAAAATATCGATAAGTAAAATTAATTTTAGGAGTTTACGAGCTCTATTTGCACATGAATAATAATTTAAGAGGAAATATAAATAGGTACTCCTTATATCATCTATATTTCAACAATAACCTAGCTCATGGGATACTGTGACAAATTAAAAAAATGGTCACACATGTAAACTCTTTATTAGGGTCGCAAATGACTTGAGCCATTTTCAAACTTCTCAACTAGTTACTAAGTCGAGTTCGAGCTTTGATTTAAGCTTGCAAGCCTGCTCATGAACAAGTTGATTTAAGCTCATTAACAAGCTTGCGAGTAGACTTGTTAAAGAGCTTATTAGTGGATTTATGAATTTTATATGCATGATATAGTACACACACACACATAAATAATAAATAAAAATTAGATTTTGTTGTTTTAATTATATATAAGAGCTTATTAGTGGATTTATGAATTTTATATGCATGATATAGTACACACACACACATATAGATGGAGAATAGGCTCCCTAAACAAGTCAAGCTCGTATTTAAATTTTCAAACCCGATAAAAGCTCAGTAGGCTCAATAAAATTTTGCTTGGACTCAAGCTTGATTTGTAAACAAGCGGAGCTTGAGCTTAAACTAAAGCTCATTTAGTTAAACAAGCCAAGCTCGAGCCTCATTTTCAGGCTTGATAAAAAACTCAGCTCGAACTCGAGCTCATTAAATTTTAAATGAACCGAGCTCAAACATTAAAAACCTTAGCTCGACTTGAATCATTTGCATCTTTACTCTTTATCTCTTTGTATATAAGCCTTTTCTTTCCCATGCAATATATCCTAAATGGAATTTATTATTAGGGATAGGTACTCTAAGGCTTTATCTCCTCTTCTACTCATTTACGCTTTTGGCATCTACAATTAATTGCTATATGTATTTATACATACAAACAAATTTACATATATATATGTATAACATGTTATATATGAGGTAATATGTTTTACAGCATGTTAAATATTGTTTATATCATTTTATATACAATGTAACCCACATCATTTTTATGTTTTCAGTTAATAACATAAGCAGGTACATTCTTTTGCTTGTTGAGGGGAGGGATTGGGGGAATAAACGGACAGATCTAGAAATTTAAAAAAATGCAAAAGTGGTGATAATCGAAAATAAAAGTGAAGAAATCATGAAATCCGTGGCCCCCATCCATCAACTCAAGAACATACATGAGAAAAGGGCATATACGAAAATGTTGCTTTTCTTCAAGTGGATGGGTATGACCTTGCCCATGGTTGTCCCACGTTGGTTCCACCAGGTACATGATCGAAAGGCGTGGCTACCACAGCATACTTTGGCTGTGGAAGGAAATAAAATACGAATAAAATTGAACTTTTATGGCAATAGAATAGAATTGGAATTAAGTTTTAATATGGTTATCAGTGAGATAATAAATCTTTTTTTATTTGTTTGATAAAATAATATTGAAGAAGGAAGTGTAAATAAATGTATAAATTTCATCAACCGCCGTGTTATTAAGTGCAAATTTTTTATGAATTTGTTTTTAAATAGGAATTATTATCTAATATCTGTGAGTTTTTATTGATAGACATATAATGAATAACACTTAATAAAGAACATGGGGTGAACTAGAATGGTAATTCCACACACTAAACATGCATAATGGCATATTGTTTGAGCATAAGTATATGTGTTAGTGGGAGCTTAACTTAATGTTCTTAGTATTAGTAACCCACTATAACAAAACCAATCTTTAGAGATAGAAATTCTGCGATAGAAATTAGGTAAAATAAGTAATATTTCTACAAATAAATCAAGAATGATGGTTTTTGCAACGAAAAATTTATATTTAGAGATATAATTTTTATCTCTAAAACCTAGATTTATTATAGTGTCTAACGAGCTAAAGCTCAAGTTTGTTCACAAGTCTTAATGCACATGAGTAAGTCTTGTTGATACAAGCCATGGTAATTATCTAATAATTGTATTAGCATATAAAATTTAATCTATTTATTTAACTTATATCTAAATTAATATATAGTATATAATGTGGCATGCAGTCAATGTGTTTAACTAGGTTTCTTACTAAACTAAACAAGTTAACTAAATTTAATTCTTAAACAACTAAAGAATTTATGTCTTGACCATGGGAATTTTGTTTGCTTTTTTCTTTATAAATCAATTAAAGATTGAAATTTAAGGTGTTTTTTGGCTTATCTTTTTGCAAATTCTCTTGCAAATTTGACATTTGTTGATATATATATATATATATATTTATCTCTTCTTATTTTAAATCTTTCATTCTTTGAAAGATTCCATTTATTAGGATTTCTCAATAAGAGTAATGTTATATAAATTTAATTAAATAATATAATATAAGGCATGCTCTATTTGTACTAATGTGCGTGTATGCCCGAGTTACAATTACTCCTCCAATTATTGCTTCATGCTAGGTTGAAACCTTATCTTAAACTCTGAAGTCTGATTTTATCATTATTTTAACTATTCAAAAAAGTGGATATATACCCTGGCCATTACTAAAACTCAGAAATTGCCACTATTTATAATTCTTTTATCGAAGAATTTGAAAAATGTGAATATATATACATATATACCTTTCATTTTTGTGTCATATTCTCAATCGATGGTATTTTTAAAGCTGAGTACTCAAAGTCAAAAGCTCCAATACCTTTTTTATTCATCTAAAAGATGCGTTTGCAATTATTCACTACGTGTTTTTTATATATGTATATAAATTCACGTCTACATCATTTTTCATGTTTTCAAATGATAAATAAGCAGGTATATTCTTTTGCTTGTTGCTATTCAACTGCAAGGGAAAAAACAAAAATAAAAAAGGGGGAGAAGAGATCTAGGAATTTCAATAAATGCAAAAGTGGTAATAATTGAAAGTAAAAAGTGAAACAATGAAAACTGATGAGAAAAGGGTATATGCGAAGATGTTCCTTTTTTTCCAAGTGGATGAGTACGTCCGTGCACACAGTGTCCCACCTTAGTTCCACCAGGTACATGATTGAAAAGCCAGAGCCATGACTGGCTTTTAGAGAATAGGTGTATGTGTTGGTGGGAGTCTTAACTTAATGTTCATAGGATATATAAGTACCAAACCAGAGCTAAAGGGTCAATTAGTTTACAATATCCTTAATGCAACATGAATAAGTCTGGTCTGATTTAGTATATTCTCGATACATACCATAACAATTGTCTATTAATCGTATTATTAGCGCAATATTTCATCCTTTTAAAGGAGATTACTTTACATCTTATGAGGACATCATTTAGACTCGGTGGTATAGATAAACGTCAATAACCCTAAATATGGTATGCTCAATGGCAAAACATGCCTATTATAACTCTTTTACTATATAGACGCCCATTACATCATCCATCCCTTCATTTAATGAA
The DNA here is from genome assembly GCA_024138025.1 of Combretum micranthum. Taxonomy (NCBI): domain Eukaryota; kingdom Viridiplantae; phylum Streptophyta; class Magnoliopsida; order Myrtales; family Combretaceae; genus Combretum; species Combretum micranthum. The sequence continues at coordinate 502,653 of JAMXBD010000335.1, read as the reverse complement.
AATGACGTATGAGAGATTTAGTATTATATAACATATTATGTATAAATACTATATAATGTTGTTATTGTGATTCTCATAGACATGGTCATGGTTTGGATCAAATCGATTAGGAAATTGTCAGTTTATGATTTTTCAAGATAACTTATTGATAAAACTTCATACTCTAACGGTCCATTTTATACCCGCTCATCTCAATTATATAGAAATTTTTATTATGTCAATGCTACTTGTATTTATCTCGAAATTGCCTCCACTTTTTTATTAAATCTTTAATCTTTTTACTTTTATCTTATCATTATAATACCTCGATGTGTTTTAATTAATATAATTCATGTTTTTTTTTCAGGAATATACAAACACTCTTGGTATGTTTTGCATAAGTTCAAACAGCGCGATCTTGTAAGTGCAACAAGGCAGCACCAACGACCATACAACTTGCATGCGTTGATTATACAAAAAAAAAAAAAAAAAAAAATACTAAAATCCATCCAACACATACCTCAAAACATGCTTGTCGAATCGGACAACATGAAAATTGAAAGCTAGGTACGATAGCTCACGATCTTTCCATGCAGTCCACAATTTCTGATTCTGGATGCATCGACGCATGCGATTTCATAAATCATTTTTTTGGAAGGAATATGCAAAGCCCACATATTTTTTGTCTTTAAGTCAAGTGGCCTTTTTTTCCTTTTGGACAAAGGGGGTACATGAAGTTTACAAAGTCTTCAATTTCATTAAACTTTTCGTAATGGCCAAAAAAGGAATAGCTTTTCAATTAGTAATTTCTTTTTCCGCTTCCTTCTTTTTATTTCTTTTCATGCTTTTTTCCTACTTGATTGATCACCTTAGATGCAAAGGAGAATAATAAAAAGCATCAAAGAAAAAAAAAAGGATAATAAGTTAGGTCTAGTAAGAGATAAAGTAGGCTTCACTAAGTATAGGGCTTCATTTAAGGCTCGACTAAACAAATATCCATTATAATATCTAATTTACAAAATGAAAAATCTCTTCAAGGACATGATAATATCTAGAGATATAAGCTTGAAACTTTGATATATTATCTAGGATATGAAATCCTTTTCATTCAACCAAATAAATATCATCCAAAAAAATCTTGAATTAATTCCATGTCTTTTAAAAGTTCAAGCATTGAATACCATCAAAGATGCAACCATGTGAGCCGTTACAGGGTTCCTGACCCACAGGTTCTATTAAAATCCTATAGGTTTCAACGTTATAAGGTTTTAGGATTGGGTTTAGATCATATAATAAACTCGAATAGATATTCAATAACCTAGTATTATAATTAAAAAAATAAAAATAAAAACATTACGAAAAAGTCAAATCTAACTCTAACCGTAGCGTGTCTCCTCTCAATACCTAACCATCTCATGTCTATACATAATGTTTTATGTTATCATTGGTTACAAATGATTTAGTCCCTAATCATCTCACGTTTATACATAATGTTTTATGTTATCATAGATTACTAAAGTTTTAGTCAGTCATGAATGACCAATATAGCTCCTTGGAAATGATTTAGATCATTGTATAATTTCTTACATTTTAATCAAAGTTTTATATATCTATTTCTCTAAGGTGATTTTAAATTGATGGTGACAAATTTGCTGCTAAAATGATGTTGTTATATTTTGGAAACGTGTGTATTCTATCAATTCCACATATATCTATTTATTTTTGCTCTTTATAGGAAATATGTGTTAGAAGCACCGAACTCTCTTGAATTTATTATTAAATTTGAAAATAGGTTGAAAGAAAAACAGGTATAGGGTTATAAGTTCGGGTTTTAAAGTAAACTCTATAGGGCGGGTTTAGATATAGCATGAAAACTGTATAGGGTTATAAGATCAAGTTTGATTGATCTTATAAGATAAAAAGTTAGGTTTTAGATTCATATGATTTTTCCAAAACTTAATTGGTTGAATTCCCAAATACAATGCAAGAGAATTGTATTTTATTGTACATCTTTTACACCCCCATTATTTAAAAAGGTAAAAGTAGCCTTGTAATGTTTTTGCTTGACTAAAAAATTTTTAGAACTTCCTTGGCATTTATTGATATTAGAACTTTAGATTTACCAAATATAATTATAATAACTTTCAAGAGGCTACTATAGATTTCATAAACAAGTGATGGTTAGAGTAAAAACACATGGTGGACTATGGTTAATCATGGTTGTTCATGAGCTCCTTTGAATATGCTCATAAAAATTTAGAAAATTACTTTTTATTTTCTTAAATTATGTCATTTTTCTTCTTGCTTCTAATAACATTTTTCATATTTTTTTTTCAAGTTTCATTGTTGTTAATCACCATACTAATAGATAAAATAGATGATTTATTGTGTATTATACATGATACATAAATACTAACAAAATATAAGTTGCATGGTAGTAGAATGGGTGGTTTCCAATACAATTACTACTCATAATTTATGCACTACTTACATATTAGATTTTTATTAGTATTTATGCACCATATATGTAAAATACATGACATTGTAAAACTTTTAATTCGATTCATGGGTTTAAAGTCCAATTTTCACTTGGACTCGATATTTTTAAGATAAGGTGACAATCTTAAAGAGTCAAAACCTACGATGGATGTAGGTAGAATTGGTGTGGTGGGCATTGTCCAACTCCAATATTTCTCAACAAAGCCAATACACTAAAGGGTAGCTCTTAATAAGTCTAGGTTTTTTAGGAAATCTGCTAAGGATCCATTTGTAAATGAGACTCTTCTTGGTCATCGATTTTCATCAAAATTTGATAGACGACGTCAACAATCAAATGATATAAATAGCTCTATTCCCTCTTCATTTAGATAATCTAAATTTTAAACAAAGGCCGTTGTATTACTTAGAATTCTATCTTAAAACATTAAATGCCCTCTTCATCAAGTATATCAAGGTTTGAAACTCTACAACCTCCCTTAGCTATTCCATGCATATTTGAGCTAGATGGAATTGCCTACTTCTCATTTGTACTAAATTCTCTTCTACTCACCTCCTTGCATGCTACTATACGTCACCCATGTTAGATCACCTGTAGAATACTCACTTGATACCCACATGACATCCGCATCACCACTTTCATTCAAACCTATACATGTACAATACATAACATTGGCCATTGCTTTTCCCTTTTTGTCTTTATCAACAAAATAAATGAAATGGAAACTTAATATATTTTAATTTACACTTAAGGAAAGTAAATTCAATAGTCTTATCATTTTTTATGACAAGTTCTATAAAAAAAATTTTTTTTTAATTTTTTTTTTACTGTTTTTTAAGTTATTAATAGGTTTCAATTTATACACAACCATCAGCCAAACTATTCATATATTGACAATTACTATATTATCTCTTATGAATAATAGCATGCACGTTTTAGTTCTTGCACATTGATTATCCTGCGGGCCTTTTAACATTTATTAATCAATTTTCAAAGCAATTCATTTTCAAAGTGCCTCGTTTTACATTTATTCTCTCTCTCTCTCTATGTATATGTATATATTGGTACTTGAAAAGACATCACTTAAATGTGATTCTTCAAAAGCACTACTGGCCTACATCCTATCTGTTTTACATGATCGCTTTCTACATGGTCCCTTCTCTGAGACGAACAAGGATATGTTCGACCGCGTGAGAGGAATCAAAAGTCTCAAACCTCCACTTCAAACAGTCACTGTTTGTCTCTACGCGTGATTGTCTTTCAGACCACAAAAAATAAATAAATAAATAATAATAATAATAATAGAATAAAACAACGAAAAAAAAATTCTTACATATACATAGAATTTTAATTTCAACGTACTACCAATTCTTTTAAATATATTTGACATTAGGGCTTTGTTTGATTTGCTCTATCAGCATTTGTTAAGCATAATTAAAAAATAGGACCCCCTGTATCTTTAACTAAGTGTGAGTTTACTCATTAACTTTTAATATACTTTCCTAAACTTTCAATATTTAGCATAATAAAAAACAATCAACATTTTTTATATGTACTTTGAAAATTTAGGGATTAAATCCCTATATAAATAAAGATTTAGGAGGTATATCTATGTATACTATAAGAAAATTGATCTTTAAAGATAAAAATCTTATAATAGGAAATTAGCAATATAGCTTATATCTCTATAGACTACAAATAGAATCATGGATGATAATTTTTGGGTAGAAATTTACATTTAAAGACAAAATTTTTATGTCTAAAACCATGTTTTCTTATAGTGATAAATGTGAAAGTTTGAGGAGATAATTTATAATTATTTTCATTTTATTTATTATACCAATTTTTAAAAGTTTAGGGGGTTTAAAAATACACTTTGAAGTTTAATGAGTGAATTTGTACTAGATAAAAGCTAACATACGTAATTTGCAATTTCTCCTTGAAAAATATATGTTTTTCAAAGCATCAAAATATTGCTATTAACTTGACAAGAGTAAAATAAAAATAATTATTTCTTTCTTATATAACCGTCATGAAATTTTGTTTGTATAATAATTATTATATAATTTTTTTTATCATTTCCAAATATAGAGCCGCATTTCTTTCTCAAAACAATAAAGTAACTATTCCTTCTTCTTTTTTTAATAAGCCATCTTTTGGACAAAGGACTGATTAGGGACATACAATTGCTTTAGTGTCATGGGTGAGCATTATAACCTGTGGGACCTATTGAACGTTGCATGATTTTTTTAGAGAATTAAATGTCGTATCATAACTTTCAAGAGAATTTCTGTAGTTCAATCAACAAAATATCTTATCAATAAAATAAATATAGTTTATAAAGTGTGAAGTAGTGCAATTATGATTAAAAATGAATATGAGTCATTAAATATCTGATGAGATCGATGTCATTAAGAAATATTATTAGACAATAAAATTATGCTAAGTTTAAGTTGCAAATATTTTAGAATATGTACTTACATAATGGGATACTAGGATGTGTTATCATATTTACTTTAAAATTTACTCAAAATGTGTACTCTGTATATTACTAATTTCATCTGCTAGTGGATTTTGTAACTTTTTTACACAAAATATAAGGTACTCAGTATCTAACTTATACAATATAGATTATACATATAATTTAAATTGACAAATATAACGAAAATTTAACCTTATTGGCTCAATTTGTAACCTCCAATGTTATGCATACACTTAGTCATAGAGTCAGATTCTCAAATTTAAACCAGAATCCGTGGTTCATGTTTATTGTATCTTATTATAATTTATATTTGCATTTGTAGGAGTAAAGATTCAGTCATAGCTATTATGTGTATATTTCTTAACAATTGTGCTACACGTGATATAGGAAAATGACACATACAAGGATGATAAGGAGATGAGTATATAGGAAGGAGGAGTAGGCGATCTTAATTGGTTCAAACGCACAAGTAGCAAATAAGGCAACTAAAGAGTATCGAACCTCACTAAATACAATGAAACGATACGCATTCTTGATTAGAATAAGTGATTGATTCTTTGAGATGGAATTCTGGCAGCATAGCAATGTTTTTGTTGACTTGATTATCTTTAATTTGCTAAAATTACTTAATTATGATCATTTAATGTATTATCATAATCTTAGGCATAACTTAGGTATAGTTATTTCTTTCCTTTGTTAGCAACTTTGTATAGCCTATAAAAACAGACATGTATTCAATAATGTAATGTATTAAAGAGAATACTATTTCTACATAGTATTAAAGCATTAGATCTTAGGACCTGCATGACATTTTTTTACTGTAGATTGACAGAAAGATCCAAAAAGCCAAAAAAAAAAAAAATAAACAAACACGAGAGGTAGAGAAGGAGAGACTTATTTCTAAAAATTAAGAATGGAAGGTCGGCCCCCTTCAATACAAAGCTACCAAACAGATTCATCAATACTTATAGACTTAACATCTACAATATCACATATACGGAATCAAACACTAGCTGCAGTAAATTGTTCTTTTACACAAAACAAATCAGGAAACAGCATTTGGATCATTGATTCGAGAGCAAGTGATCACATAACATTTGAACCACAAGATTTTTCTGAAAAATTCAACCAAAACGAACATATATCGCTAATGCAAATGGTGTGAAATATCCTATTACAAGGGCTAGAAAAGTGGCACTTTCATCCTCACTTTCTTTATCAAATACTTTATTTGTTCCAACACTTTCAAATAGATTGTTATCTATCGAACAAGTTACTCAGGAATTGAACTGTTGTATATTAATCTATCCTAAATTTTGCTTGTTCCAGGATATTCTCACTAAAGAGATAATTGGTCATGGTACTAAAAGAAGGGGGCTGTACCACATGAATGATCTCAGTATTGATCAAGCCAACAACGTTAGTAGAATGTGTGATAAAGAGTGAGAAATTTGGTTATGGCATCTTCGGTTAGGACTTCCATTATTTTCCTATCTAAGACGTTTATTTCCAAGTTTGTTCTCTAATTTAGATGACACAAAGTTAAAATGTAAAACTTGCATTCTAGCTAAAAGTCATCGAGTTTCCTACCCAATAAATTCAAAAAGGTGTGATATACCATTTATGTTGATCTACTTTGATGTTTGGGGACCAGCTCCCATTTCAATTTCCTCGGAAATTAGATGGTTTTTTTTTTTTTTTATGATTGCACACAAATGGCGTGGCTCTACTTGATGAAAAGTAAAAATGAGGTTGCTGGAATTTTTCGCTATTTCCATACTATGATTAAGACCTAATTTTCTACTAAACTTCAAGTCTTCCGTTCTGATAATGGAGGAGAATAAGACAATAAAGAGTTGCACGAATGTTCTCAAATGAATGGATTGTACCATGAAACTATATGCTCTTAAACTCCACAGCAGAACGAAATTGCAGGGAGAAAGAATACACATTCTAGAAATAGCTCTGCCTCTTTTAATAGCAACTAATGCACCTCGAAAGTATTGGACAAATGTAGTTACAACTATAGTTTACTTGATGAATCAAATGCCCTCTAGAGTGTTAAACTTTAAAACTCCATTACAATCTCGTGCTCATCATGTACCTTTACTGTCTATCCTTATACTTCCACAAAAAATATTTGGATGTGTGGCTTATGTCCATCTTCACAAGAATCAAAGAACCAAACTTGATCCATGTGCAATTCATTGCGTATTTTTGGGCTATGCGCAACATAAGAAGGGATACTGATGCTATGATCTTGCAACAAGGCGAATGTATATCACAATGGATGTTACATTTCTAGAAATTGAATATTTCTTTCGTGAGACAAATTCACATTATTTTCTTCAGGGGAGCATATTGGTAAAGAGAATATGTTTGTTGGAAGAATTGGCCATATTTTCAAGATACTAATGAGGAAATGACTACAATTGAAGATATGCCTCTAGTAAAGAAAGATGAGAAGACAAGAAATGACGTAAAAGATAGGCAAGAAAGACGAAATGAAGAGGTTGATGCTCAACAACATGATATCAAAGATGGGCAAGAAGGACGAAATAAAGAGGTAGATATCCAACATGGCATGAAAGATGGGCAAGAAGAGGTAGAGACTCAACAAGGATAAGAACAGCCCCAGTCCCTTTTTAATTCAGTACTAACTGACCAAACTCCTGAGAATATTCCTGAAGTATAGTCCCTTAATCTCTCTTCTAATAATAATGAAGAAACTCTTGTTAGATATAAATTGCCTCCCAAGTACAATCGAGGAAAGACACCAAATTGATATCCAATTGCCAATTATGTTAGCACTGAGATAATGTCATAGCCCCTCAAGATATTTGTGCATAAGCGATCTTCTGAGGACATCCCAAATACAATCAAGAGGCTTTGAATGACCCAAATGGAACTACGCAATAACCGAAGAAATAGCAGCACTACAAGAGAATAATACATGGAAGCTCACAACACTACCTATAGGCAAGAAAACAATAGGATATAAATGGGTATTCTCTATTAAATATAAGGCAGATGGAACAATAGATCGATACAAGGCAAGGCTCATTGCAAAAGGATATACAAAATCATATGGCATTAACTACCAAGAAACATTTTCACCAGTGGCAAAATTAAATACAGTTAGAGTTTTACCATCAATTGCCACTAATTTGCATTAGCCGCTTCATCAACTCGATGTCAAGAATGCATTCCTTCATGAGGACCTCAAGGAAGAAGTTTACATGGATGTCCTACCTAGCTTTGCTGCATCACAATCTAGGATAGTATGCAAGTTGCAAAAGGCATTATACAGCTTAAAACAGTCACCAAAGTCATGGTTTGGATTGTTCAGCTTGTCTATGAAGAAGTGTGGGTACAAACAAAGCAATTCATATTATACTTTATTCTTAAAGCATCATACTTTATCCTTAAAGCATCAAGGAAGGTTGGTCACTGCCCTTCTAATTTATGTCGATGATATGATAATTACAAGAAATGATAAGAAGGAGATTGCGAGCCTGCAAAGACATCTAGGAACTAAGTTTGAAATGAAAAATCTTGGAGGCTTGAAATATTTTTCAGGAATTGAGATGGCTCAATCAAGTCAAGGAATGTTCCTTTTGCAAAGAAAGTGTATGCCTGACCTTTTAGCTGGAACGGGCATGCTTGACTGTAAGCCAGCAGACACTCCATTAGTTGAAAACTACAAACTAGGAGAATTTTTAGATCAGCTACCCACCAATAAAAAAAGATATCAGCGGCTTGTAGGGAAGTTAATTTACTTATCTCACACACACCCAGATATTGCTTATGTCGCAAGCCTAGTAAGTTAGTTTATGCGTAATCCGAGTAAAGAACATATGGAAGCTGTATCTTAAATTTTGCGGTATCTAAAAGCATCTCCACGTAAAGGGCTCATGTTTAGAAAGTGCAATCATTTAAAAATTGATGGGTATAGGGACGTAGATTGGGTAGGAAGCATTGTTGTCAAACTCGAGTTTCTACCTAAAATCACTAAGAGGTCCGTAAAATCGGAACGTAAAATCGAAACGTAGAATCTTGTCTTACAACTAATGTAAATTTTGCTTGCAAAACCCATCCATGTTACATACAACCAAATTTAAGTTTTACCAATAATAATTCATATACTTTCATTAATATATTTAGTGCAATTTTATAATTAGAATAATTATTTTTATTTAATGATGATTCATAATCTATAATTATTAAGGTGTATTGCAAATCATTTAAATTATCATGAGTGAGTAACTAGTTTTGTATAGTAATGAACATTTTCATGTTCACTATATATTTGCACAAAAAATCATTGCATTTATAGCAAATAAATTATACATAGAAAATTATTGAAAAGGAAAAAAATATAACACTATATATATTAGTTTAATTTTCATTCAAATTGTTCAAAATATATCAGAGTATATAACCTAAAAAAAATAACTCTCTGAAAAATACAAAAAAAAAGGAAATAAAAGGAAAGAATATTAAAAAAAACTAAAATTAAGTTAGATTAAGATAAATATGAAAAATCAACCCCAAAAACCCTAAATTTAAATATATTAAATTGATTGCATTTTTAAAGTTCAAATAGAAAAAAAAAGTGTAAAATTACAACTTTACGATTTTACTACGATTCTACTTATGATTCTACTACCGATTCTACCATCGATTCTATCGATTCTACCGATTCTACCAATTCGACTTACGAGTTTACTCAAAAAACGATTTTGTATGCGAATTGAATTGAAATCTTGTCATCAACTCGTAAACTCGTAGAAACGTACGAGTAAACTCATGAGTTTGACAACCATGATATGAAGCATTTCTGATAGAAAGTCTACATGTGGGTACTTTACCTTTGTTGGAGGCAACTTAGTCTCATAGAGAAGCAAGAAACAAAAAGTAGTTGCATTATCCAGTGCACAGGTTGAGTTTCATGCTATGGCAAAGGGACTCTGTGAGCTACTTTGGTCAAAAGAGCTGTTAAAAAAAATTAGCTACTCATCTAAGTCAAGTATGAGACTATTTTGTGACAACAAAGCTACCACAATGATTGCACATAATCCGGTTCAACATGATAGGACAAAACATGTTGAAGTAGATCTACATTTTATCAAAGAAAAACTTAAGGCAAAGATAGTTCAATTTCCTTTTGTAAAATCAGAAGACCAACTAGTAGACATTCTTATAAAAACTATTTCTAGCAAAGTGTTTCATAGCTCACTAGACAACTTGGGCATGAAAGATATTCATGCACCAACTTGAGGGGGGATGTTGACTTGACTGTCTTTAATTTGCTATTAAATTGATTGTCTTTAATTTACTAAAATTACTTAATTAGGATCATTTAATGTATTAGTATACTCTTAAGCATAACTCATATAAAATAGTTATTGCTTTCCTTTGCTAGCAATTTTGTATAGCCTATAATAACAAATAAACATGTATTCAACAATGTAATGTATTAAAGAGAATACCATTTTTATAGTATGTCCAACATTTCCCCCCTATCCAAATGAAATGGGACTGATAGTATTCACAGAGTCGATGTTATCCATAAGATCGAATGGACAAGTAATGGCTAAGATGGGTTTCTTTCATAATAGATATCCAAGTGGGCTTCCTTATGGACTCAATTGCATTAAGAGTTTTATTCGTAGTGTGAAAGTCTTGTTGAGAAAGGTTGAACTAGACAGAAATTCTAATAATGGGTCCTACTCTAAGTTTACCATGTTAAATCTTCCTTGATCATCCCAATATGTAAATAGGTCGACCTATCTAAGCCCTGTTATCTTGACTCAGAAAGTTGAATCCAAATCACCTCTAAATGGAATTTAATCATATACAACATCCATTGTAAACATTTATAATTTATAATTTAAATTTGAAAGAAATGGCAATTTACAAATTCTATATCATCATTTTGGACATAAATAACTAGTAATATTCTAACTTAAGGGGGGGAAAATCCTTCAATAATTTTGTGTGGTACCTGCTTCATATCCCTTTACCCTAGTTATCATCAATAGTTATACAATAATATTCAACAAGCATGACAATCAATGATTACATTTTTTTCAAGCTTTTAAAAAGAGAAGATATATAAGATATATGAGAGTTGGGGTTTAAGGATATAAACCAATAAGCAATGGATGTAAAATCATGCAACTACGAGTCAGATCACCATATTAAGTTAATATGAAATTAGTTGTAAAAAATATTGATAAATGCTATAGTGTTCTTGTTTCTTAGATGATTTTTTATTCAAATTAGTTAATATTCTAAGCAAAAATCATCTAGAACTGGATCTTAGTTGTTTAAATTGTTTAACTCAAGTATTATCGATCTCCTCGTGAAGAAACAAGACAAATGCAACAAGAACGAAGCAAAACAGTGTTGTTTTGAGGAAGTGAGAAGGTGCAACACCCCCTAAACACCTTGTTTTGGAGGATGTAGCGAACCAGAATGAATTATATAAGAATAGTACGCACTACAAGGGGCGCTATAGGGCTGTTTTGAAAGGTGTTTTAGCCCAGAACACCAAATCAGTAAGCAAAACAGGCGCAATTACATTTTTTGGACCCTGTTTTGAGGAAGCATTTATTCCTTCCTGTTTTGATTTTTTTCGGGAGACTATATATTCTGAGGAGAGACAAAAGGTGCAGGCATTCATTCTTGATACAAAAAAAAATCCTTTCCATTTTCCATATTTTCTTTGATTTTGAGAGAGAATTGGCTGAGAGCAATTCACGAAGAACAACCACTCAAGGATTGAATCCAAATTATAGATCTAATTCTACAGCCAAGCTTCATTATTAAGGATTGCATTCATGAATTCATACTTTTCTATTGAATTTCAATCATTTTCTTTTATATCGATGGAGGTAGTAGTAGATCTAGATCGTGTTCAGATTTTAATTTCATCATGTGTTGAGAACATGATCTTAATGATTTACTGTTGATGTTCTTATATTCAAATTGCATGTTCTTCATTGTTTTATTAGATTTGTAAATCTGAACTATGAGTTTATGTCTGATTTCGTTAAAGTTGATCGAGAAATCACTTTTATGAATAGATCTATGCAATTTGATGAGATTTGATTGTGATCCTAGAGATAGGTTGCAAGAATCTTCCGTATGTTCTCTGTTTTCCTTGAATTCAAATGCTTCATGCGATCTTAGCTTGAATTAGTTCAGGAGAGATCCTAATTATTCAATCTAAGGTTAGATAATTTGATATATCCGAGAGGATTGTCAATTTGTTTAAGAAACTCAATGGTATAAGAGCTCAATTAAGATAATTTTAGTGTTCTATGATTCACATGATGAAATTAAATGAAGGACAAGATCTAGATCAGTTTTAGAAATTGATTTTTGAAATCTTGCTTGAATTTTAAGTGCTTGTGTTTCCGAATTTGATTTGATTCTTAGTTCTTAATGAGTAGCTTTAATCAATCATTTGATCATAATTCACCTTGCTAGATAGTAGAAATAGAGTCATTACTAGTAGTTACTCCATTTCCATGGACGATCTCGATCTGAATATTATACTACAATTCGATAGGTTCACTGCCTATTATCTTTCATAGTAGTTTTGAGAAAGAGTTTTATAAATTTTAAACTACGATTGATTTGAAATCATCAATATTCACTTATTGTTACAGTTATATTTAGTCTTATATACGTGGAAATTTTTGTTAAGTGCACATGTGACATCTTTTAATACTAAAATTGAATTGAGTGCACGCTAAATTTCTTAAAAGATAAAAAAAACATAATAAACTTTTTTATTTATAACATATATCTTAATTAAAATTTCAAAAAACGTGTGTAAGTATTGTTATAACAAAAATAAATAAATAAATTACGAGAAGTACCTAAAGAAGATGCAAGTGGAAAGTAACAGGTTATAAACATATATAAATTATAAACATTTTAGGTTTTCTTATCACTTTACAATATTGTTGCATTTGCAATACTATAAAAACTATTAATTTGAATACAAGTAATTAGGTAGTCAATCAATCAAATCCACACTCATTATCATAATATTAACTATGATTAAGTTTTAGTAAATCAAGTCATAAAAAATTAGTATTATTTACTATTAATCTATGTGGTAATACCAAAGAATTTGTATCATTGATAATTTAACTATTATTTATGGTATACTATTAAATTATATATAGTAACTTGGGAGAATTTATATAATTAACTCTAATTCTAATGAATGAAATTTATTGTTATTTGTTGCTGTGAAAATAAAATAAAGTAAAAAATGAATATAAAAAGAAAAGGTTACTATATCTGATTTCAGATTCAAGATTACCCTTTAAAATTAATATATATTACATTTTTACTGGTGAGATAAAATGGCCAATTGGCCCCCCCATTACATCATATGAAACCGCAAGGCAGCATCTAACCCTGATAAAGAAGGGATTTTTTTTAGATACTTCAATTTTATTGTTAATAAACAAAAAGCATATTAAGGTGATTTATTTGCTCTTAATATGGATTTGTTTGAATTGTTTGATTTTTATCTATATCTTATTTATATCTGATTCGCATTGTATCTCATCTATTTAATATGTTTATCTGAGTAAAAATATATATTTTTCATCTATATATGTTTCTTAACAAGTATCTATTTGAAAAAAAATAAAAATAAAATGTCAAAATGATCAGAAACAGATGAAATAAACAAACCGTATATCTAATATTGAATGATGGTTATAATTAGAAATGAAAAAAGTAATTAGTAATTGATTTTGTTTAATTAAATAGATCAAGTTAATATAAGATTACAGATGATTAGTAAAGAAGCCAAGCTGTAAAGACCCAACCCACTAAATTCCGAGATTTAGAGTACCCAATCACATATAACATTTTCACATTATATGTAAAGTTGTCCTAAACTAACACTTTATGAAAATTAATTGATTAAATCTACTAAAACTTTATAAACAACTTTTAACAAAACAAGATTGCTAATAAAAGCAATCTATACATATACATCATATATATAAAGTTTAGTGCTAATACAAGATACTACAAAAATTACAAGTTTTCTTAATACAAAAAGTAACCCTAAAAGATCTTAAAGTCTTTACATCTTTGGCTTATCTATTAAGCCTTCTATACAAAGACTTTTGCTATAACAAAAGCTTCTCCAAAAATCTAGGGTGGTCGAGTCCTATTCGTCCTACTCCTCTATGAATTTCTAAAGTCTGACCCGTAACCTAAATCATCATATAACTTGTATCCATTACTTGCAAAGCAGCAAAAGTGAGCCAAAGACCCAGTACACAATAACAAAATACAAGAACAAGTTATCAAGCCAAACTTGAATCAAATGGAATGCATCAATGGACCAGTGATTATCTTATTAAGTTTTTTTTTTTTTTTTTTTTTACAAAACAACAGGAGGGTATTCAAACCCTAGGATCACGCTCTGAGAATTTAGGGATCCTGAGTAACAGCAGCTGCTCAGGGGGTTGATATAAGCAGTCCGAATACTTATATCTCCTATATCTATTCCATAAAGAAAATAGCTTCATTTAGGGTTCAAAAGTCATTGCCTGACTCTTCTTAAACTCAGTTCACAACATGAGCCTAATTCACAAGTTCCCATAAAGTTTGAACTAAACCATGGTATTTCCTCTTAAGTTTAAGTAAATGTTACTCGGATACTATTCCCCCTATTGACTACCCACTTAATCAAAATGAATCGCTAGTGCTTCATAGCGTACCATTGCATCATGGTAAAGTCATTGCATCATGACTTAAGTTAAGCGCCTAACTAACATGTCATTGCATCATGACAGGTTTGCTGCTCCTCAGACTAGATTAAACAGCGTAATAGACATCCAGTTCATCAAAACATTAAGCCGAATTGAATTAAATCAAATTATGGATGCCTAGTCCTAGTAATACACAAACAAGCTATTGCGTACCTAAACCCAATAGTATATCACTATATTCATTCGGAGAGGAACTAACCGAAGAACCTTTAACTGAAATAAGTATATCAAAACAATCAATAATTGAATGTAGATTTCACATATATCTATTTATATATATCACAATCCTAGATTAATTATACAAGGAGATTCAATAAGCTTGCATATAGTTTTAATTATCTAATTTCATGCATAAAACATGCTTATCTAGCTTTTATATTCATTAGGAGATCATACATGAAGTAAGGATTGAAGATTGAAGATTGAATAAGTTTGATTTGAAAAACTTAGGGGATACGCGCGGCCTTCCTACGCAGGCAAAATTTGAATGAACGCTGGCAGCGTGGGAAATATACACGATGGCGTTTCACCAGCGTTAAATATTTTGATTCTGTTCGCATCCAACACCGCCCATACGCGGAAGCGTTGAAGCCCTAATGGCCGGCGTTACATTTTGAAAAAATAAACGCTGGCAAGTTTGTCTTGCAAAGCCGGCGCGCGTTCAAAGAGGCTTTAAAAAAATTGATTCTGTTCACTTCCACATTGCCTCTACCAGCGGCGTTGAAGTGCCATGCCAGCGTACGTTCAAGAACAAGCTATTCGAAACAATTTTATTTCCCCTGTTTTGCATTGAAATTTCTAACCTACAAAACTTTTAATCTTTCTTCAAGTTCATTTTTAATTCCATTCTTCTCCTATCTATACTATCAATTCCTAGCAATTTAGAACATTAAATCAATAACATTAAATCACTTCAAATCCCATTCCACTCATCCTCACTTCATCTACTCAAATAACATTATTCCTTCCCAACTCTTCATATCTACTACAAACACATAAAAAATTCACACAATAACAAACACAATCCAACCTATATCAATGCATGAACCAAACAACTCAAAAGATATTAAACTTATTCTACCAAAGATCTCACGTAGATACTATAAGAAAGGAAATAAACAAAACCTATACTTGTATTAACTTACATGAGTAAGCCTTCTTTGGTTTAGGGCTTGTAACTTGGTGAGAAGAAAAAGAAAAAGGAAAGAAAGAAAATGGAAATTCATATGGAAATGGAGGGCTGACAAAAGAGGTCTTAATTAAGCAAATTTTGAACTAATTATTATCTTAAGTTTGACTTTTAAGGCATATGAGACTTTGGGTTGGAATTTTGGAATTTGGAGCTCATTTAGGTGCAATTTAGGCATGAAAAATGGGCTTAATTAAGTAAAATTTCTGTCAATTATTTCAAACATATTAATACATAAAAGACACAAATATTAATTATATTATACACACATTAATATATATAAAATAATGACATTAATTTCATTACACATGCAAAATAACACATGTGTAATGTTCAAGATATACTAACTTAAACACATTTAAACTATTACCAACTCATCTACTCCAATATTAATATTATCAAACATGATTCTCATAAATCAATATGCTCATATAGTTTAATAATTAAGATAAATAAAACATATACATGGAAGTTAAATAGAAATTAAATTTAGATCATTTCACAAGCTTAAGGCAAAAATAAAGTTTGTTTATCTAAACAAGTTGAGCTTGAACTTTAATTTACATGCGTGGGCTAGCTCGCAAATAGACTCACAAGTAGGCATGTCATAGGCTCATGAATAACCTTATTAGCAGATTTGTAAGTTATATTTTAATATAATATGCATAAATATATAATTAAAATAACAAAAACTATATTCTATGTACTATATATACATATATATTAGTAGCTCTTATATACTATTTTAAGGTTAAACAAACGAATAAACAAGCTATCTATTTATGTTGAGTTTGAGCATAAATTTCAAGCTCGATAAAAACTCGACTACGCTTGATAAAAAATTCGGCTTAGCTCAAGCTTGATATGTAAACAAGTTAAGCTTGACCTTGAAATAAAACCTGTTTAGCTAAATAAGTCAAGTTCAACCCTAAATTCTAAACTCGATAGAAAGCTCAATTTAAACTCGAGCTCAACAAATTTTTAGACGAGACAAACTTGAGCCTTCAAATGTTCTACTCAACTCTGCTCATTTGCAATTATATCTAATATAGAATATGAATTTGAATAAGATTACTTTATGTTCATATGAGCATAAATTAAGCGAGATTTTAGTGAGGAGTGTTATTAAGCGATACTCAGCCTTTGCTCATGTTTCCCTTAGACGTTGTAGGAGTTTTTTCTTTTTAGTTTAAGTGTGCTAGTAACTTAAATTGTATATTTATGTTAAAAATAAGGCTCGTAAGGATTAATATAATTTAAAATAATTTTGATAAGCTAAAAAATCATAGAAGGCTTGAAACTTAGACTAAAAAAAAAAAAAAAAATTCAAGACACCAAAATTCATTCAACTCAAACTAAGTTTGATTGACTAAACTAAGAACAAAAAGAATCCAATTTTAAAGTAGCCACACAAAATAAGCAAATCACTTAACCAAACTTAGAACTTGCCTCTTCAATTTGGCTCGACCAATCGAGCTATAATCTCGATCAAGTAAGTTGGAGAGTTTTAAACATTCTAAAAAGGTTAAGCCAACTGAACTTCAAGCAGGGTCAAAACTTCTTACCTTAAAATAAATAAATAAGCATAGAGAGTTGGAGATGGAACTAAAACTTCATTGCTACAATTTAGGCAAGTGATTTACGCATTCTTGTTGTTCTTTTCTTCTCTGTTAGTTAGAATTCATCCAAAATTAATAAAATTGGAGTTAATTAAGAATCATTTGAGTAGCATGTGTGGAGGTTGTCGTTGACTTTGTGTCTTGCAAGACATCTTTTTCTAATGTGTAAAGGGTAGATGAATGATGTATAAACCAACATTGGCCATTTCTTAGTAGGACATAAAGTTGATATTGAATAGATCTAGACATTGGGAACCTACCCTTAATAGAGAATAATTAGACGGTCGACCATACATCAATTCATGATAGTCATTCAAGCGAGTAATGAAATTGGGTTAAAGTGGTCGAGTAGGATGAGAAATCCATCTCATAATGTGGGGTAAAGAACATAAGTTATAGAATGGCCAATATTAGCCATTAAGTAGGGTAACAAAGTCAAGAAGAAATGATTTGGGGCTACTTGTCCTAGTGTCAATGCCTAAATAGACAAGCTGGTCATAAACCAATTATCAATGGCCGGTCCAATCAAATTGGGGATGACGACTCCGACCATCTTCTCCTCCCAAGAGACAGTATACAAAGCCATTAATTAACTATTATTAGCGGCTAAGTCACATTGAAGGGGTAGAAGGAAACAACTTCTATTTACAAACGTAAATACTTCAAGGTAAGAAAATCGTAATGCAACTCTAATTGGCGTAAGTTTAATTGTATTAATGCATATGGCTTGTGCATAATATACGTATAGATTATGTGATTATCCTTTATTTGGGGACCCTTTTCATGATAGGCATCGGCTGATTGTGGGCACCGAGTATTCCTCGGAAATGTTAGGTCTTCTAGGTTCAGGAAATAACTAAGTGAATTGAACTTAGCCTAGGTTTTAGACAATGACTATCAGCAAAAGCACGAGAACCTTGTGATAGTTTCTGATATCTTAATGATTTCCAACGACTGGGACCATGATCTCAACAGTGACCTTGTTTTCGTTTTCTCCTCTGGGCAGATAGAACGCTACAACTAAAACAAATATCTTTCTGCATCCACCCAACATCGGAGCACATTGACCATATACAGCTTATCTTTCAAGCAAAGTATAGCTGGACACCATCCATAGAGTGCACACCTATAATATGTACCATATGCCATCACAAACCGTGTGAAATAAATCACATGTCCATATTACTAAGATAAAATTGGTTCGTACATCTTCCATTTTTTATATCTCTATAACAACATTATACGAGTATATATTCCCCTATTATAAAAACTAAATACCTAACTAATCTAGAAAGTTCTATAGTTTTTTTTTTTCTTTTATTATGATTGGTTTTACTTAGATTCGAAGACATTCATGATTAAAGTATTAAGATACTTATTACATCATCTGTAATAATTATTTTAATAATAAGATAATGAGTTGGACAATCTTATTGATTGGATTATAAAAGTTTCTAATAAATAATCTTGATAAAAGTAAATTTATTTACCTTTCACATTATTTACTTAAACATTTTTTTTTCTGAAATATACATGAATTTTCATTTTTCAACTCTCCTTCTCCCATCATTAACACCTTACCATAATTATAAAATAGAAACAAATAAGATGTCTATTTTGGATATATTTTTTTTTTCTAAATGTCAGATTTTCAAATAAAAGAGAATGAATAAAGATAAAGGAGGGGGGGAAAAAGGAAAAAAAGATCCAAACAATACAAAAGTTCCTAATAGAGATAGAAACTTAGTTGATTAAATAATATCTTAGATATTCATCTTGTGGTTTGGGAAAATATTGATAGCTCTAGTTCGTGGCGGAGTAATTTATGAAAAGATCAACATTAAAGGAAATAAAGCACGTTTTCTTTATAGACTTTTTGCGGCACGCGAGAAGAGAAAAATTCATGAAGACATCTATGCAAAGTTAATGATCCAAATTCATCCTTTAGCGGTTATCCTTGACGAAGTGTAGCTATTATCCTATATTGGCTTTGTGCGGAGATGAGCAGGAATACATATTTATGGTACTCTGACGTAAGGGCATGCGTAAGGGTTAGGCCACGATGGTGAGGTTAGATACCCATGTGGAAATCAAGTTAATTGAGAGTTAGGATTTATCGATGGAAAACGTTTATCTAACCCTTTCTTTTCGATATTTTTATAATGATCAAAAGCCTTATTGTGGTTTCAAAAGTTTACAAATCTTTGTGGCTTTTAAAAGTAACGGTGGTGGAATGTGATGACTATTCGTGAAAATGAGTTTATTGTTCCAAATTGGCTATTCGTATTGTATCTTCGCGAATAAACATTTGACACTTGTCAAATAAATGAAAAAGAATAAAAAATCTTAAAATAAAGAAAGCATTTTATGATACGTGTTAGATGTTTATTCATGGAGACACAATAGGGACAATAAACTTGAGATAGCAACTTTTTATCTACTATGACTAGCAATTTTAAATTTGATACTTACTCATTCTATTTAAGAGATTAATATTGAAGAGGACCTTAAGAAGGAGAGATCCTTAAAGAGTTGATAGTAGCCCAGACTCTTGTATACTAGAATCCTAAATAAATAAGATTCTTAGAGTATGTATAATGGTAAGAATTTCATTTAGTGTCGTAGGTGATACATTAGCTCTCTAATGGTATCTTTCTTACGAGCTGTTTTAACTTATTTGAGAACCTTAATTTTGAGGTCTATAGGTATCATTTAATACTTGAATTATTCTCTCTTCGTTTTCAATTCATTTATTTAGCCATTTATAAAAAAAAATTTAGAAAAAGGATAAGGACTCCAAGATTTCATAATGACCTTAGCAAAATAGTATAAAATCTCAAAAAATAAGGTATTTAGCATATGGTATTGTGTCAAGACTATGCATGCTCTTACCATTGTACAACAAAGGTCTTTAACACGATTCCTTATGTTAAGTACTTTGCTTTTTGAGTTTTTCATTGTTGTAGTGATATATTGTAAAATTAGTGTTTTCTTTTTTAACAAATGTCAGCGTAAACAAATATAAAAATGAATAGAAAATATTTTATGCATTAAATAACACCTAGAAACCCTAAAGATAGATGAACGTGGACAAGAGAAAATTAATTATTAAGAGAGATCAAGAGGCTCTTAATGAGCTGATATGTTTATATTAATCCTCTTATATGAGAGCACCTTTTACTCATATTTATAATTAAATTGTAAAGTTTAAGCGACAAATTACACAATTTACGGGGTAGATTGGAGAGGAGACCCCATCCTTTCAATATCTTGTTGGAATGCCTATTGCGAAAGGAAAAACATCCTTCCCGAAATTCGAAGTAGAAAGATGATAAAGCTAAAAGCTTCATTCGACGTTTAGTAATGAAATAATGACGGCGTGGTCCAACGTGATAATATATTAACTTCGTGTTTGTTAATAAAAGCATGAATTTTGTGATATCAGACGATAATGATGTATGCCAAGAAAAAGAAAATTGAAGAAGGAAAAAAATGATAATATATAATAAGTGGTGGAAAATAATTGGCCACAAATAAAGAAATTCCTCAGAAATGACGAATATTACTAAAATTTGAATATTCATTAGTCGACATCATGCCCATGAGTTGTTATAGAATAAAGGTATGACTTTTAGATAAAGTAAAGTAGAATTAAAATCATAGCATTTTTGCAACACGTGCTATATATGTATCTATATCCAACCACTTGACCGCAGGAATAGGATGTTCGGGTATAGGATAATTTTCATATCCTTGTAATTAAAAACGAGGTTTTATACTTTTCAGATTATGTTGTGTGGTCTTCGTCATTGTTAGAACAGTGTTTGAAATCGAAACGTTTTTTGATCGATCCGTTAATTAAGTAGAAACAATTGCCAATTTGACTTGCCGATTTACAAAGAATAATAGTCCTTTGTTTCCGCAATTCGTCGTCATGAAAACTTCCTAGCAAGTTCTATTGAGCTAGTGGGTCGATTTTATTCCAAGCTAAATTCATTCCATTTTTCCTTTAGAAATCCTTAGTTTATTTGACCACGAGTGTTATAGGAATAGATGGAATTAAAGTAGATTTTCTCTTCTTTTTTTTTTTTCCCTTTTATTTTGATATGAAGAAAGACGAAAAGTAAAAACCCTATAACAGTTCCAACAGGATGACAGAAATACATGTTAATATATATAAATAAAATGAAGCATGCAATATATATCTATATTCTTAAATTTAAAAAATGAATCCTATAGATATCATTTAAGTTGAGTTGATTTATTTACTAAGAATGATCCAGTTTCATATCGTAAAATTTTAAAAAATAAATAAATACAATAGAATGAAAGAATATTTTTTTTTTTTTTGTGAACTTTTGTATGAATTCATTAATTATAATGATAAATATAGTATGAATGTTTTATGTTAAACTTTTTATAATTTAGCATTTTAATTTCTATAATAATGTTGATTGCACAGCATAAAAAGAGTTGGTATATAATTCAATCAAAAAGGGGGGGAAAAAGAAAAAGAAAAAGAAAAAGAAAGAAAGAAAGTGAAAAGGGAGATCCCGATGTAAATATTAAATTATTTAGAAGTTCTATATTCCCAAAATAAGAAGAAAAAATAGCTTAACTTCGAAGTAAGCTCCCAAAGGAAGCCAATGCGAATAAAACTATGTACACCTGATATAGAAGAATATAGTAATCCTCCCTAAACTTGTAGAGTTGAAATTTCTTTTTGTAATGCGCTTTTCTAAGCAGATATGGTCAAAACTAAAAGTCCAAAAAGTAGAATAAGACAAATTTCGTCAAAGAAAACATTAGGCATGAAACCTAATTTGACCACACGTGCAAGTTAAGAATCCATATGGTCAATGCATATCTTAAAAACCTATGATCGTGCACTGTGATTGGGTTGTCTACGTGACATTTAGTATTTTATTTGCGTTTTTTTTTTTTCCCCTTATTCTTTTCCCCCCGTAAAACAGCTTTTATTTAAAGTTGTGTCGATAGGTCATGCAAGCCAATGTATCGGATCTTACTTAACCCTAAGAGTTATGTAGAGTAACTTATTTTAATCTCGGATTATAATGTGAACCAATAGATTTTTGCTCAAACCTCCATGTATGAGTTTCTATGTTAAGTGAGCTAGCATATCAATCCGTTATGATTTTCTCTTTTTTTTTTTCAAAAATTTAATATTATAATTTAATTATGCTATGTTATTTTTAAATTATAAATTAAAAAAAAACTTATCTACATATTGGAAAAATAATATTGTTTTCACAATTTCCTATAGGTATTTAGCTTAATTTCATTTAAATAATTGATTACTTGTAAATATAATTTAGTCCCAAAAATATCAAAACCATGTCATCTAAAAATTACCTTCACCACAAAAGGATTGATACCCCCATCATCATTAATCAACATCTAAATAACAATTCAATTTAAATTTAAATGCAAAGTTTGAAATATGATGTCCATCACCATCCACCATAATTGTCAAATCTAAAAAACACAAAGATTAAGGTTTCCTTTTCTTAAATTTATTTTCAATTCTTTTTGGTTTTTCTTTTTAACATTATGTTGTAATTGTAATTTACATGCATGCATTATGTATATTTATTCTAATACAGGTTTGACAATTGATTGATCCGCATTAGTCAGCCATTTTAACCCATTAGGTATGCAGAGTGAGTCAAAATGGCTAGCACATTAATACGAATCGAATATTTTAATTCTACTTGCCATTTTGTGTAGTTAAGCAAATTACTATGCATATCTTAACTTGCTTATACAACTCTAATTTCATTTTCATAAGTACAAGTTTTATTCAGATTAGGGATTTAGTTTGCAAGGACCTAACTAGTAAATTTACGAGATTTAAAAGTAAGTTTTCGATATTTAAATCTTTAATGTTGGTAAGTTCAATAGACAAGAACGGATGCAAAATAAAATTATGGTTTCAATCCCACTTACTTTTCATATTAGTGCCATTAAAAGAAACTAGGATGACGACTCTTTGGAATAATTGACAATTATGATTAAAAGAGGATTTGTTATGTATTGAAAAGTAAAATTGGGATCTTACTCCATCCTCATTAATTATATTCAATTTAATAACCAATTTATCTTATTATATTTATTATCTATAGTATGGTTAAAAACATTTTTACACATATAATATCGTATATACATATTTCATTCTACTCTATAAACATTTTTATATAGGAGTGAATTTATTATTTTAAAACTCATCTTATTTCAATTCAGGTTGATCCAATCCAATTTTTTTAACTTCAAATGCTTTATACTTATCAAGCGAGGAATTAACATCGATCAGCCCTCTACTTTCATCTTGTTAGCTGGGCCTGTACTCAAAACTAATTAATGCATTCAATGAATGGTGGTTCGAGGATGATTCCCATGTGCAAATACGATACGACTTCAAAGATTGAGGACTCCAATAATATCTACGATTTTCTTGTAGTTATCTTCACACTGTTGGTTGGGCGGTTGTCGTTTATATGACTTTAAGCGTATCATCGTATGGAGCAGCCTTTATTTAAAGTGGTTGTCAAATACAATGTGCTCCCCTTTTGTACGAGAAATGCATCGGTGGTACATATGGAACAATTATTGGTATGATAAATTATAATATATAAATAGTTTTATAAAATTATATTTTGTTTATACTTTTTATTAAAAGAATATTAGTTTTTCTCGGCCATTATCCGAACACGTAACTTTTTTATTTTCTTTCACGCCATTATCGTTCTGATCCTCATCCTCATGCGGTTAAGTCTTTATCTAGTTTATTAGTAATATATTTAGGGAGATTACGGCTGGACTTCCTGCGACGACTGAAATTCAGAAGGTGATTTTTAAATATTTTTAAATACATGTCAAACCCATCAATTTAACATATAACAGAGTTGAAAAAAAAATTATAAATATTGCACACTATTTATATGTAAGTAATGGATAAGTATTATTTACCCAAAAAAAAAAGCATAAGTATTAATAAAAATTTAATAAAACATACATGTTAGCTTTTTTTTCTTTTTATAAATAATGTTATTGATAATACACTAGAAATACTTAAGAGGGGGATGAATTAAGTATTTGCCTAAAATTTTAAAATCAACAAATTAAAAATAAAAAGATTTGGAGAGAATAAATAGACAATAAATAGAATGTATAAAATAAAAGAGAGGAATAGAGAAAATCAAGTCACAAACACAACGTGGAGCTCGGTCTCTTACCTACTCTCATCGGTCCATCAAATACCTCTTTCGAAGTCTTCACCACCGTTTCAAGTAATTTCAAAAGTTGGCTCGAGACAACCAATATTACATCCATAGGAAATAAAATATTTCTTCTCTCTCTAAGTGTTTTTATATGAGTAGCAATAAATATGAACCAAGTACTAGAGTAAATTTTCTCTCTTAATAATTTGCAAATATTATGTACCAAAGAGCAAAGAAAAAGGATTTGTTTGATGGCACTTAATGAGCTCGTAAAATAATTTGGCACTGCTTCTCTTCAACATGTTAATCTCCAGGACTTTATATATATACATAGCCTTTAAAGTTCAAAAGTCTGTTAGACACAATATCTATAACCAGTCAAGCATTAAATGTACTCCAACGGCTCTTTTCCTTTTCACATCAGCCTCTGACTTTAACTCGTCGAGCCTCAAATACCCGTCACCCCTCACTTTGTTGCTCCTAAATTTTGCCCTCAACAGTTTTTTATATGCATGCTTTGACAAGCTTCCAATTTTTAATTGTTGAGCCCTAAACTTGACCCTCGGCAGCACTGTTTGCTACTTTAACTTTGTCGAGCCTTTGATTTTAGGCGTGTTAGGCCCTAAATTCTGATGTGTCGAGCCCTAAACTTGACTTTTGACAAGTCTAAAAGCTTCTTTCGCGTATTTAAACACTTGTTTACTTTTGCTCTCGAAATCTCTTGTTCTACAAAAAAATTGCAAAAACACCACAAACAAGCACAAAACACGCATACATATACATAATTAATTAAGTTTAGTTTACAATAAATAAATAGTTGATTGTGTATTAAATTATCTCATCAAAATTCAAATTGAACTCTAAAGTCCAACAGTTATAATTACCATGTGTCCAAAGATAATTGGTATTCATAGGAAACTCATTTATACATGCTGCCTTTAATACTTAACAAATAAGGTGCATTCAAAGTACGTCATGTACAACTAAGACATTTGTGAGGGTTTGTGGATGTGTTTTTGTATTCTTTTAGGCTAAATCTTCTCGTCATGACAAGAGATGGAATCCCCAACTTTAATATAGGCGTGAAAGAGTAATCCTATTATATCTTATACCATATAACATCTAGCTCAATTAAATAGTATCTAGATTTTGAAAAAATATGTAATTAGGTATCTAAACTTTAAAATTGATCAATTTAATATTTAAAAGATCTTAATAAAGTTATATACACGAAAAGTTATACTACATTATTACACGATGATGCCTTTAAGACTTATGAAAGGTTTAATGGATGTAAAGATCATGGATAATCATTTACTAGGATCTTAAGATGGCAATAGAATTTAATGTAGACAATCTTATTATTAAGCCTGATTCGAGGAATGTCATTGACTAGTTATCGAGATCATATCAGAAAATTTTGTCCTTAATGAAGTTTTTGCAAAAAAAGATTATCTTGAACGATCCGATGATGAAAGTGAAGTGGATAACTAATGAAGTGAAGAGTTTGGCGCACAATTTTATTGCAACTGTCTAAAAAGGAGCTGAAAATGCTATATAATATGATGCTTCCTAGTTCCTAGTAGTCTATTTTGTTTTCTGTCCAAATCTGTAATTGATGGACTCGGTTATGTTTTAAAAGTCCATCATGAGGACCAGGTTTCTCAGCCGGATGCTGTGACGTAATAGCCTGACATGGCCGATTTTATTTGGGACTGCTTGCATGATTTTGTGTTTGCTCAACTAATAAATATTAAGAAGTATAATGGCTTAAATCAAAATGAAAAATTTTACGATCATACTATTAATTTTAACAAAACAACAGTTCGATTAAATTATTAAAATAATTAATATATCACGTCTCCCAATTACGATATTTACTCCTGTGTTTATTTGTATTATGATTTAGTATCATATTTTAAAACACGACCATCAACCTCAAATTTTGAAAAATTGCTGTAATTTTCTTTATTCGCAGTGTGCTTCTCTTCAGTTGTACTTTCATATCGAATCAATAAATCCGTCGTCACTAGTACCAGCCAAAAGCTTCCCCCAGCGACTGAAGGAATAAGCTTATTAGCGTCAAGAAATTAAGCCTGACGTAACGTAACGCCAGCTGTTAAAGAACGCTATAGTCTCTTTTAAGCTTTTTTTTTTTTTTTTTTTTTTCCTGCTCCCTTAATTATCCCTGAGCTCAAAGGTGGCCTAGGTTCGTCCTTTTTTTTTTTAATCTTCTTCCTTACCTTTTTTTAAATAAATTGCTTGTTAACAAACACATATAAATAAAAAATAAATATTTTTATTTATAATTAAATCAAACAAATCATATATAAATCAGATATAAATAAAATATAAATACATATAAAATATTGATAAAAATCTAATAATACATAAAAACACGTGCAAATAAAATAAACGAATATTTTTATTTCTAATTAGATCAATCATATATAAATCGAATATATATAAAATATAAATACATATAAAATACAAATTTTACACGCAAACATTAATAATAATTTCTATAACCTAATATCATCTTTCTTCGTTCTCATCTCTCAGGGGAGTGCTCGGATCGGTCTCCTGTTTGTAATTGATCGAAAATAAATAAAAAATAAAAAAGGAACCCTTTAGATTATTACTATTATTTTAATGATCAGGGATGACATGTATTCCTATCTGACCTTATTCTTTTTTTTTATTATTATTATTTTTTTTTTTTTGGCCACCCTATCTGACCATATCTATAGGAATTCGGAAGAGGCATTTTCTGGAATTCACTGTAACCACGTGCTACTAGCATTTCATCATAAAATGAATCATATTCAAAGTGAGCTGTATTTTATTTTCCCTCTTTTCCCCAAAAAAATAAACTATTATTATTACCATACAAAGATATAACTTAGAGCAGCCAGTACTTCCCATTGAATAATACAACAGACAACGGAAAGAAAAATGAAATCAAGGAGATATACTTCTCTCCTCTCAACTTTTGATAATTTTGTAACTAAATGTTCTGACTTAGTATTTATAATTTTTTTAATTGTATTTTAATGAAGTTTTTATTTTAAGATTAAAAATATAGATATTAAAATTACAATCGATTTTAAAAATAAAAAATGGCGATTTACAACCACCAATATGATGTTCTTACCAAAAAACAGAAACAAGAAAGAAAGAGAGGGGAAAAAAAAAAAAAAAAACCAACAAAAGGAACACTGAAAATAACCTCATATGATGTTCATACGATGGAGAATTTTCTAATCCCTAATAAAATTTAAGAGACACTGAACCAAAGTGAATTTAAAATGTATTGTGCATTCCTAACTAACTGAATAAATCCGACAATGACACTGTAATCTCCTACATAGCAGAGGAAACCAGAAAATAATACCACGATGTTCCGTCATCCCCCAAATTCTTCTAAACAAACGACATGACAAACTCCAAACATCCCAAAGAAAACTTCTTGCTCCCACAATTGATTCCAGTTGTCTCATAACAATTAACAATCCAATTTCATATACTTATTTAACAATTAAATAATTAATTATACCATCCTGACCTAAAAATTCCAAATCAAGTAACCTGAATTTTTAACTCAGTTTAACACCAGATCAAACCCAAACTCCTATGCCTGAAAAATAATAAAACCATCTTAACAGATCAATTTCATGAAAAGAAACCATTATAATAAAACCACCATTACTTTCAAAATGGCACACTAAAATAGGAAACAACAACAATAAACATTAGATAGATTGTACACAAACAAGCCTAGGAGTGTACACCTTGAATCAGTCTCAATCTAGACTTATAATCATGGCCCAAAATAAGAAAAGACATCATCAAATTTTTCGCCGAATTTCATTTGTGCCCAATACCTAAATTAAAAAATACATATATAAATATGTTCTTCCACCCCGCCCCCCAACCCCTACCCCCTTGGAATCTAAAGCCGAAGTGTTAGCCCAAAGAATTCCAAATATTTACAGAAATGCACCTCACTCCTAATTTTGGTTTTTTATTTCCTCTACAGAAATGCATTCCATTCTACTTCTCCTTATTGCCTAAACCCGAACCCCACAGCTTGGGTCGGGTATCTGAACCCATACGGGTCGATCATGTTAGGGAAGTTCTGAGCCAGCAGACCCGAGTTCTGCTGCTGAATCAAACCAGCACCTCGCTGCTGACTCGTCCTGAGTCCACTCTGCACTTCCTCTTCCACCAAATTGTTACTCAACTTCATGTGCTGCGCGACTCCAGAGGCAAAAACGTCATTTGAAGGTCTGAAGTTCATAACTCCTTGTTGGGTTGTCGGAGCTTGGAATTGATTATTGCCCGAAACGAATTCGGGGGCTCCCTGATTAACGAGGCTGGCCCAATCGAAGTTTCCCGAGCCCAAGTTTAGGAGATTGGGCTTTGTTTCATACGCTTGATTAGCTTGAATGGCCTTGAACGAGTTCACACGGGGCAGAGCAAAACTTCTGTCGTGGATTTCAGGTAAAGTCTCGAGCATGTCGTCTAAGGAAGATGACGAGGAACATGAACCATGGCTATGTTCTTTGCTCGAAACACCCGACATAGATTTTTGAGCACCTGAGTGCTTCTTGTAGATTCGGCACAAAACCCAGTCATCCAACTGTTTAACCAATCAAATCAAGATCAAAATCAAAATTTAGGTTGAAATGTGCAAAAAAAAATAACTCCGAAGCAAGGAACCTTTAAGACTAAATGAATTGACTTCGTACTGTTGGATATATCCAATACCTTGGAGCTACCATTTTTGCGGTGAGTTTCGATGAGCCGATATTCGTGCATAATCCAGTTAGTTTTGGTTCCTTTTGGTGCTTTGCCGATATAGAAAACAAGTGCCTTCTTTATCCCAACTTTACGACCTTCGGTGGTGATAATCTTGTCGGTACCCGTGGCCTTCCAATAACCCGACCCGGCAACTCTATTGGGTCGTGAACCATTCGGGTACTTCCTGTCCCTTGGACTAAAAAAATACCACTCTTTCTCACCAAAAACTGCCTTGCCTGCATAAACATCAATACACCAATCGATCAATTAATCTAACGTAACCAGAATAAAGAGACCGGACTCCTACTAACCAAGTATTTCGTATCATAAAACTTACTAGGTAATTCCCAAGGATCAAACTTGTATAAATCGATGTCACCAATAATTTCCAAGCTAAAATGGTGACCGGCCACTTTCCTACAAAGGTACTGCACCAGAAGCTCCTCATCGGTCGGGTAAAACCGGAAACCCGGAGGCAAGCTTAATTGTGCTAACGGGTCGGACGCTGGCACACCCATGGTCTCGGATCGTCCGGTTACGTGAGAATTCTTTAGGAATTTGTAGAGAGAGAGAGAGAGAGAGAGAGAGAGAGGTATTGGATTTAATCAAAGAATTAAATTTTCCAAAAATTTTTTTCTATTTTCACAAGCGAGGTGGAATTTATATAGGCGTAGGATTACAGAGGCGATAAGTACGGTCGTCTTTTTCTGTTGTCACCATGATGGGGCCCGCATGGGTTAATCATCGCTCAGAGGTTGCCACGTACAAAGTTTTTGGGCTCTGCGTTGTCGAGCAGACCGACCTTATCCAGCACCCTCCCCACCCCAGCCCATGCCCTGATTTAGGTGCATGAACCATCCTGAAACAACAGGAAGCGACTCATTGGACACGTGTTACCTCGATTCTCCTAACCCTTCTAGAAACTTATATGTGCATGCTTTTTTTACATTTTTTATCGAGGTATATTGCTTTTTGGGGAAGGAAAAAAAAACAATAGAGAGAGAAAATAAAAATTCAGCTTTATGGCCACATTCTATGTCTGGATGTACTTTTTACTAGCTACAATTTGTGAATTTAACTCTTTATGGAGATTCAATTCTACTTTTTTTCTCATCCAATTCCAACTCCCTTAATTTTATGTAATTTTATTATCTTTTGACCTTATGATATAATAATACTTTATATTTATCATTAGGACCATTTATAAAAAATATATACTTTATCGTTATTAAATCCTATTTCATTTTACGTATACTTTCAAATATAAAAATAAACTTATTATTTTAAAACTTATTTTATTTTGATTTATTTAATTTCAAATAATTCATGCATACCAAACATCACGTTTGTTATAAGTGTATATGGAACGAAACAGAATGGAATGGAAATATGTAATTATAAAGTATATTTATCGAAAAAATCTCCAAAAATAAATACAAATTATAAAATACATAAAAGAGTAATTAATAAAGTTGAAATGTAACTGCGATTCTATATTCCCAAAGGCAAAATTTAGTTCTCCTTCAAAATCAGTGTCAACTCCAAGCAAGCACAATTCCAGCTTCTGAAAGTATATCCAAATATTAGAAATGGAATGAAACCTAGAATTACGATTCAGTTCCAAGTCCATCCTCGCAAACTAAATATAATATTAGTTACATGAAAGAATAAAAAAAAAAAGACAAAGAAAATGATGTAATATACACTATAACAAACAAACCTATAAAGCAATTTTTATAAAATTATTCATATGCCATAATTTTTCTAATACTTATAAGCTACTAATTAATTTAGATTGTACATCAATGTTATTGAAAAACTTTTTTCTCAATAGATTTAAAAATAATTATTAATTTTATTACTTTACTACTACTCGAAAACTATATGCAACTTCCATCTTATCACGTAAATCTCCAAGTTTGCAAAATGGTTATTTAGTGTGTGTGAATTTTGGCAATTTTCACATATAATTTACATGGATGAATGTGGACAAATCTGTTCAAGAATCATTACAAATATAAAAGAAAAATAATAATATTAAAGACACTAAAAATTAGGTATATCCACTTTAATATTAAAGATCAAGAGTACGTTAAAGTTATATGGATCATACTTAGTAATACTATGGCGGTTGGATATGACAGGAATCCTCAAAATAAATTTTTCAATTGTGATAACTAAATAATATGGGAAAATGCAATTTTAAAAACAAATGAAATAATTTTTTCCTTTAAAAAATATATCTATCTTGCATCGTCATATTCCTCGGTCATGAATTATTACTTCTTTTAGTATCACACAGCAGACCTTTTTTTTCTTTTCTTTTCTTTTTTTTGGCCATTCCATAAGAGACCTTTTGCTATTATGACTTATAATGATAAGTTATTAGGGTAAAAACTAATAATTATGATTTGACTATTTATGCTTAGTGAAAAAAAAAAAAACGTTTTCCTAAATTAAATGCAACTTGACATAAAATTAACTCGAAAAAGTACAAGTCAAATATTAACTTTAAGACATATGCAATTTGACTGAATCTCTCTCCTACGCTTTAACCACCAGATTTTTTTTTTTTTCCCCTCAACATTGGAATCATTACGTATTGATAGTACAACTATAATAATTTCGTAAAAGATCTCGATTATGTCACATTTTCGTAGTTCTTAATTAAATTATAAATGTTAAAACGAAAGTAGGGTAAATATTAAACATACTTCTCAATCAAATTTTCATGTTTTATTTTTACTATTATCTATTATTTAATATTGATAATTTACTGTCGAATATTGATACATTTCCTAATGTGTAGCATCAACATAATATTTCTTTCAAGTCATTAAATAAAACTACTAATATTAGAAAATAATAATAATTGCTATAAAAATCTAAATAAAAATAAAATAACTACTTTAAAATTTAATTATCAAATTAATTTTCATAAAAAATTTAACTACCGAGTATCAAATTATCGAGAAAAGTAACGGCAAAAAAAAAAAAAAAAAGAAATTACCGGGGGCAGTAACGCAAATGACCCAGTTATGCTGGATGGCAGAAAGGACATCGAATATTATAATAATCCTTAAAAGCTGAAATGCCGACAAGACAAACGAAATGTTTAGTAATATTAAATAAAGGGGACGTTTATCACGCGCGTGTTTCGGTCCGCGCCTACATTGGGACCATGGACACGTGCCAGCACCTGGGGTGGTGCGAGTTGGCGTTAGGCCGGAGTTTTTCAAACGATGGAAGAATGAGAGAGAAATAAAGTGAAAAAAAAAAAAATGCCAATGTAACGAAGGAGTAACATTGAACACGTTAGGGGTTTTGTGTGCAAAAGTCATGGTTTTATTTTCTTCTTAAAGTAAGTGATTAGGTCGGATTAGATTAAACTAGATTTTTTTTAGTGCATTTTCTTTCGTACGTAGCGTGTATATATACAGATAAGTCAAAAACAGCTTAGACACATTCATTTTGATGATATATAGTCAGAAATAAAAAAAAGATATTTGTATATTATAAACTTATTTATATAATATTAATTATATAAAAGTATTATATAAATATTACCACAGAATAGCATGTTTAATATATGATTTTTTTTCTTTTGTAAGTATGTTACAAGTTCAACATACAATTTTGTTTTTAGATGAATATTGCATGATCAATATACAGGATTATCCTTCTATATATGTTGTATATTTAATATGTGATCTTGCGACATAATGAAATTTTTAAATCGTATGCAATGCATGTGATATCATTGATTCTAAGTAAACCACATCTCTTATATGCAATTTTGTAATGGTACTTATATAATCATTTTTTATATGGTTTATGTTGACATAATTTTATTTTGTGGGATTGATAGACATATGTCACGTTAAAGGAAGATCGTTCTTTTTTTTTAATAAAATTCAATTTGATTTATTAAAATAATTTAGTTTAATACTTTATCTAGAAAAAAAAATGTATATTTACTAGAAGGAATTCAATTTTTTTTCTTTTTCATTTTGGAATATATATTCTTATTTTCATCATTTCAAATTCTAAATTATCAAAAATGAGTCAAGATAGACATTAGCAACTCTATGCTGCAAGTGCCACTAAATGCAGTTCTTCAAATGAAAAGGTAAAAAATATAAATTCTAAACTGAAAATAAAAATAAATATATAGGTCTTAAAAGAGAAAATAGAAATATATATCTTTGTGTGTGTGAAATATTCAGATCTTTTTATTGATATATTTTATAAATCAATTATTATATTTATTTTAATAATTATGTAATTGACTAAATAGATGTATCAATAGGACGATAAAAGTATATTTGCTTTTGGCTTTTGGGTTTCTTCTTCTGGTAGACTTCTAGCAAGATCGGTAGATGCTACACACAAATAACTTGCTTACATGTTTAAATTACATTATCATATTCAAAATGGAAGAAGACACATATACTAAAATAACTGGTGGCTTATGGTTATGGGTAGGTCAAACCATGAATTGGTGTCTCAAAAAACTGAATTGTTCCCTAGTGATTGGTGTCAATTTGAAATTTAGTTAACGTGGAGTGCTTGAAGAAGGTTGTGAATAAAAGTGGTAATTGATAATGCTGATTCATGGAAATAAATTTATGTGGTTTGAAAATATGACTAGTTTGGTAAGTCAAAAGGACACGTAGAATGATCCGGGCACTTTCATTCTCGACACGTGGATTGTCTTTTTAAGGATGGGGATTTCGACACATCCTATTCTGGGGAAGGTGATGACAAAATATAGGAGAAAAGACAAGCAATGTGGGTCAATTTCCTCGTAAAAGATTGGGACTAAGTTATTGACACGTGCCTATGGATCATCTTTCAATTGTCTTAACACGATTGGCTGCAATCTTGAAAAATTGAAGACCTTAAAATTGGCAGGAATACTGGTAATGGATATACATGCGTGGTGGCACCTTCTTATAGTATGTTTTCTGGTTTCATGAAAAACCCCACTCAGGTGTTCTTGGTATGGGTTTCTAATTACCTCGGGAAAGCTGGAGAAGTTGTAACAAAATCTCTGTTTCAAATTTCATGAATGTGGTGACTCATTAATCATTACCTGCGAAAGGCTGCTATTTGAAAAAGTTCTGAAATGGACATATATTACACACCGTGTTTATTATAATAAAAAGAAATGAACAGTAAATATAAAAGATAATATATATTAAATTTATATTATATTTATGTATCTTTCTTAGTGCTATGATTCTTGTCTTATATCTATTATGCATATTGTGACTCAAACATGTTATTTGGTGATTCGTTTGGTCCAAACCTCTTAAAATTATCCAAATCAAATGCTACCAGCAATTTGATAATGAGTGCATAGTTGCTAAGGATAAAGTAGAAAAAATTTTCATTTTGCTATGCACTTTTTCCCATGATATATAATTAATGTTAGAGAACACATCAAACAATTATTCTTTTCAGACTAATTATATCAAAATTGCCCCTCAATAAGACCTATATAACACACATGTAAGAGTGATGAGATCATAATCTTTTTTTTTTTAATCAATTCCTTAAACCAAACACCCTCGCATCTTAATTTACTCTCCTCATAATTAATGCATATTGAATCTTGTGGAATCCTATTCTGTTGAACTAACAAAGCGAGTAAATGATTGTATTAATATATGCTTCGGGGCACCAAGTTCTTTTACCATTTGTTTATATTCCAAACCTATTTCACTTGATAAAAGAAGAGGGATCACGTGGACGGATCCAAGGGGACAGATAGGGCCCGGGCATCCCAAGAAAAAACTTAATTTTTTAGTGGTTAACTACTTTGTATTATACGTATATTATAAAGGGTAAATAAAAATATGAAAATAAAGATATTTTAGTTGTTAAGTACTTGATTTTACATTTAAGAGGATTCTATAAGTGTATTTTTTATTTTTTCTACATGCATTTATTACATTATCTTTTCTCTTCTCTTTCTCTCTCTCTCTTTGACTTTGTTTCTTTCACAATAACTAGTAGAATTAAATTTACTTATAAAATTATATTTAACTAAATAGATTTTCGTAAACAAGTACTTTTTATTCATAGTACACCACAAATTAATTATATCGTTCATGTTACAAATACTATGATTTAATCGCATAAAATATTACTAAATAACACTAGTTATATCATATATTAACTCCATTATTTAATTAATAATTAATTTTCAAGTAATATATGTAACATTTTACCAAATGCACTAAATGCCCTTATTTATGATATTTTTTTTTTCATATTTATGAAGTTAGAAAATATAATAACAAAATCATTAATGAAATTCTTATAAATATGTAAGATATAATATAATTTTTTAAAAATTAATTATCATATTATTATGGGGTAAATTACACCATAAGATTACAACGCTTGGAAGTAAGTTATTTTAGATCACAACATTTTGAAAAGTTTAAAAATGCCATAACATTTGAAAAAGTGTCTTATGAGATTTAGTTAAATATTTCTTCTATTGATATATGTCAATTGGGCTTTAAAAGAAAGGTTTTGTAAGTTTTAATTAAATATTTTTTATGTTGACACATGTTAATAGTGATCTCAATTGACTTACTTCTCTAAACGTTGTGATCTCTTTTTGAACCACTTAAAAAAGTTGTGACCTAAAATGAACTTACTCACTAAACATTGTGATATGAAATTAACTTATTCCTAAACGTTATAACATTTTGGTATAATTTACCTTATTATTATGTTTATCATTAATTTTTTTTATATTAATATATCCATTTTCAATTAGGTTACCCTATCCATAATTGAATCCATAGCTAAGAAAAAAAATTTATTGAGTGTGATGCACTATGTATTTGTATGAGTGACGAATAAATATTGCTAATATATTTTAAACAAGCAATAGAATCAATACGTAATTTTCATAAAATATCAAAAACAAATTATCGATATTTATATATTACTAGTTATCTTACGAGTCATATAACGCTAACAATCCGTTCATTTAATATGAATAACTATGCATTCCCTCTTTGCTCAACGTAAAGTTGTTATTACTAAAATGATGAATAATAATTTATGTTTCCACCTCATGAATTGCTATTCAATAATTTATATTTCAACTTTGTCATAAATATCTCTATCTTAAAAATATCGCTTATATAATTATCATTTTTCTGTAATAAATATAAAGTGTATTATAGATATTTTACCTTTAAATCTAATAAATATTTATTTTACTTTTTATAACAAATAAATATTAAAATAATTACTATAACCCTATTACATTTCTAGAGTTTCATTCTTCTCCTTTTTTTTTTTTTTCAATGAGGTTAACGAGCTGTAAACGGATTGGAATATTTTTTCTCAAAAAGGCGGAGACACTTTTGTCAATCACATATCATCACGGACGCATCCCTCGCATTATAATTCAGCGAACTGATGATTCATGGATCTGCCACTTGAATTTATTTATTATTACTGACTTCGTAGTTTTGCGATTAAGTCAACGGTCGAGTTAAGAATGTGTGCTTAGCCAGTCTACGTGGCCCAAAGTTCAAATTAACTATTTAAATATTGCTTTGTGGATGGAGGAACTGCCACATTATGGTCCACGCCACAATTTATTTCGGTATTGATTTAGCTTATGCTTTAAAAACAGTGACGGGTGTGAATGATCTAGGTAGAGGTGATCAGGGGTTGGGTTGGGGTTCAGAATCGGATCCCAACAATTGATTTTTTTGTTCAAAAATTGATGGAATCGAATCCGAATTTATGGGAACTGTTTGGTTTTCGGTTTTTGGAAATTGCTTGTTCTCACTCTTCGGATCTGGTTCTTGATTCAAGAACCGTGAAAATTAAAAAAAAATTAATTTAATAAGTTTGCTTAATTTACATAAAAAAATAAAAAACAACTTTTAACTTAAAATAAGATTGGACATAATAATAATTAATTTATGACCCATAAGTTAAAATAATTTTTCAGTTATTCATTTATTTATATACAATAACATGTACTTTTTTAGTTATCATATAATAATGTGACACTATAAAATATTCAAGATACAAATAAGTCTCACAAATACAAAAATCAGTCATATATTGAATAAAAAAAAGTCTACTTAGGTTAAAAGTCTTTATAAACTCAACAACACATGATTTTAAATATATTTATTACTTATGTTATTAATAAAAATACATTAAATTTATAAATATGAAATAAATTTTTACTAATTCAAATGAAAATAGTTTGAATATTTGTTTTTGAATTATAATTTTTTTATAATTTTATTTTCTTCTTTTTTTTCTTTCTTTAATTTTTTTATTTTTATAGCGTGGAATTGCGAGAACTGCTGAATCTTGACTGGAGATTCAAAAACCATCCAATCAAATGATTTTGGAAGGTGGAACTAGCCAGACTCGCTAAAATCAATAGGTACTTACCCAATTCAGACTTGTCATCCTAGGTTAGTTCCCGATTCGGGAACTACTGATGATTGGTTAAGTTGTTCCCAATGTGAAATCAGCCCCATGATGATGTCTAGATGGGCAAAGTAAAATGACTAAATGGAACAAATTGATCCTTTAAAGATAAATTGTATTAAAAAGAGCAAACCAAATCCATCCGTTTCTTACTTTACATTTATTGAAATATAGATGTATTAGTCATTTATGATCATGGGTTATTGATCTAAAAGTTATACCATATATCAATTTTTGTTTAAATTATCTGTTTTTATATGTATATACATCTTATATATTTTTATATTTAATATATATATATATATTTTATTAATGTTTGATTTGTATATAAGTAATTAAGTTTTTTTTTTTTGTCTTTTTTTCATTTAACTTTACAAATACCTTGCAAGATCGCACCAAATGACTCCAAAAGATGACAAACAAATGAAAAACATATCAAGATATATTTTAAAATTCTTTAATCATAGAATTATTGGCTTCATGAATCCTTTTGACATACCAAAAGATTAATTATTGAAGGACTCCAATAGAAAACCAAATGCCATGTATCAAATTGGGATTTTTTCTAAATTGAATTGTATATTTAGTTAAATTCAAAGTGGGAAAAAAAAATAGAGAGAGAAATTGCACTTAATATGGCTTAGTCCAATTTAGGTGCTCCCAACTTGGTGATGTCATGGGCGTCAGTGTGACTAAACTTTTCTTTCAAAGGTCATTTTAATAATAGTATATTCCTATGAGATCTTATATTTTTTTTTAATAAATCTTCGTTTACCTGCCCTAAGTAACATGAATCTCATCTATGTTTCTGTAAGTGCCGGGATGATTTCAATGAGTGTATTCTTTAAAACGTGTGCACATTGATTTATCATAAAATATTACAAATAAAATCTCAAAATTCAGATAATACCTTCCCGTATATGAAAATAAGAATGTTAGGCAAATTGCTAATACATATTATAAAAACTTTACATTTTTTTTTAATATCTTTTTGATAATACACATATACAACTCAAGTTGTAATTATAATCTAAAACTATTTTAATTCACGATCCTTTTATTTAAGGTTTATGCAATCGAACAACCGAAGATGTGAATCCGGATGAAGCTGGCTATGCAAACCTCACAAACGCAGGTCATTTTTTTGACTTCTGTCGGCCCGATGGCTGTTGTACCTATGGAACTTTTAGACATTGAATCAAAGATACCGAATCAATTAGAGAAAAACTAGGTAAGGTTCACAAAAAGACAACCTAGAGATCACAATAATCGTGCTTTAAAGCCGTAATTTTGAAGCTGCGCATGATGTGAAAGAACAAGATTTTTAATGTGTGTCATTGAATGTAGACTATCGACATCATGACCAAGACATTAAAAAAAGATAGCCTCGGCGAAGTTTCCTTTGAGCTTGTTTGGCACCTTTTGGCAGCTTTGAATGTTGAATTTTCAGAGCGTCTGGTCCAGTAGTTAGCAGACTATGTAGATATTGAGGTGACTAAGTACAACTAGCGATTACATTATGAATTGGAACACAGAAAAATGCCCTCCATCATCGGGCTGTCCGTAATCTGAGCATGTCAGTGGATGTTTGATTTTTATGGAAAACAGTGTTCTAGTATTTATTCGGTTTTCAATGAGCCTTTCGTCAGGAATCACTAGCAGTGAGCCTAGTGTGACCACTATAAAGAGCTTCTCATATGGCACTATAATAATATAATGTAAAATGACATCGTCTGTTTGTTTTGGTTTTTTTCGATAGATACAGATACTTTTTTAAATTTTTTGCTAACAAATTATTTATCAAAAAATAGATATAGATAAAAAAAAAGTTAACAGTTTTCATCAAAAAATCAAATAGAATAAATATAAATAAAATTTAGATGCAAATAGGATATATTTACACATATCATTTTAAAAAAGATACAGATACAGATGAAAAACAGACAATCTTCCTCCCCTATAATCTTAAAAAGTTAGAAAAGATACAAATAGGATATATTTACACATATCATTTTAAAAAAGATACAGATATAGACTCAAAAGTATATGCCGTGCAAAAGTTTGGAATACCCATCTCAAGCCGATAGAAAATAAATGCAAGAAGACCTCCAAAACCTCAATCTTAGTGTAAATGTACCCATTAATTTTTAAATATTACAACAATCTTCCTCTCCTATAATCTTAAAAAGTTAAAAATAATCCTAATAAGCCTTGATCTTGGTATGAAAAGAACCCTCTTTAAACTCATTAAAATGTATATTTATCACAAAAAGTCTTTTATTTTAATTTATCAAAATTTAAGAAAATTATTTATAACATTTAAAAGTTTCAAAATTTATTCAAGCTGATACAAAAATTTATGCCGTTATATTTAATTTCCTCTAAATTCATATAAAAAGATAGATTCATTTTTGGTACAACAAGATGACCTATTTTTATTTAGCTAATCCTAATATTTGAGAGGAAGATCTACTTTAGTTAACATATTAAAACAAATCTTTAGTACACCAATGATTCACAACAAAAATTCTACCTAATTTATTCGGATATCTATATAATACCATCCCATGCATTGATAGGTGTGACTTTATGCATTAAATCAAATTAACCATTAAGAATCCATGCTTACTGTGAAGCGCATATATCACAAAGCTTATCATAATGCCAACCGTTTTTATTTTAAGTTCCTTTAGACTATGTTTGATACAAAGGAATTAGGAAGGAATAACTAGGAGAGGGAAATAACAATGGGAAAGAAAACAGATACAATAGTTTTTTTTTAGATCTTACTAACTTTTTATCCCCTCCAAAATAGAGAGATTTATGAGGGGAAGAGGAAATTTCTCTTTTTAAATTACTTTAATCCTTCTTTTTTTAAAATTATTATTATCTTTTGATGACATATATTGATTAACATTATCTTACTTTTTTTTTTTTAAAAATTAATATTTCACCAATTTTTTCTTTCTCTTAATTATCTAAGTACATGGAAGATTCAAAATCCTCCAATATTTCCTTTTCTCAATTACTTTCATTTTGACTTTTCTTCTAATTTATTCATCATGGCAAAAAAATATTAAACTTCTGTGTAATCCCAAGTTTTTGTAAATAGAATTAAAGTAAGAATTTTTGTGTTTGATTGTGTATGTGGTAGTTTTATTATTAAAGTAGAATGTAAGTGTAATAGTTTTTATAAAATCAATTTAGTAGAATAGAAATTTAAATTCATCAATGGATTTGATTGAGAAAATTGTTTGTTATGTATATCTTTTTATTCTTTTACAGTATTGAGTTTCGTAAAAATAAAATAAATAATAAATTCTAAATTACCTATAATATTGATATAAGTTCTTATAAGAAATTATTTTTTTGAATAGAAATTTATAAGTTATTGTGTTACTAAACTTTGTTTCGAGTTAGGTTAATTAATAATTCTATTGATAGAAATATATGTGAGTGTTAAATGAGTTGTTTTGATCTCTTACTGGCCGTAATTTAAAGCTTGAAGACCACCACAACTCCCATACACACACCACACACACACTTGATTAAGTTTGAAAAAGCCTCAAAAGTCGAAAATGAACTTTATATATATGCATGTATTTATCTTTTAAGAGGTAGAATTTCACTCTCTTTCTTGCTCCTCTTCCTTTGCAAAAACCAATGGTCACATACACACACTCATACCACACTAACTTCAATTTCTTTTCTCTAAATTGTCAAGGTAAGCAAGACTAGCTCCTATCTTCAATACTAAGCAAGTTTAAGTAAGTGTTTCTTGTTTTATTCTTGTTATTTGCTTGTTTGAGTAATTATAGGTTAAGTATTGTTGTTGGTTTATGGCTTATTTTGGAAGTTCATTAGTTTGGTTATGAGTTTTGGAGGTTGATATTTGAAGTAAAGTGATAGAAAAGTGGAGTTGAAGTTTCAATGGTTGAAGTGAATGGTTGGATTGATAGTTGGAGTTTGATGTGGTTTTAGAGATGAGTTGGAGGATTTGAAGGAGTGGATGGCGAATTTGAGTCTTGTATCATGATATACAAGTATTTTGGATGAAAACAAGACAATTGAAATTAGTTAAAGTGTGTATTGCATGAAGTATGTGTAAATTTGTTGTAGAAGTCACGGCCTGTGTGGGGGACGTAGTGATTTCAAAATGGTGAAATCTGAGCCACTATGGGGGCATAGTGAGGGGTGTGGTGTGCCACCACGGGATGATGGCAAAGGGCATGGTGGCTACTAGTCATTATTTTGCTCCTTAGCACGGGACGTCGCAGCTTCAAAGTGTTTTTGTCTCTTTGTCTCTTTTAGCTTTAGAATCTTGTTTA
Source organism: Combretum micranthum (assembly GCA_024138025.1). Classification (NCBI taxonomy): domain Eukaryota; kingdom Viridiplantae; phylum Streptophyta; class Magnoliopsida; order Myrtales; family Combretaceae; genus Combretum; species Combretum micranthum. The sequence goes on along the minus strand of JAMXBD010000335.1, from coordinate 460,210 downwards.
ATCCTTCTTGTCTTTGTTAAGTGGATAGTAATACAAACTTTTCTATCTTATAGGAACCCTAGATCACAAGTTGGATTTCCCGTTAGACTACTACGACAATTAAAGAGCATGCACGAGTGAGTAACTTGAATTCTATCACTTTGTTTGTGTTTATAAGTAGTGGAATATAGTTTAATTGTAACTATAAGGAACCAACTGCATGAGGATGGGAATTATTACATGGTATGTAATGTATGTTTGAAGTGCAATTCTCGAAGTGACAACCACTTGTTTGAAATTACTATATATTTGTCTCATTGAGTGTTTGAAGTTGATATGATCACTTGATAATATGGAACTAAGTTTAATAAACTTCTAATATTAATATGACATGCATTTCATAACATCATATTGCATTAGTATGGCATTCTTGTCACGTATTAACAAATTTGATATGTGGTAATGCCTGTTGGGACTAGTGAGTCTGCTTGTAGGTTACCACAGGGTTGTCAACTTCACATAAACTAAGCAGGCTTCGAAGGAGGTCATCTGTGTCAAGTTGGCTTAAGAGTGTTAATATTTAGTGAGATTTCTCAAGTTTTATGACAAGTGGAAGTTCTATTTTGAAAAGGAAAATGATTCTCTAAAGATTGTTTGTGTCCTGTAGGGCTCTGGTAGAGACTATTCCCCCATGCGGGTTAAGTGAAGAGAAAATTTCTACTTTGGTACTGAGTTTTTCATGGGCATGAATTACTGAAATTATCCTTCAACCCCTAGGGAGGGCATAAATCCCCATAGGTTTGAATTCCGATTATTCAAAATGTTTGTTGCATATGATTGATCCATGCATTGTGTATGATTGCTAATTCTACTTGTTTGATCTTAATGTTTGTGCTGAGATTTTGTTATTCATTGAGCTTTATGTGCTTACACTCTCTTAGACTGTTGAATTACAAGGTTTTAAGCAAGAAGACCAAACCAAGCTCAAGTACCGGAGTTTAGACTTTTGGACTATGTGTTTTGTTAAGATGAAGACCGTAATAGAGACTAGTTATGGTTGTAATAGTTTAAGTTAAGTTTGTTTATCTTTATAGCCTTTGTGGTTATGGGGTTCGGTTCAAGCCCCGTAGACCTTGGTTTGTCAAGCTTTTATGAAGTTCTAGATTTGTTATATGTTCCTTTGTGGTTATATACATATATATACATATATATGTGTGTGTATGTTAGTATCTTTCTCACTCAAACAACTTTCGATCTGTTTTCATTATCCACTCCAATTGGGGAACATTAGTTATATAGTGTTTATGTAACTCTGGAGGCCTCAGTTAGTTACAGGGCTTATTATTACGACTAGGGTACCCTGTAGGGGTATGATACCATGTTCTTGTTTAAGGCCAATCAATAATTAAATTGAAATCATTTTTTGAATTTCAATAGAAAATAGAGGTATATGACAATATTTCTTATATAAATAACCTACTTTTTAGGGTCCTTTAACATTATAACTAGATATTCATTAAATATGGGTCCTTAGAACTTTAAAAATGTAATTATTATTATTATTATTATTATTATTATTATTATTATTATATCAAATGCCAAGATATATTAATGGAAAAATAGAGGATAAGTTAATATATTACCTAGTGACTATAAATAAATGACATTTAATTAAATGAAAAGTCATTATCACCCTCAAAATCAAAGTGTTTCATCCAAAATAGTAATTATAAAATCATAATTTTTAAGCTAGACTAGTCATTATCATCATTTTAAATGTAGACAATATAAAGTCACCTCAAAACAATAGGTGCAACCTTATACATTAAATTAAATCGGATCATTAAGAGAAACCATGCTTATTGTCACAAAGGTCTTACTATAAACATCAACAGATTTGTGAGTTGAGTTCCTCAAGTCCACATTTCCTTTTTAGACGAGTTAGGAAACTACATTGTAACTTTGATAAGTTCAAGTGAAAACTGACTAACTAAACATCCAAGATAACATTTGCTTCCATTAGAAGTTATTGAACACTAAAAACTACATTATTTAATACATATGCATATAGAGGTCATCACGGTTCGGGTCAGTTCTAAACTCAAACCGGAACTGCCGGGTCAATGTGGAACCGGAACCGCCAAAGCCGAAGCAGTTTACTATTCCATGGAACCGCCAGTTCTAGCGATTTCAGTTCTGATTCTACGAGAACCGAGAACAGCAATTTTTTTTATTTTTACATTTACAAATTTATTATTTCATTTACAAGTTCCAATTGTTTCACCATTTTTGTAGATATATATTGACAATTAAATCAATGAACAGCAAGTTTTTTTTTCTAACAATTTAGAAATATTTTTTTGTCATTTAGAAGTTGCATTTATTTGACAATTATTGTAAATATATATGCCCAACTATTTCAATGAACTGCAATTTTTTCTAACAATTTACAAATTTATTTTTTCATTTAGAAGTTTCAATTATTTCAATGAACCGTAATTTTTTTTACAATTTACAAATTTATTTTTTTCATTTGGAACTTCCACTTATTTCACAATTATTTTAAATATATATGCACAATTATTTTAATGAACCGGAATTTTTTCTTTTTTTACAATATACAAATGTATTTTTTTTATTTAGAAATTCAGTTATTTCACAATTATTATAAATATATGCATAATTATTTCAATAAAAAATAATGGTTAGCACATAAACAACATTATTAACAAACACATACTATAGATTAACATACATTCGAACGTCGACAAGTACATTCCACTGGCGGGCATTACATCTTACCTTCAGTATAAAATTAGCACATAAACTAGTACAATAACGAATAACTAACCATAATGACACAATTCATTAACCAAGACGACAACACCAACATCTAGAATAATAGCAAACAATTAAATGTGAACTCAATGCTCAATGGGCTGGACTAGTCCCTGGTGAGGTTGTAGCTGTGCTCCCTGCAGAGGAGTTAACATCACTGAAATATTCATCCTCCTCGATTGAGTAGTCCTTCAAGTCTTGTTGTTGTCGTTCCATACGAATCCAATCATGGTTGTAAGTTAATGCCTCAATTATCACAGGTCTATACCATGACCTATGCTTATTTAAATGCTGCCCCGCAATAGTAAAAGCTTGCTCAACTACCATAGGGTAGTTGAAGTAGGTGTAGCCAATACTTGTCAAGCGATTCGAGATAGTATTGGAAACATCTCCCTATGATGTTTCCACCAATCTAGAATGTCAAAGTTGTATGCATCCACAACATCACCAAACTCAAATGTTGTGTTCAAGTATTTTTCAATTTTCGAATCTGATCCATTTTCGCCAATGCTGCGGTGCTTCTTGAACCGCTGATGTTGGGGCATCACTCCAGGCTTCTTTACGGTAGTTAATATTGGAGCATTTACTAGGGTTGCTGGACTAGTGGGTATCTATCCACCATATATGGTACTAAATTGAGAATATATATTTAACAGCACATTAGTTGTCTTTTTGACGATATTAACTAGCAGAAATTGCATAAATGTATTAAGTGTTGGACAACTTATCTACATGTTTATAATAATAATACAGGACTTCTCTAAGTCCCTTCACTGTGTTATGTGGATTCGACAACCATGCCACATTGTATATCATAGGAATTTCCTTATAATATTTTAACCACATGCGAGCCATATCGTTAACGCATATTTGCAAAATTGGATCAAATCTTAACTATTGCAGCGTCCCAATGATGTTGTAGGCCTCCAGTAAAAAAGATGTACACTTGGGTTGTACACACGAGAGAAAACATTTGTGCAGTCATAGAAGACCTTCAACAGTTCCAACAAGTTGGTACAAACATTCCATTCATTGGGATGCAGTAATATGCTTGGTATATGTACATTGGTGAAGCTACAAAGCAGTTCCTTGTATAGTACCGTGTTAGCTAAAAGCTCGTACGTCAAATTCCACCGATGTTGTAAATCTTTTTTGAATTTTTTTGGTTTTTGATCATGCACTCCACACCATTTCCATTCTATATTAATCGATGGATGGTCCATAATGTAGTCAACCACAACTTTTATTGGAGATGTACGGACTTTTAAAGACTCCATTCCATCCTTCACACATAAATTTAAGATATGACATGCACATCTTATATGAAAAAAGGTTCCCCCAAGCGTTGGCTGGCATAACGATTGTAGATCAAAAATACTAGTTGTATTTGCTGCAGCATTGTCAAAACCTATTGAAAAATTTTTTTGGGTCAAATTATATTTATCGAAAATTGTCCTTATTGTTGCATATATGTTCTGTGTCGTATAGGCTCCATCCATTTTCCGCAATGCAATCTATCTCTTATGCATCACCCAGTGTCGATCAATCCAATGAGTGTAATCACCATGTAGAAACTTTCACCCCATCTATCAGTCCAAATGTCAGAACAAATAGAGACACATGTATTGAGATAAGCAAAAATAGCTTATAGCTGCGCCTTACCCCTCGGTACATTTTTAGACAATGTCGTTTCATTATCGAAACACTTCATTTAGGAGCTTGTGGCTATAAAGTCTCTTGATGGCAATACACAAGATCTACATTTTCGCTGGCATTAAAACCCAGATGCAGCCCGCTTATCATTTTTCTTTTTTTTTTTTAATTCAAGAATGTCCATTGTTTTTGGCATCTTCCTTTTTCATTGTTTTTATTTCTTTTTAATTCTACCGTTGCATTCCAAATGCATGCAAATTCCAAGGCCTGCAAGTTGAACAGTATTTCTTGTTCCTCTTAAGTCTAATCATATTTTCCATCTACGTGCCAGCTTCCAAATTTTGTTTTTATTTCTTCTATGGTGTTGGAAGTTCCAAATGCATGTGAGGGCCTGCAGGTTCAATAGTGCTTTAGCTTTTTTTTTTTTTTTCCCCTAATCCGAGTATGAACCATCAGGTAACGGTTCGTTGTTGGTGATTCCATACCCAGAATACCAATTGGTTCCCATTGCGAACTTCCTGGCAAGTCCTCTGGCGGTTCATAACGTCCGCCACGGTATAGTTCCACGTTCGGAACCAACAGGGATGGTTCGAGGCGGGGGTTCATACCTGCCCCATACTGATATATTATTTATTATATATATGCATACACAAAAAATCCATATGTGAAACATTAAAAATCAATATCAAATCACACATACTTGTTTGAGTTTTTGTCAAAAGTATTAATATTTGGAGGTAAATAATTGTAAAAGCCTTTTCCTATAGAAGCTTTCATACTTTTACATTATTTCAAAAAGAAAGAAAAAAAATTATATAAAGAAAATAAATTTGTATCAAATCATCTCTAATGCACAACTAACTTGTTATTAAATGCTTTATAAGCTCATAAGTTGCTTTATTTCCTTATTTCACCATATGATTTATATCATCATCAAAAAAGCTAAACTAAACTTATACCAAGTTTGGTACACTCTATTCTTCATCTTCTTGGTCACCCAATCCTTGTAAGTGCCATATAAGCAATTAGCCTATACCTACCAGCATGCCTGCCTAAAGCTACGACTGAAATAATTTGTCATCTAGTCCACTTTCTTAATACTAGGAAAATTCCCAACCAAACATGTCCCACCACCATTACTACATGGGTATGTGTCACTAGGCTTGTACTGTGACCCCATCAGTAGCTTGTAACCATAGTAGCTTATTGAAATGTATTTAATCCAAGATATGAATGGTGGGACATGTTGCACATAATATCCACCAGCAAGTAGGAAAGTCAACATTATGACTGACCCAAGAATTGTGGCTGATTTCTGGTCCATGACAAGGGCACCCAAAGCAAGCCCAAGTCCTTGGGCTACCAACACATTATATAAACAACAAAAAGGGTGTGGAGAAAGTGACCAGCTGTGGCTTTTAGGCCTGCCATCCAATAGGTTATGATCACAAAAGCTGTAGGAAGGACAAGTTCCATTGGAAGATCACCCACTATCCTTGACATGAAATATGAGGAAAGTCTGTACATTCCAGAAGATCTCTCTTTTTCTAGCATCACCCTTTCTTGTGGGAATGTGAAGATGGCTTGAAATAGAGGGTAGAAGCCCCAAAAGCCAGAGGTGAAAAATAGAAGTCCTATCTGCATGAAGCAAATATTAAATCGTTTTGTCAAGGCTTTCTATATTTTAAAAGAGATCAATAATAATTTTGCTACTAACAATTCATTCTCAAGTCAAGGTTTTCTTTTTTCTTTTTTTCTTATTTTTTTCACAATCATTATCAAGTCAAATTTAGCATGCACTAATTAACATGACTTTTATATGTTATTAAGATCATTTAATGACTCTTGATTATCAAGTTTTTTGTAACATATCCCACAACTAAATTATGTAAATCGAAAAAAGATTATTTTTAGATGTGTTGGTTTTATGAAATATATTTGTGTGGTACTTATAACAGAAAATACATCATGTCAATAGGAAAATATTTTCATTGAATCAAGAATAATCTTTTCCACTGAAAATGAGAAATTTTTGTTTATTTGGAAAAGCAATCGATGTATATATGTTATTATCATTATATAGATATTGCATGTTACTAAATCTACCATCAAATTTCTCAAATAGACTGAATAAAATTTGTGCTTGTAATCTTGAAAATTTTATTTTTTTTTTTCAATAAGTAAACCTAACAGATTCTTGAAACACTCATTAACAGGACTTTAATAACAAAAAAAGAAAGCAATTTTTCTTTCCACCAATGCATTTTTTTTTTTTTATGTCAATTGTATCTTTCCTATCTCTAATCACATCAAGTGTATTTTTCCATAAATGAACAAGCAATAATGCAAAATATCAAGGATAAATTTGTTGTGCTAATGGGTGGTACCTGATCTTGCAAATGAGCCACATCGGATTGCCACCAAAGAAGTCCTGTAATAATGGCCACAATCAAAACTTGCCCAATTTTAAGACCGGAGAAAGATTGATATTTCCTTTCCTTAATGCCTCTTTTGAACAATACAGTGAACTGTTGCCACCAAGTTGTCGGCCATTTCCCATGATCTTTGGCTTTCGAATCGCTTTCTTGAACATGTCCTGTCTCTTTGAGTTCCGCTTTCAAATTATCAGCCAGATGGACCGTGTAAGCAGATACTAAACCCTCCTTCACTCCAACTGGATCCTTCTCGGAATCGTCCGGCGAAATACCTGACACAAATTTGACATAAACGATGATATATCATGCTATATGATGCATAAATAACTTTCTACGAAAAATAATTCCAAAGTTTTTCCGTAGAAAGCCAATAATACTTTGGAAAAGTTTACCAAATTCTTTCGACGGTCATGTACCCATTAAAATGGAAATTTTTACAATTCTATCACGGACCATCCAACCTATATAATCCTACTATTAAATTGACTATAAAAAATAATTTAATAGTTCAATCATGATTAATGAAAGATTTGAGCCGTTTAATGATCTAAGGGGATATATTCTTTTAAAATTACCACTGAACTATACAATTTTCCCAAGGTAATGCACGCATAACTTGAGTACTCGGTTGTTTAATTAGTATAAACTGTATATATTTTATTATTCCAAATAAGATGAAAAGTTATTGTTCCAATTTTTCCTCTCAATAATGTCGCCAGCTATTTACCATAAAAAACGCTAGTAACTTAGTAGGTTAAAATAAAATTTTATGAGTACTTATTATTCACCTTATTTGTATTTAATTATGGTCGATTGAGACATAATTTATCAAAATACAAGCCCAAGTTAGAAATACTATAGTATCTGGGAAATTGTATTTATATATAAGAAACTATGAAAATGCTGGTTAGATGCTAAATAAAAAGACCTTTACATCTTTTTCTATACTTGTTTTTTCTTTAAATGTGTAGTTAATGTTGGAAATTCAAAATGTGTTTCTTTTAAACCATTCATATATACAAGTAACGAAAAAAGATTCAATAAATAATGCATATCACATATACATACGTGTGTTAAAATATAATTGATACTTACACTCTATATTATATATTACACATGGCATGTATCACACACTAAAGCATTTCTTGGAGGTAAAGAGTCGTACACGTACCATTTGCGAGATCCAGAAGAAAATCGGAGGGATTCATAGCCACCTTGGGCTCATACCCAACACTAGCAAAATACTGCATTGCGCTCCTCCTTCCCCAAAATATAAGGATTACCATCCGACAACAAAAGCACCTTATGAAACATGTAGAACAACCTACTAGATGGTTGATGAATCGTCATAACTATTGTCCTTCCAGCATTAGCCAACTCCCACAATGTCGAAACAATCCTTTGCGCCGTGGTCGAATCAAGCCCTGAAGTTGGTTCATCCAAAAACAGCAAACTAGGGTTTATCAACATTTCTTGTCCAATGCTGACCCTCTTCCTTTCGCCTCCAGATATACCCCTTATAAAACAGTCCCCTATTATGCTGTTCTTGCAGGTGGTTAACCCTAGTTGGGATACTCTCTGCATGGGCAATCTTTTCAAGTTTTGTGTAGGTTTTGGGGAGCCTAAGTAGGGCTGTGTAAACTAGGGTTTCGGTCACGGTGAGGTGGGGGTAGACGACGTCGTCTTGGGTGACGAAACCAGTGTTGCGCTTTGTGGCATTGGAGAAGGGCTTGTTGTTGTAGGCTATGGTGCCCTCAAGGCTGCCGCACGTGAGGCGGCCACCGAGGGCAGTGAAGAGTGGTTTTGCCACTGCCTGATGGGCCTAACATGGCTAGCATTTCTCCTGGTTTGACAATGCCTGTGACCTTGTTGAGGATTATTTTCTCTTGACATTGTGGTTTCACCCCCTTTTGGAAGGGATTTTGGTTTCCATTCTTGGGCTTTACTTTGTAGACGAGGTCCTGAAACTGTACAATTTTAAGTAGATATGTTAATAATTTATGCAGGAAAAAGAAAAAGGAAATAAAACTAGGAAAAGAGAAGATTCAGAGTGATGGATGCAGATGAAACTTGGAAATTTTTGTTTACACTGATAATCTTTGTGTGATATTTAATTACTAATGATGATTTATTAAAATTTTACTGATATTTATACAAACTATACTGATCAATTATTGTGGTATAGTAGTTTTCAGAGGTGAAATAAGTTATTGATAAGAACTAGGGTTTACGTCATAATACAAGTATTAAACTCAAAAGAAAGTATTTAAAGTCGAAATAAGTTCCCGATAAGAACTAGGGTTTCTCAGCATAATGCAAGTATTAAACTTGAAAAGATTGTCCAATACCCCAATAACAACTATTAAAAATAAATTTTCTTACCAAAAAAGAAAAACTGCTTCCTAATCTTGTGAGATTTATTTGTTAAGCTTTACTGCTTTATTAACTATGTAAACCAAAGACACTAGAAGTGAGAATCAAATAAGGGAATTCAGCTTTTACTCTCAAATACTATCTAATATATAACCAAACCTATTAGGTTTTTTTTTTTTTCCTTTTTTACTTTCTCATTTTGGATTTACATCCATGCAAAAAGGAGTTAATATTATAACATAGTAGAAATGATGAAATCAACAATACTAATAATGTTTTTATTAAATCTTCGATATTACCTTTAGCGTCAGCGGTCGATTGGCTTGACTGAAAATAGGTACAGCTTCAGAATTATTGTTTCTTGAAATCCCTTGTGCTTCAATGTCTACAAATTCTTGTTCCATGTTGCCGAATTCAAAAATAAATTAAAGAAAAAAACTTTTGAAAAAATTATTTCAAAAAAAAAAAAAAAAAAACCTCTTGGTAAGAAATTAAATGCCCCCCTCCCCCAAAAGCAATAAATAATGTAGAACACCAGGATCAATCTTAATGATTACTTTAGTTTATTTTTGTATGTAGATGGGGGACTCGTTAATTAAATGTTAGAGAAAGTGTTTATAATGGTAGTGAGAGTTGGTGCGTTGCAAAGGCCAACGAGGAATGATATCATGCCTTATAGATGAGAAAAATAGGGCAGATTATAAGAAAGGGTATAAGTTCCTGAAACAAGCCCTCTCTTTTGATGAAATATATATATATATATATATATTTGTTTGTTATTTTTTTCCGGGTCTGTAGCTATCCCAAGCATATCATCCATTTGTTACAGCTTATTTCACTCAGCTACTTGGACAATATTATTATCCCTGCCATCCCTATTGGCGAAAAAGGATTTGCATCCTCAAGATAATCTAACGGTTTAGATTTTTTAACTTCTTAAAATTTTTTAACGTTTCTTATAATATCATTATTTTTCTTATAATCTTAACCTTGATTTTTTTTTTTTTTTTTATGTAACTATAAATGTAAATCGAGAGATCAATTTGAAATGGATGGCGATTTTTTTTTTTTTTTGAGTTAATAATTGCAAGCATTTTAATTATAAGATAAGAATATTTAATTTATTTTTTAATTTGATATTAACTATATTTTAAATAGGAAAAATAATGGAAATTAAAGATGATAAAATAGCATAAAATTAACCATAGAGGTTAACAAAATGCATATTACAAAATCAATGATATTAACCTTTAACTTTTGGACAAAATGTTTGGAATGATATATTTATTGTAACATACTAATATTAGTTCATCAACATTTTTTTTTAAATATGTTAAATGGTGTTTGTGAAAAACACTAAAAAAAATTCTTAACATATTTGTAAATAACTAAATACATGGGAAAAATATTTTTAATAAAAAACATTTTGTACTAATCATTGGTACGTCTTGAAATAGAGTGTTAGTTTCTTTATATTTTATTTTATTTGCCTTTTCCTTAATTTAAAGGGCAGGAAATTGAGTTCGTACACTTATTCTATCGTGTTTAGATGGGGAAAAAAAAAAACGGAACAAAATTTTTAATTATGTATAACTCTTATGATATCATCTTTTATCCCAAACTTGATATATTTTTGAAATCATCATCTCTTTTCTTGATTGATCCAGAAATTCCGAACAGTAACAAATCTTTTTAAAAATATTTATAGATAATATTCATTCTAAATTTATATGCAAAGGTGGAAATACCAGATAAACTTAATTTTCAAATAATATTCATATATAACGCAAAAATCCAATTATACTAAGATTCTTTTTTAAAAAAGAATCAGCATTAGCCTAAACTTGAGAGAAATAAATTTCTTTTTGACCAAGCAAAAAGAGAGGAATTTTATTGATTACCAAATGGAAAGTACGTGAAAAGGATTCTAGAAGGAACAGGTTTTGATCTAAGAGATATTCAATCCTAAAAAAAAGGATCTAGGGTGATAAATCTGGCAGTGAAAAACCGTGATTTTTAAGCTCTTTTTAATGGTCAAATTCGGCAAGCTTGTTTGCTTCTTGGAGAGTATTGACCGACATCAACAATTAATTCAGTAACGATAGATTTAAAAGAACGTGACTCTTCATCTGTCCCAAGTTTCAACCAACTTATAAATTCCATGATAATATCCTATGCTTCAAAAAATATCTTTGCAACGTACCTTTTGTATATATTACATCACCATAAACCTTAAAAAAAACAACAAAAAAAACATTATTTATAATAATTTGAAGAGATTTTTGGTTATCATACGACACGACAAATGCGACGAAGCAAGATATACGATCAAAATAGTAATATGGACAAATGGCTATAAAACAAATATAACTATCTAGTGAGAATAGGTAAAAAGAAAGTGCATCTAGATTCATGTGGAAAAACTTCGATAGAAGAGAGAAAACATCTGAGTATGAGGAGGTAACTTCATCACGAGAAAATGGGAATACAAGTAAGGACAGGCACAAAATTATGTAACCGGCAAGGGTGTTCATGGACCGGTTAACCGGTTCATAGCCCTATTTTTTTAACCTAACCGTAATTATTTGTTTTTAAATATCTCGATCCTTAACCGGTCCATTATAAACGGTTAACCACCTTAATGGTTAACCGTTTTATTCGGCTAATTTATTCGGTTTTCGGTTTTTTCATTTAACGTAATGGTTTCAACAAATCAAATTGATAATTTCAAAAAACTTTTTTTAAGCCTTTATCATAAATTTTTTCTTTAAATTATTATATATTACTAGAGCTAAAAAAAAAAAAAAATGAAACTAAGGAAAAGGGGAAAAGCGAATCTTTGAATGTATCATTATTAATAAAATCAAACTAAATCAATTACCATATTAATTCCATCAATCATAGGACAATAGTATTTTAATCGAAATTCAATGAATATTAACATAGGTAAATTATATGTATATGAAAATCATATGTATTATATAAAAATATAATTATTTGTATATGTAAATTATATATATAATATTTATAAATACTGAAACGGTCAACCGTTAACGATCGGTTTTTTGTGGTTACAAACCGAAACAGAAACCGAAAACCGGAAAAAATAAAAACCATAATCCTAAACAGAAACCAACGGACCGGTTAACTATATTTTTCGGATTGGTTTATGGTTTCAGTTCGGTTTCTCGGTTTCATCGGTTTTTTTGCACACCCTTAGTAACCGAGCTATATTGATAAGTTATGCTTGATAGTCGGGACTAAATACGCTAGTATCAAAAAATCACAACTCATACACAGTTCAAATACCTACTAAAGTTAAAATTCTTAGTTTGATCGTCAACAATTCATTATAAGTTGTGTTTATAGGTTTTATTTAACCATGGCCCAACAGGCCCAATAATAACAAAATGGACCAACTACTGGATCCACAAAGCTCATCAAGCCTTTAAACTGCCTCAGCCCATGATCTTTTTACTCACGTGAGCTCAAAAGTCAATCTCTTATTTATGTATCTTAAGATCCAAAACGGAATTCTTCTCTCGGAGCTCATCCTTCTAATGAGTACATCTTCCTAACTCTCGATATCTCATTGGAAGTACAATGCATCCCCTACAGTGCTCCAATGAGATAGCTTTCCACTATCCAACCATTCTCCTTAGATCATTACCACCACTACCTCAGGTTCAAGTCAATTACCACTTTTCTTATCCCACTCACCCTTAGGAATGCACTATGTACATAGAAAATATTTTGTGGGTCCTTGTTTGATATAACCATAGCCTTCAAATAAGACTCAAGGCCACCTAGCAAATGATCGAATTTTTTTGTACATAACATTGTACATACCATTAAATTGACACAACTCACTCTTTTCTCTCTCTATTTAGGTATACCTTCTCTCAAGACCCATAACTAATTTAAGCATTAGAATGTCCATCCGAAGTACCGCCAACACACCACTAATCATTTCTTTTAATTAGAAGACTTTAGATTCTCTATTGGCAATTTCCCACCTACAATAAGATAATAAATGAGTTTGTATGCTACATGAGCTTTTAGTGGAGTAATCATAGATTAATTAGAGGTTCCATTGAAAGAATGTCCCATGGGAGACTTACTGTTACTCCCCAACGAGTACTCTAAACGTGATAGCCCACCGTAAACAATATTAAAACTTGAGAATGACTACCTTAGTCACTTCAAAGCTTTCATATTGGTACAAGGCGTATGTTCACAACAAAGGAAGGTCGATGGAGTTATGCATTTTAAGATAATGGCAGTAGAACAATTAAAGCAATATTATTATGATTCATCAAAATATAAGGTCTTACAACTTCTTTGGGGCATTCCCCTGATAAACCTCCATAATAACAGTCTTCATAAATCGAATAACTAAACTAAAAGATTTATGAAGGAAATCTAATTTAAAGTCTTCAAAATAGAATTTCTCTAAAAGCTTCCAAAAAATAAAACGTAAGTTCTACCTGGACGATCATGGTTATCTTAGCATAAAAAAAATAATCTTGCAACATTAGAAATCTATTGGAGAATAAGCATAACTAGCTTAGTGAGATATTCCTTATGCAAAATGTACTCATAACAAAGCAATCAAACAAGTCCTTTAAGCAAACATATGAAATGCAACAACCATATGATCAAACAATACATCCAACTATCTGGTTTCGTATGTAGGATGGATTTACCCCTCCATCGGTGGTTAGGGAATGATTTGAACTAGGCCACAATCGACCTCCTTGAAAGTTTGTGCGCATCTTGGGTTCCAATGAACCGTACTACTAGTCCCTAGGCTTTCCTTACCTAAAACAATCGATACGGCTCTACTACATAAGAAGCCGTATTCCTCGAACGTCCTAAATCCTCAAGATGTAGCTAGGCAACTTATCTTTCCAGTCTCACATTGAGGAGTAGTAGCAAAATGCAAGATGATATTCTAAGTGATATGCATGGGTAATTTAGTTCTAAGGAATTTCCAATCCGTCATTAATACATTTAAGGCGGTCAATCAATGTTTGGACACATAGGAATATAAGAAGCAATTATAACAATCAACAAATCGGGTTCCAATATACTTATTGTTCATTGATCACGCATAACAATTCACATACATAACTCCCATGATAACTCGCATGCATATCAATTTTATCTTTTCCTAACATCTAGTACTCTATTCTACAAGCACATGCACGAATACAAAATACGTAAATAAAAAACTCACTCGTCCATTTCACAATCTTCTTTACCATAGTAATCCTTTGGAAAGGAAATCCCATATTCTTCGTCGAAGACAAAAGAAATACCGGTATGAGGTTTCATAGAAGTTCTACTCAAACTTTCTAATTCTATTTTCTACGTTTATCAAAAATCACATAGAGTGACATTCCAACTTAAAATAGCCATAACTTGCTCATTTTGACTCGGAATTTCGCATATTATATCATTTTCTACCCACTCAAAAAGATCTATCTATTTCTAAGGTTATTTTGCAAAATGTCTTTTAGGTCACAAAAAAGGTCAGTACAAAATCCACGAAAATCCCAACCCTTGAAATACAATTTTCAAACTTTTCTTTATCCTAAAAATCCTTTAGCAAAAATATAGATATTTATATGATTGAAAAACCCTTTAAATATATATATAGACTCACATTGTACGCATGATTCAATGGCGTTATCTCAACGATTATTTTTCGTAAAACAATTTGTCTTATGGAGTTGAAAACTTGAATCTTTATAATTTCTTTTGTAAGTGTTTTGAAATAACTTTATAAATTCTTGGGTTGTTATAAATAATTATATTCTTATTTGTTTTCCAATTTTTTTTTAAATAAATAAATTTTCTCTTAACTTTGGTTTTGCACAAATTTTACTTCTAGTGATAAAAATGAAGTTTCCAAAAGTTGTTGATAACCTATATTAATTTGGGTTGTATATATATTTTTTTTTTCCTTTTAAGAAAATGGTTTTAATAAACAAGTATTCTTCCTCTTATATTTTCACTTTCTAACTTCTAAAATATAAATAAATAAATAAATTTTATTTCTAAAACTTGGTCCTTTAACTTCTTTATCTATTTTACTTAGAAAGAAATCATTTTTTTAATATGTTCTTAAGTTGTTGATAATATAGTTTTTTTTTTTAATTTACTATGTTTACATTTTATTTCTTTGAAAATAGGTTTATCATTTAGATTCTTGGCAATCTTTATTTTTTTAAGTGGGTTTCTAATTTAGTGAATTGATTTTATTTTAACTTTAAAAACTAGTCTAGTTCTTGGTTTTATTATGGAGTTAGAAAAAAAATCATATAATTAATTTTTTATAAAAAAAATTGAATATTAAAGAGTTATTAACACTAAGTTTTAATAAATTTTATGTTACTCATCATAATAAGAGAGTATTTATTTCCCTAGTTAATTTCTTTGGTAAAAATCATTTTTTATTGTTATCGAAGGGAATTATGATGGGTTTGTCTAAATTTTTTAAAAGAATTTTATAAAAATACTTTTTCATTTTTTTGATGATAATATCTTTATTTAAGTTCAAAGTTAGATAATAAAAGAGTTGGTTCCATTTTCCCTTATTAAAGAGAATTTCCACTTTATATTTGTTGAGACAATATCATTATAATGATGCATGCACATGCTTATGTAGTATGGAAAAGATGAAAATATCATATAATGGGTCTGTTTGGATTTTCTGTTTTTCATCTGTATATGTATCTTTTTTAAAATGATATGTGTAAATATATCCGATTTGCATCTAAATTTTATCTATATTTGTTCTATTTGATCTTTTGATGAGAACTGTCAACTTTTTTTTAATCTATATTTTATTTCTTGATAAATAATTTATTAGAAAAAAGTTTGAAAAATTGTCTGTATCTGCCAGAAAAAAGCCAAAACAAACAGACCCAATAATATAAGAAGCAAAAATAAGCGAAATAATATAATCAAGAATTAGGAACCTTAGCTTCACCAAGATAACCCGGTCATGTATTGAGAGCCTTAACTTCATCAAGGCTTCTCGGTCAAGTATTGGGAGTCTTTGCTTCATCAAGGCATCCTAGAACTAAGAATATACTAGTCCCAAAAAGAAAAAGAAAAATAAAGAAAGGAAAAGTAATAATGAAAGCAATAATAAAAGCATTAAGAATAATAATAAAAGCAAGTCAGTGAGAGTTAGTGAGCATTTAGGCTCTAAGAAATATATATATACATATAGATAATAACATATATATATATATATATAATATAAGGTTAAGTTAGAAGCATAATAATAACAACATAATATCATAATAACAAAATAATAAAATCGGAATTTTTGGCATGTGCAAGAATAAAACATGAACATATTATTACTTTTACAACTCATATGAGTTTTAAGAAACAATACCATAGTCATGCTAAGTTACATGACATGGGTAAATAATTTGTAGAAAATTTTTACCTAAAGATGTGTATGTGTTGAGGAAAGAAGGTGATGGTTGTAAGAATATGTGGGTGATAATATATGGAAGACGGCTTTTGTATAGAGGAAAGAAAGTTGGAAAGAATTGTTTAGAGAGGATTTTGGTAAAGAGAAATTTTGCAGAGAGATTTTGATAGTGTTTTGTTATGTAAAAATGAATGTGTGAAAAAAGTGGAGGGAAATGGGGTATTTATAGTTGAAGTTGGATGAAAATTAAAAGTTAATTAAATAAATGAAAAAGAAAAGAAATTGATGGCATGAAGAAGAAGAGTAATTAAAAATTAATTTTAGAAGAAAAGTATAAGAGAAGTTTAGTGATATGTGGTGTAGAATTTTTATAGGAAAAGAAAATTGTAAAAAATAGGTATGTATGTTGTAAGAATAGGTAGTATAAAAAGTAGAGATAGATGAATAATAATAAATAGTGTAGAATAGGATGATGAATAGTAAACAAGACTAATAAATTACTAGTAGTAATAAAAATACACGTAAACGAGCTATATCATATATTTTTAGATACAAAAAAATTATGAAATTAATATTTTTGGATTTCTTACATTATTATGAGTCTAACAGTGTTATCGAAATATTTTTACCGTCTAGTATACCAGGGCACGGTTTTCAAAAACTGATCATGTTTTGATCTAAAATACCTTAAAATTTAGTGAATCTAATATTTTAAGCTTCCTTATATTATTACGAACTATTATCCACAATTATCTTGATTCCGTTGTTTAGGTTTTAAGAGCCCGAGATTGCTGGATTTAAACACTAAGGTTTATTGTAGGCTTTGTTGACTTTTAGGATTCCAATTTGACTTCCGGCTTTTTGATTTATTCGTAAGATTATAAAATGTTGAGGTTTTTAACCGTATTATATTTTTTATTCAAAATTTATGTTTTACTTTATCTTTATGATTTATTTAATATTTTTCAATTACTGGGATTGTTTTATTTAGGTCTAAGGTTGTGTGATGACTCAATTTGACTTTCGGTATAAATTTAGATTTTTTATTTCTAAATTAACTGATAGGCCTAAGGTTCTATAATTTATTGTTGAATATTATTTGGATATTCAATCTCGATTTATGTGTTAGAGATCAGATAAATGAATTATCTCATATTCGGGTTTTAAGTCGATCGATTATTGAATTTCTATTTTTTTTGTTTTTGAAGGTTCCCTTTTTCTTAAAGCCATGAAATTTTGTATTGGATATTGTTTAGGATTTGGTTTTAACTTAGGTCAGCTTTTAGGGTTTCAATTTGGTATTTTAATTCCAGGATTATTTCCTGAAAGTTACGAAAAATTCGGAAGTTTACGCTTGCTCATGAAAGTCCTTTCATAGTTTTATTATATGTATGGATTTTATTACTCATGACACATGCAATTAAATATGTTATTCATGCATAGGTCTACGACTTAGTTGTTTTTTTTATTTCATTATTTAATTAGCACTGTATTTATCTTATTACACTTGTACTCGTTATATTATCAAGACTTAGAATAAATAGGTCTTGTTATTATGGAAACACATATATTTTATGACAACCTTGAATGTTTTCTCTATTTATCTTATGTTATAAATTTTTAGATTGTAGCAATAAACCCTGACCCTATTTTAAGATAACCTTGACTAGTCTTTTCTCTGTTTTCTGATTTTTTCAATCTTTTGATTATGGCAACAAACCGTAACCCTAAATCTTATCAATCCCAGAAGAAATTGTAGTGATTAAAAAACTTCATTTAATCTAACTGCATTAAAATTTTTTTTTTTTTTTATCACTAGACTGACAAAAAATTTTGCTCAGTATAATCACAGCGTCATAAGATAATCGATTATGTTAAACAAAAGAATTTTAATTATTTTAATTGTCATGTTGTTAATTAATTAATTAATTCGTTCATAAACTCTAAAACCCATAAAGAAACAAATATTACCTACCTATGGGTTGTAATCTGAGTTGTTTGATAAGTATATTTTGTTTAGGAAATGAAACTATTTATTCATTAAGAAATCCTGGGATAAATATTTTACAATCACTAACTCTCATTTTAAAAATATTTTAAAAATGGTTATTACATGAACAATAAAAAGGAAAAAAAAGTGTACGATAATTGTAAAAAGACAAGAAAATTTCTATGTACTATTATTTTGTAACTTATAATTTTATTCTGTATCACTTAAATTCTTTTTTTCTTTTTATTTGCAACGTTCAACTGTAAAATTCCTTTGCAAGAGCTCAAATAATTTACTTCTATTTGTTGGGTTTAACTTTAGATAAACCAGATGGGCTTGTGTGTATTAATAAAATAATTTTGTAATAAAGATATCATAAAACATAGATTCTAAATAAAATCATCTAATAAAGTCATAAACTTTAATACATCATATAAGTATGAAATATTATATATAGAGACTAGACATATTATTTCTTATTTTATGATGGACAAGTTTCCTATTTTATAATGAGTAGGTTTCCTATTTTATGTCGAGTAGAATTTTTTTTTTTTTCGGTGAGCTAACGGAATATCAATCAAGCAAAAACGAGGAATACGTAGTCAATGGCCAAATTAGTCAGGCCTAGTTACATGGACATCAAAAGCATCAGTTAGGTCTAGGATTACAAACTTAGAATTAACAACAAGGTCTCTAATACAAATGTAAAAAGAATTGAAAATAGTAATATGACCAGAATCCAAACAGATAGCATCATTCTAGATCAAAAATCTGCTGGCTACAAGTTCATGAGCAACTTCATTTGCTTCCTTAGGCATCTAGCAACTAGACAGATAGGACCGTCTAAATCATTTGCCTACAAGAAATAACAAAATTTGACAGGTGATTAGTGTTGGTATCATTTGCAATTAGCCACCTCAGAGCTATGGAAGAGTCCATTTCTATTAAAATATTGCAATTATGGTCCGCATCGAAGAGTTTAAGAGCCCAATACATGCTTTGATTTCAGCTTCCAAAGGTGAATTGGTGTGAACAAGCTTACTGAAGAATTCAAGGCACACTCCATTTGCATCTCTGATACACGCACCAACTGAAGCTCGTCTACATTACTTTTTAACTTATGGGAATGTGGTGCTCTCTAAGTACTCTATAAAGATGTTGCATTCGATAAAGATTTCTATCTGTGTTTGTGACTCCAAAATTTACGTGCAAATGGTTTGATAGTCTACACCTAATGCCATGAGAAGGTCTAGTTTTAAAAGATATTCCTATGATGAGTAGAATTAGAAATAGTAAATATGAACTTATATATATATATGATCATAGTCTCAAGTCATATGTATTGCATATTACTCATTTAACATCTCATTATCAGAGAGGAGAGAGACAAAATCTTCTATAGCCTGTGTATAAACTTGAAAGACTAAACCATTTTAATCAAAGGATTGTGTGTGTCTTCTATATCATGTATTAAGTCACACTTTTGTAATTACTTTTATATGTTTGTGCTCTAACTTTCCACATGTATTATTCAATTTAGGGATCTAAGATTTAATTTCGTCAAGTGGTATCAAAGCCATTATAACGCCACGTATAATACCCAATGTATTACAAGCACAAGCTTCCTTAAAATGATATATTTATCGCGAATGTTTGCTAGCCACATTTTAAATTATGAAATTCTATAATTAGCTTATCAAAACATTTGGATCTAAAATTTATAAAATAAACTTTACAAAATATATCATAAACTATTCTCATGAGTAGAGACTAACACCCACAAGATAACTACAACATTAGGTATCTCATACACCTTTTAATGATGGTATATAAAACTTTAAAAACTTTATTTACAAAACCAAGGCTCCACCAGGCCTACTAAAAGAATATTATAACTTAAAATATAGATCCAGTTCTTAAAATAAAATCAAAGAAAAACAAATTAAATACATTCTTTGATCCTAACTCGCTTCACTCCAACATCTCATGCTCTGAAAACAAACATTATCAACTTTATCATCATCATCAAAAACAAATCATCATTATCATCATCAAATCATCATCAACACCTAAATCATCATCATACCATTAAGACAGAACCTGGAAAGAAGACGACAATGACAACAATAATGAGACGAAGCCCAGTGCATAGCAACATCACCATACACAAAGTGACACACAATCTAAACTGAATGTAATGCATCAACCAACAGTTATTATCTTTCCATTATAAAAAAAATCAAACAATCCGGGAGCACTCACACTCTGGAATAATCCAAAACCTAGGGATCCTAAGTAATGGCAGCTGCTCAGGGGGTTGATATAAGCAGCCCAAATACCTATATATCCTATATTTAACCGAAAAAGAAAATAGTCTCATCTAAGGTTTACAGTCGTTACACGCACTCTACCCATCTTAGTCCATAATATAAAAGGGTTCAACCAATCCCATAAACTTGAGCCCCAATATATTACTTGAGTTGATCAAGATAGACATTACATTGATATCGTTTGCCCATCAGCTATCCGCTAAGCTGCTTATAAATGTCATTGCATCATGATAGGGGTAGCCTAAGCGCCTAAACTACCATGCTTCCTTGGGACAAGGTTGCCACTCCCCGGAACGAATTCAATGGCACACACATAAACAACACACAATTTACTACGTATATTCATATTTGAAATCCAAATAGACTTAGAAGGTAAATCAAAAGCCAACTTAGAAGATATATCAGATATCCATATCTTTAGATTCAAGAATTAAACTCATACAAGAAATTATATTATTATCCACTTATATCAAACTTATTTTATTATCCTATTTGATTAGACATGAAATAGGAATCCTGCCATGGCTACAAAGATCACCCCAACAAGATACAAACAGTTCTCTTTTTTCTGTCAAATTATTTCTTTTCTCTTTGTTTATAGTCTCTTATTATGAAAAAATCATCATATCATTTATATTAAAAAACATTCATTTCCCCTACAACACATATTTGAAACAATATATTCCTCATGTTATTCATAGATTATCCTAACATTAATCACAAATTGATCCTCATCATCTTCCAGCCTTACTGAAGGATTGTCCTCAAATCTTAATGGGAAATAACTCCCTTAGATCAAAGATTAACCAAAAACTCAAAATAATTAAATAAAACATCCAAGCTATGCTTGACCCACAGATGTTCTCCAAAGCTCTATCAATGAATCCTCTCAGAAATAGCAATTCCAAACTTCTCAACATCAACTCTAAGCATTCTAAGGTTGCTGTGCCAACGAAATTCAATTATTGAGTACCCACGCAACCCAACATCAAATATAAGCACTCCTAACGATGCTATACCATAATTGAAGGTTATAATTAAAGGTTTCCCAAATATTTCAAACCACTCACCATGAATTCGATCAATCAAAATCTTATGAATATGATGATAAGTATTCAACAAATATAACTCCTGTTGTATCAATAACACTCGCTTCAGACACTTGTCATCTTCAGACCAGCATCAAACACTTCATCTTCAGTCATAAAATCTTCATCATATAATTCAAGAGTGAGAGAATCTATTAACATTGGAATGGAACCATGAAAGCAAGATGGAACACAACTATTCAATGGTGTCACAACACTCCTTCCTCCAAAAGCCAATTCACGAATAGGCCACACATGAAGTACTGCTCGCACTACCATACCACTACACCAAAATTGAATAGTTTGTCAGTACATATAACCATCAGATAAACTCCAATGAATGCCCATAAATAGTTCATATGATCTCACAAGAATAATAATATCATGATAATTCCTAATCCTCGATAGTCCCATCAATGCATCAAAATATATTGGATGAAATATAGGAAAATTAACATGAAGATACTTGAAAATCTCATTAGTTTCTACAGCAATTGGAATGACCTCGGGTGCACACATAGAGATCTCATGCTGTAGGCAACTATGTACATCTCTTGTACAATCAGTCTCCTCCTCCACATTAGTATCTATTATATCCTTGCAATCATCATCACCATCTTCACTACTAGGAATTTCAACTTGTAATGCAAGATCATCTCATCTTTTCACATCTTCACCTTTTTCTTCAACATCCTCTTCCGCAACTTTATTACCTTCCTCATAGATAAGAGTAGGAACTCCATCAATAAGCATCACTGCATACTCATTTGGACATTGATGTTCAAGATGTCCATGACCCAAACACCTTTTGCATTCTAATCTGCAATCATCATCACTATCTATTTCACTAGCTTGTGATTCCTTCTCTTCAACAACAACATGAAATACAACCCGAGGTGGTACCTATGAATTAACCACTGGTGGTTGTCCTGTTGTCATCCGTTCCAACTGTATGGAAAGATTAGCCATCATAGTATGTAATTCCTGTAATTGATTTTCAACGGGACCTCTCATCACCTGAAATACGACAACCCTGACCTCTTCCAACCCGTATTTACCATAATGCCAAACTCTCCACATACACAATTATTCAACATGATGTGTAATTTTCTTGTGTACAACAAAACCCTAGCCTCCTAGCTCACACAATTCACAATCATAATATAAACCCTAATTTTCAATCTCAATAGTAATCAATAATAAGACCACCAATAATTCACAATTAGCGAGATAATCCAATAGTAATGTAAAATATCACAACTTTACACTTATTGATTGTCCCGTTGCTGCAACTGATGCTCTGATACCAAAATTATGATGTGTCTAAAACACTAGACATAGTGATCTCAATTGGGGATCAGATCAAAAATAATAAAAATGATATTTTTAGGGTTTTTTTTTTTATTTGAATGCAAGGAATTAAAAACGATATGAACGGATTGATAGCAAATATGACGCACCAAATAACCCGAAGTATGCTCTATCTCTCTTAATATTACACACAAGAAAGAAGGAATGGTTTATTCGCTACAATTCTAATAAGAATTGATAAGAACAGAAAAAGAGTCTCACTACAATCAATAACGTGATTGATAAGAGAAAAGAAGTGAAAACTCTCAATTATAATGCCAATAAGCCAAAAACTCACCTTTTTACAAAATAATGGCCCTTTATATATTAATAACCTAAAGAAGGGTAAAAATAGAAATTAATTACCAAATCCTACTCGAATCTATTTAATAGATTCCTAAGAAAAAATAAAGAAAAACTTTCCTAAGAAGCCAAACTATTAAAATAAAAAAAATAAAATAAATAAAAATTGTGGTTTTTGGGAAGTGAAGGCCGGCCAAATAGGTTACCGACCTTGACATCAATGCTACCGGCCTTGGCAATAAAAGCCGTCGGCCTTGCGCTGATACATAAACAAATTTGATGCTTCCATGCTATTCTTCATGACCGTAATGTTGCTATCCTTAATGGGTACACTGCCAGCTTTGAAAAAATGTTTAAATCCATTTGCTTTATTTGTTGCATTTTTCCATGTGTGTAGAACACTTTTTTTTTAATCACAAATTGATCGTCATCATAGGTCATATTTAAATAATTGGATTTAAGTTTCTTAGTATTTATATTATAGATTGATCCATTATCAGGTTTCATAATTAGAATATAAATACCATCATGTAAATCAGTATTTGCATAAAACATGTCTTTATTATAAATGAAACATTTATTATTCTTAATAATAAACAAGAAACCTCATTGTCTAAACATGAAATGATAAATATTCATATTCAAAGCAAGAACATAAAAGCAATTGTTCAATAGTAGCAAAAGCCCACTAGCAAAATCAATTCATAAGTTACAACAGTTAGAGCAGCAACTTTGCTTCATTTCCAACTCGTAGGTCAACTTCACCCTTCTTTAGATCTCTACTCCTACTAAGACCCTGCTCATTTGTATAATGGCAGATCGACATCTGGTATCTAATACCTAAGAAGTAGAAGTAGATAAATTTATTTTTATAACATAAACACCTAAAACAGTAGCCTGACTACTCTTCTTTTTCTTCAGATCTTCCAAATAGAGTTTGCAGTTCCTCTTCCAGTGACCTCACTCATTGCAATGGAAGCAACCTCCTTTCTTAGGAGGCTTTGACTTTAGGCTTGGGCTTCAGCTTCAGCTTAGATTTAGGCTTTGAACTTTTCATAGCCTTAGCATTTCTCTTACCTTTCTTCTTCATGCCCTTCCCTCTCTAAACCATGAAAACATTGTTAGGCTTCTTCTTTTTGAAATTAGCTTCAGTAGTTTTAAGCATCGAATGCAGTCCAAAAATTGATTTGTCCATGTTATCCATGTTGTAATTCATGATAAATTGGTCATAACTATCTGGTAATAAATTTAAGATCAAACTAGTCACAAACTCTTGGCTTATAGGAAATCCAAGCCTTTTAAGATGATCAATGTAACCCTTCATCCTTAGGACATAGGTGTTCACTGATCCTCCTTCAGCCAGCTTGCAATAGTGTACGGCTTGGGTAGTCTTATACCTTTCCTGCCTAGCATGCTATTGAAAAATTTCCTTGAGATGGAGAGTCATCTCATAGGCCCCCATGTGCTCCAACCCTTTTGAAGTTTTGGACTCATGGTAACAAGCATCAGGCATCCTACATCAAGAGAGTCATCTGAATGTTTCTTATGAGCTTATCAAAGACATATAGCCTTTTTCCTTGCTTGAGCGCAATTCTCAAGTTTCTGAACTAGTCGAGCAAATTGGTTTCAACCGACTTGTCCTTCTCAAGGACAAATCGCAGTAATAAATCTGAGGTATTGTTTGTAGTCATTAATCTACATTTTGAATATACAAAGTTTATTTTAATATAATTGAGGCATAAAAACTCCCACTAAATCAATGACCCTCGCTATTAATGTAGTTACATTTAATTATTACATTCTTGTGGGCTAAAATCCATATTTCACTTAACTCTAAGTCAGCTATGGCATGGACACTTAAAATTAAGTTATTTAAGTAGGTAACTCTTTACCAATTACAACACATGTAATTCTTAGATTCTTTATGAGATTTTGACATCATATGTCCCGACATATTTAAATCCTATTTAATGCCCTAGGCCCAAAACCATTTTGATAGCCTAATTAAGTCTAACCATATTAAACTCATGAGTAGTACCATTACCCATCATGTCTTACTAAGATAACCTAGTGCACTCTACTTTGGCAGACCCATATTATGGTGATCGAAGTCTTGATAGGTGTTTAATCATGGGTGGCATTTAACTTAGAATTTATTGAGGGATTTTAATTATTAATATTCCATTTTATTATCATGTTTACTAGATATTTAGCATATATGGTTGTATACGTGACATTACATGCATATACATATATCATCATTCATGATATACCATGCTTATAGAATAAACAAAACGTGTCACAGTGTGGCCCTTAATCTATATTAATCTTTATAAGCCAATATAGAGGTAAATGGTTCAATCTTAAGGTGAAAAACCATCAATATGGATTTAAGTTGAAAATTTCCTTGTATCTTCATCATGGGCCTCTATTCTCCGTCATCATGGATTAGAAAGGGTTCTCATTACATCTCAATGTCTTCATTACAATAATGAAAAAGATACAAAAGGTTCTACAACTAGTTGTAGAAAATAAATTACAATAAAATAAAACGACACGCATGCCGTATTTATGAAATTATAACCCATGAAATAAAGGAATAAAACCTGTCAATCACATTTGTGTTAGGAGCCATGCTATACACCATATTTATAACATAATTACACACCTTCAAAAGTGTGTTTTATGTTAAGTATTATTAATTAGTGCTTATGCACCTTGTAGGGGTTAAGGAGGCAATGCCTTTTGTAGAGGTCAAGGGGCCAGAGTTCCCTCGCGGCAGCCCCACATGCCAATTAGCAAGAAGGGGTTAGTTTGGGTTTTTAGGCAAGACCCTTGACAGCTAAGCAAAATTGAAAATCTAGGTAACAAAACCCCTTGGGAAAAAATGAATTTTAATGAAAAATCTATCAGTTAGAATCTATAAATTTAGGTTCAAAACAATTATAAAAAAAAAAAAAAAAAACTTTTGACAATTCGTTCAAATATAGCAGAAGAAAAACACCATTTTTTTTCAAAACTATTCCGCTACACAACTCTTATTGATAGATAACAAATTTAGATCGATTCTTCAAAATAGCAAATCATCCCAATTTTCAAAGCCGATTTAAAATACGTTTAATTCAAAATATCGTTTTGGACTATCATCAACGTGATAGTATTGTGTCAAATCGCGTCACACATGATTGCACAATTAAAAATCAGATCTGCTCAACAAAAATGCAACCAGTAAATCTTTTGTAATCCAATTACAGAGATTACTTTAATCCCTCAAAACAATCAATTTTGTCCATGTTTATCCAAATTAAACGTAATAAATCCGACATGATCAAATTACATTAGATCTATTTAACCCCATAACAAAGCACCAGAAACTACATATATCAACATATATATCTGTTGTAATCTTAATTACATCAGATTTACTCAAACCTTCATAGCAAGGCACTAGAATAAAACTCTATATTTATGTTGATTTCCTTTTGCATATATTCGAATTGATTTTGCAACAAATTGGCATGAAATCGAATTTCAAAAATTTGAATTTCATGGTATCATGTGCAGTAATAGATTCGAATTCAATCCAAGCATAAACACATATAAAACATATAACATCACCAGATCACATGCAGTTCATAAAAACAATTTCAATCTAATAAAAAACACAAGTGGCTCTAATACAATTGTCGAGTTTCATAGGGCTTTAGTATTTATAAAGATCAAATCTTTTACAGCGGGATTTAAAAATAAAACCCTAATCCAGTATCCATGTATTTTGATTAGATTAAAACAAAAGGAATAATTCGAACTTATACCTTTAATCTTGAAACTTGAAATCAATTGACAAATCGAATATGCAGGTACCACGAATTCACAATCCCCTCTATGGTATCCATAGAATGAACATGCCTTTCAAAGGATATTTTGTGTGCTAGTGCTGTCTAGAACCTTTCTAGATCAGATCGGGAAAAGTTCCTTTTAAATATATGTAGATATCATTAGTGTTATTCAATAAACCAAAGCAAACTGTAACAAAATTGCAAATGTGATTCTTTATATTTTGGTTTGGTTTGAGGTTCAATTCAGGAAGATTCTAAACTATTACAGCTCAGTTCAAGGGGTCGAATCAAACCAAACCATACCATTTAAACCCAAACTAAACCGTTTCGCATTAAAAAAATTAAAATATAAAAGTAATTTTATTTATAACTTTTAAATATTAGATATTATGATTTTACGTGATATTTCACTTTAATATCACACACACACACACACACACACACACACACACATATATATATATATATATATTAGAATAGACTTGAAATAGAATCAGAATTATGAATTCTAATACCATTTTTGCATTAGATGCATCTTTGAAAGGAAATTGAGTAAGATATCAATTTTTAGATTTATTAGGAGAAATTGTAGACTTATAAATATAAATATTGTATATATTTTTTATATAAAATATCATTAAATGTGTTATATATATAATAATATTAAATAAGCAATCTCTTACTTGACTCAAAAATATAGAATAGGCTTTTAATTCTTCAACATAAAAAAGTTTTAAAGACTTTTAATTTCTAAATCTAAACATCTTTTTTTCTTAGGAGCTCAAATTACTATTAATATTATTTATTAGAATTTAATGCTTTTAAAAACGGTTTCAACCGAACCTATCCAAACCAAACTGCATATGAAGCAGTTTGATTCATTAAGGGTTTGAATCAAACCATTTCAAATACAATTGGGTTAAGTTCGACCCTTAAGTCGAACCAAAACGAACCATAAATACCCCAAGATATCATAAATACTTTTTTTGTTTTTTAGTTGCTATGCACCCTTTGTAATCTTATTATTAACCTAATAAACACTTATATTATATTTTTTTCTTATCATCCATAATCTATAATCTTAATGGTTTTTGCAAAGTACTTCCTAAACTTTTGGGGAAGTTAGAAAAGTTTGGTAACAAATGGTTTCATGAAACACTTATATATATCGATGGGAAATTAGTGACTATTAGTGTCCATTTACTTTGTTGAATATACTTATAAGTATTAAAATTGTTATTCATTGAATTTTTCATTTAGTGGGAATATTTTGAGATGATTATGCAATATTTTTTTATAATATGATACTTTATAAAAAAAAAATTTAATAGCAATAGCTTATATAATTAGTAGTACGTGCCTAAACTATAGCAAAACATCATAATTTTTATTTTAAAAAAGTAAGAAATAAAATTCATAATCCACTATCTTCTGTTGCTTTTTACCATTGCCAAACACAATGTAAATATATGAATAAATCCAAACAATATATGATAATTCAGCAATCCAACCATTCAAACCCCAATACAATGTGCATGATTGTCATACCGATATGTAATAAGCTCAAAAAAAAATACAAAAAAGAATTATTAATACATTGGGTTCAGTTTTTACTAAAAATGCCAAGTGACGGAGGGGGAGTGTGCAAAAGGAGAAGAAGATAGAAGCCACATGATAAAGATAATTAGACAAGTACATATGATGAAGTAAAAAGTATGGAAAACAGAGAAGACAGGCTTGCACATAACCAAGTATATGTACTAACTCTATTTATATTATATTAAGATTTGCATACGCAAATTTGTTTATAGTCACGCCATGTGGTATTTAAGTTGGTAGGTTGTACAGATGATGAAGTAACAACGATTGAAAGAGAGAAGACAGGCTTGCACTCAACCAAGTATATGTACTAACTCTATTTATATTATATTAAGATTTGCATACACAAATTTGTTTATAGTCACGCCATGTGGTATTTAAGTTGGTAGGTTGTAATGCTCTAAACTAAGGCATTACAACCCACCATGTGTCATCACTTGAAAGGAATACGCAAAGGCTATATAAACTAATCTACAATTACAAAATATATACATATCTCCAATATCACTCAAAAGGTTACTTGAAAACTTTCATCATATATATAAAATCTTCATAACAACCTGTTGTCATAAAAATTTAAAGCCAACAAAAACGCAAATCCTTGATACAATTTTAGTGTCATTCCTCATATGAAATATATGGAAAACTGTCTTTAAATCTTGTTCATAAAGTCCTTCGCACTTTAACTTTAGATCTGGAAGTTTAACTGTCTGCAAGATAATCTATAGCATTATGGACCTCCCCTGGGTCCACATAGATATCATAACCTAAAATATCATAGACCACAAAATCTTCACCTGAACCTGAAAAATAAAGGGATGACCAAAAACGCTCAGTATGTCATACTACACACAAATGCGCATGAACACTCATCAAACAAATCACATGCATCATATGTTAGTATGCAACATCCATAGGTTTATTATCTTTTAATTAGCCATCAACCAGTATAGTTTAGGATTATCGATCACTAACCCTAAACCTAGAGTAACTCATGACCCCAATAAAAACAATAGTATAATACTTATATATATAGTTGTGTTCTACAATTAAGCTGGTAACGATTCCTAATCTACCAAAATCATCTCCAGGTGCAACTTTACTCGAGACAACGCCACACAAGAATCATCAAGTTACCAACGTTAGTATCACACTCTGCGTGATCTTTATTTACTACAGCCAAACACAATCAGCACAACAATTTTAAAAGCTTGCAATGGTTAATTCAATTTATATGCATGTCTAATCCTACAAGCACAAGCAGCAAATAAGATATGGTCATACCTGTTTTCGCTTCAACTCTAATTTCACCAACAAAACTTCTATCAGAAAAGAATTCCTAATCTCAAAAGAATTCCTGATCCACAACATATCTCAATCAATTACAATTTCATACACATAATAAAATCCTAACCCTAAATTCCATAAATTTTACTGCCGATCATAAATCTATAATAAAAGATCAACACACCTGGTCCTTTTATTCACAATTCAATAAAATCTTCAAACACAGCTTTCACCAAAATTCCTAATTATCTCCACAATTCCTTCAATATACAGATTGCTCAATTAATAAAACAATTACTAGAAAGATTATAATTTTAGAACCACAAAGATTTGATTAGATCCACACTTACATAGAACATACATTTTTCTCTTGAATAGAACCCTAATTCAAACAAATAATAAACTACAATCATAATCCTATAATCTTAAGAAATTACAAGTTTTAAGATAGATCTTACCTTTTCTTTGAATCAAAACCACACAAATCTTCAAACCATTCTTTTAGAATTTCTCCACAAGATCTTGATTCTCTTCAAAACCAATGAAACAAGCTTATGAGGAATTCGCCCTTAAAGAATTGATTGGAAAAAGGCTAGCGAGAAATCTATTTACCTAGGGTTTGCTGAGGAAAGTTGTGATAATTTCAAAGCCAAAGAGCTCTATTTATAGATGAGGAAAAAGGTAAAGATATAAAGAAACTTTTGTGATCCTTCAATTTCCGTAACAGTACAGAAAATGAAAAGACATCTCATGTATTATATGCCTATCATATAATACACATAAGTAAAACTTATGAGGATGAACCATAAAACCCCTCAAATGACACTACTACCCTTCATTATAAATATTTTCCTTTTTATTACATAGGTTTTATACTAAATTTTCAACCCTAACTAAATTTACCTTATTTAAGTTGTTGCAACAATTACTAATGAGAAAATATCCACTTATATAGCCATTTTATTATATATTTTTTCAAATATAAAAAATTTTGTTATCAATATTCATAATTAGACATGTGTAAATAATTGTACCCTATTTTACTAATAAGGATTTGTGTTGGTATTGATGATCACAGGATAAAGTACAAGTATAAGTTAGCAAGTAGGGTGTGCATAGTACTATTCGGTTTGGTTTGTATCTCGAACCGAACCACACCATATTTTACGATTCGGTTTTTCTTTTAAATTCGAACCTAACCATAATATTTGGTTCATAATTTTTTCTAATCGAAAAAAAAAAAAACGGTTTGATACGTTTTAGTTGTGGTTCAAACATTTTTATTCATAAAATAAAAAATACATTCTATCAAAAAACTTCAATTACATATTTCTTATCACTAATGCAAATAAAAAAATAATATTTAAAATTAATCATTTATCAAATAAACAGGTAAAACTTATAGGAATGAGGGATTTCATTCATTATAAATTATAATCGCGACTAGTCTTTTTTTTTTTTAATTATTTTGAGCTATAATGGCATACTAGACTTTATCCCAATATAAGTCACAAAATTTAATTTTCATATGCTTCTAACTAACATATTATCAATTATATAAATCAATAAGTAACTAAATATAGAATTAGTAAAATAAAGTGAAAAAAAATTTCATTAGTTAGAATACTAGATGCTAAAATCTAAAATCTAAAATCTATCTTATTTGCAGACAACATAACAATTAAAACATAATATGACAAATCTAATTTTATTCTCATGAAGGATACATATTTAAGTCACAAATTTTAAAAATAATTAATTTTTTAATGAAACAATTAAAATTAAAAATAATATATTTAATTTTAAAAAAAATATATGTGAAACGGTTCGGTATGGTTCAGGATCCTAAACCGAACCATTTCAAAAAAGAACCAAAATTTTGGTTCGGTTCAATGCTGTTCACGATTCGATCGGTTTTTTTTACACAACCCTATCAGTAAGATTCTACTTCTTATCGTTTAGTGAGTCTTGAATCTATACTTTAATATTTTAAAAGTACATATTCTAGATTACTTCATACCAGTCATTAAAAATTGTAAAATAATATTAATAAATAAAATATAAATACTAGTGCTCCTTGTTTTTTTGGCTATACACGTTTTACAAAACCAAAAAGAAAAGGAGTTTAAGCCGGTTTTTTTTTTTTTTATCTTTATTTAACATTCTATTCTTCTTCCCAATTTCAATATCATAATCTACTATGATTTTCAAACAAGAGCTCTATTCCTATTTTTTTTTTTTTTTCAAATACCTATGGATCATAGAATTAAGAAATTCTAGTAAAAGGAATTAGGTAATGATTTGCTTTTATGTTTTTTCTTTTTTATGTTTCTCCTTCCGGAAAAAAAAAAAAAAGGAAAACATAAAATCAAATCATTACCTTTATGATTCTCTTCTATAAGATTCAAAGTTATTTCATCACTTTACATGTCACGAAACTTGTGAAAAAAATTACTTTTTAGTTTCCTTTCATATTTTATTTATATTAAATATATGAAAATAAAGTGATATTTTATCTTATATAATTCTTATATATCGTTATAAATTTAAAAGTTAAAAAAGAAAACAATGTATGGCTCCACAAAAGAATTCACAGGTTTCACACAATTATATGATCAAGCGTATAATCATATGACACCATATCACATAAATACTATGCTAGTTCCAATATGTGAGAGTCTAAATAGCAAAGTTTTATATGATACTCTTGATCACGCAGTCAAATAAGTTTTAGAATCATAAGCTTCCTAAATGAAGTAAGATATTAATATATTTAAGGAAGTAAAGACTCAAGCTACAACATCAATAGGATGGACGAAACAAATTTAAAAGCTACAAAGTACATGATGTATCTAATTACATAATAGGTTCTGATATAAAATTTTATATCTCAAATCTTATAAGGTAAGATATATGTAGAACTCCATAATCTATAAGTAGAATGATGATATAAGATGTTATAAGATAGATTTATATTAAGGGCTCTCTTCTACTTTCCTTTCTATGTAAAAATGCTTTCTAGTTTTACACGTGTAAAACTTCATACTCTATTTATCTACCCACTCACCCCTACTCACAACACCTTGTAATACACACACACACATATAATTTAACTATCAATTCATTATGTAAATTTTGTTTTAAACAAAAAATATATTAAACTAAACAATTCAATCAGAAATTATAAGTAAAGCCAAAAAAAAAAGCAAGATAATATAAATATATTATATAAGTACATGATGTATCTAATTACATAATAGGTTCTGAATATAAATTTTTGTACCTCAAATCTTATAAGATAAGATATGTAAAACTCCATAAGCGATCAGTAGAAATGATGATATAAGATGTTATGAGATAGATTTATATTAAGAGCTCTCTTTTACTTTCCTTCCTAAGTAAAAGTGCTTTCTAGTTTTAAAATAAACATTTCAATAAGAAATTATAAGTAAAGCCAACAAAACAAGATAATATAAATATATTATATAAGTAATCTACAATTTCTTTCCAAAGTCACTTTATAACATGTTTCATTAGAAATATTATAAAAATATCATTACGAATATAAATAACAAATATTTCAGAATTAAAAGTGTCACTTTAACTATTTTTTGAAAAATCCTGGTTATAAAAAATTGTTCATGCACCAATTAAGTAGAATTCTACAAGATGCCAGATTCAAAATCCAACAATTGTTCAAGAAGACATGAGAAAACTTTCTTCTGGAAAGTAGTGAAATAGCAAAAATACTACACTTTAAACATGAAGTAATATGCGGCCTTACCACACATAGTACAACTACTATGAAATAGATAAAAGTAAGATTAACAGCCTTCCTTATTTTCGCCAGAATTGAAATTGACTAACGGAAATTTTGAATTTGAAATATACAAATGGATAATTAAAGTCCGAATACAATATCTCCTCAATCTACTCCCAGCTTCAAATATAACCATTATCCATCTTCAAACCAAACTTACGATAATCTGAGTCCAAAAGTAATGGCATAAAATGACATGAAAACAAAACTTGTAACTTAACAAGCAATTGAATAGAATGGCTCATACATTTAGACAATTTCTAAGACTTGAAAGAGACTGAACAAATTCTAAGAGCTAAAAGATTGACCATGACTAAGGTTTGATTAAATTTATAATCAGGAAACATTTTATCTCAGATATACTATGCTAATTCCAATATATGAAAGTCTTAACTGCAAAGTATTTCTTATATAATGCTTTTGGTCAAATCAGCAGCCAAATAAGCTTTGGAATCATCAGCTTATTAAATGAAGCAAGACATTAAGGAATTATGATATATGTCAACCAAGTAGATTAACAACCATTTCCCTAAACATAAAAGAAAAACAGAGTTCAATTGAGAAAAAATAAGATCTATCTTAAACTTCGATCTCGTTGTGTTTGAAACTGAACATACGATTCATTTTAAATTGTGACATTTGTGAGGAAGGGTACTTACATGGGTGAACTTAGAGGAATTTGAAGCGGAATATATCTTTACGTAACATTTTCCTACCCCACATACATGAGAAAGTCCTTGGAATTTGGCAGAAGGGAGTTGTTATGAATGTAGTTGCAGATTCGGATTAGCAGAAACAGGCTCAACATTCAACAATTATCTTGTCGAAATAAACATCAAAATCTGAATCCTATTCTTTCATTACCACTCTCAAATACGACTTACTTCTTTGTAAAGCATTACATCTTTCTAAATACCCACTGAGCAATTATGCAACCAACAATATCAAACAGCTCGTCTAACTTAAGATGACTAATTTCAACCAAATCAACTTAAATGCAGAATAAGCAACTTTACTGCCTGTGTGATAAACACTTTGCAAAAACATGTACCATTTCCAAAACCTAATAAAGCAGTTAGCTAATCAACAATCCACAGCAGCTTTATTTAACTTAAAAGGGTACCAGTTTAAAATTGAATACATAGTGACGAATTTCTAAACAGGTCATGCAATGCCTTTAGTTGTCGATCTAATTGCTCGTCCCAACTAATCCAGTCCCAGATTGCTGACAGAGCAAACAATATTCCAATTCCGTGTAGTTGGAGGAACAATGAGATGACAGTAGAGCACAAATCTGTCATTTGTGAAAAGATCATCGCTTCAGCTGTCTCCTAGCCAAAGCAGGAGTTCTCTTGGGGATATAGACCTGATAGTTTACCTGTTCACATATGATAAAAAATGTAGAAATTCAGGGGCTAGCACTAGTTTCCCATCTGTATAAGAATTTAATGTACAAATCAAGACTTCAGAAGCTAAAAGACCTCAGAATTTTAAGATGCCCTCACCTGCACCATTTCACCACCGCGCATCACAGACAATGTTTTCTGTTCATACTTAGGCTCATTGCTATCTTGATTTTTAATCGTGTCTGGTTTCATGTCTCGTGACACACAGGCAGTTACACCAAGATGATCTGGAGCAGTTTGTGAAATTACAGGAGCATTTGCTTCAACAAGGCCCTCAGTCATTTTATTTTCCTGATTAACAGTGTCTCGCGTTTGTTCAGACTTGGATACTTCGTCTTTCACTTTATCTGCTTTTGCCTTTCCAGATGGTGGTTGAGGGCTTGAGTGTAAGTTTTGAGCACCACTATGTAATCCATCCTTATTCCTGGTTTTGACACCAAAAGTTCTTATTTGTGGATACCTTGATGCTACTTCATGATGAATTGGCCTTTCACTCTGCACAATTGAAGCTGTGCTCTGTTCATACCTGGCTTCATCCTTAACTCTCTCTTTTACTTTATTTATAGATCTAGTGCATGAAGGCAATCCTCCAACAGTGCAATGGACTTTACCCCTTTCATGGTCTTTTTCTGTAGAAGCCTCGGTGTTTGAAGTTTCATGTGCTTTTTTATCAAGAATAGTTTCAAACCTTGCACTCTTCGCTGAAGAAGGTTGAGACGCATGTGACCTTTGAGAAACTGGGTGACTACCGGAAAGATCTCGCCTCCACGTGTATGATGTGATCCATGGCTTTGTACCATTAAACATATTGGTAGAATTCACCTTTGTTGGAATATTATTAGCACTAGCCACTTGATGCAACCCTTTAACGACAGAATGATTGCTTATTAGATGTTTTGTACCACTGCTAGCAGCATTAACCAGTTTAGTATCAGAGGAATTCCTCCTTGAGTCAGCAATCTTCCCGCCATCAAGTTGACCTGCAGTCACTGTGCTACTTTGAGAAGATTCAGAGGGATCAAGAGCAGACTTCTGTTTGGTATCATTTATGTCTTTAGGAGTATCAGCCATCCCGGTAGTACCCTGATCACCTCCACGAAATCTTTTCAGATTTTCCAGAGCCCTCTGCCTCAACATTGTCTCCAAGTCACTAACGTCTGAACAACTGCAAGTCTTACTACTATCATCCATCATATTATCACCACTTTCAACCTTATCAGGCGAAGGATGGCTTCCATCAAATTGATCCTCACCATCTCCGTTTCTGAAATCTCCCGTATTCCTTATTGTAGAAGCAACACCATTTCTACTTCCTTCATGCCCATCCACTTCAAATTCTACATGAGGATAATCTAACTTTCCAATGCTCCCATCATCATTACCAGCATTGACTTTATAAGTATCCCTATTCTGATGTTGGTCCTTCTCCATACTACTTTCCTCTTCATCATAGTTTCCAACAACAATGACAGATCTCAAGCGCATAGAATTA
Source organism: Combretum micranthum (assembly GCA_024138025.1). NCBI lineage: Eukaryota > Viridiplantae > Streptophyta > Magnoliopsida > Myrtales > Combretaceae > Combretum > Combretum micranthum. The sequence continues at coordinate 422,972 of JAMXBD010000335.1, read as the reverse complement.
TTTACACTCATTGATCTCTCCTCACTTTCATCACCCCTGCTAATGTCCTCACATTTGCTACAAGAATAGTCCCTGGAGCTATCCCTACTTCTTCTTGTTCCATGCTTTTTCTTCTCCACATATCTTCTATTCTGATCTTTCCTCCCTGACCTCATTCTAACTCTCCAATTCACTCTCCTCACTTTCACGACTTATACCCTTGCATGTTGAGCAGCTCGAAGAACTACCGCTCAACAAATCAAGACTTGCACACCGTTTAGACCTCTTCTTTCGATGTTTGTTCCTTGTACTAGATTTCAGATTCCCTAGAACCTTTTCTCTTTTCTTAGGAAGTAAATCCTCACTACTTTTGGAACTATAAGAGTGAGTCCCATTCTTTCTCTTGCTAGACTTTCCTCTACTTTTATCATCTTCCTCAGAACTAGAGAACGACGAAGATGACAAACTAGGAGAAGCAACATTATCACTAGAACAATCTGAATTATGACGATGACGACCCCGACGACTACTGCTACTACGAAGCTTCTTAGACTTACCTTTCTTTCTCCTACTCTTCTCATCATCCTCGAAACTAGATAACGAAGCTGACAACAAGCTCGAAGAATCATTGTCACTAGAATCTTCGGAATCATGACGCCGCCGCTGCGGCCTACGAAGCTTCTTTAATTTAGCTTTTTTTCTTCTACTTTTACTTATCTTCTTACCATGCACCTACACATGCAGTAATCATCAATAAACACACCAATCAAGAACTCGAACAATCACATAATATGCTAATTCGATAAACCTTAGTATTCAAAATGCTCTTCTTATTTTAAATTGCCCTATATAGATTCTTTAAAGGTCATTATCGTAATTAAACCGGCAATCTCCAACACATGGACATGGTAGCAAGATCTTCTGCAAAAACTAACAATAAAGAATGAAGTACTAATTGCAATAAGCACACTTAACATCATTAGATTATCAAGACAAAGCTTGTAATTACAACAATCTGCACGAAACGATGAGAGTCCAAATCTACGCAATACATTTACGATTGAACCGCAACAGAGATTCAAATCAACAATCAAACCTAAACCGAAGCGATCGATCGTCGGTCTAGAGAGAGAGAGAGAGAAAGAGTACGTACCGGAGTAGAAGCAATGGAGCGGTTCTTTTTTCTGGAAGAAGAAGATTTTCCCATTCAGCTAGGGTTTATTGGATTTGTCGATAAATTTTATAGATGAATTGAGCTTTACTTTCGAAATTTGAATGAATGTTAGTGTTTGTTTGGATGGATGGAAAATGCAGAGAGGAAAAGATGAACACTTTCCCTCTTTTCTTTTCTTTTTTTAATTTATAAAGTTTTGTAAGGTTCTGGAAATTAGCCCGGTGGTAATCTGGTGGCGTTGGTGTGTGTTCTCGTGGCATGGCGTGTACATGCAGGAAGGTGTCATGACTTTGGGCTTTTTAGTCCACGGTTTTATGTAATCGCTCAGACATAGCAAGTCCGATCATAGAGGCCCATAACCAGGAACCCGCGATTCAATCTCAGGACATCCGATCTATTATCAAATTACTAAAATGTTGATATAATAGCTATTTAATTATCTAAATTATTAAATATCTCATGGAAATATCAAATATCTTACCATGTACATCATGGAATTTTCCATTGTTTCATGATATGATATTTGATCGAATAATTTTCAGTATTATTAAATCCGGATTGATTCTAACCTTTCCTTGAGAATAAACTAATTCAGTCGTAGTTTAACCATAGTTCAATCTTAGTTTTATCCATTGATCCTTTAACCTTCTAACATGTTTAGAACAAAACCCCAAATCAAAATCTGACAACATTTATAATTTTAAAATGAATATTGATAGTCATAAGATGAATTTCCAAAGCAATTCTTTTAAATCTCTCATCCATCCAGAAACTGCACATTAAGTATATAGACACTGAATAGTGAATACTGATTCTAACCTTCGAGTAATTGTATGAAACTATAAATTGATGATAACATTTTTTATCTTCTTGTTTCTACTTCATTGTATTATTTTATATTTCATACTTGATAATTTTCTTATTTCAATAATTTCCTTAAATTCCGAAGACAAGTTCCATCATTGAAGCGTTTCAAATGTTAGCATGTGAAGAGACAAATTGCATTATTGTATAGACACTATATTGATTGAGTCAAAACTGTTCTAAGCCTGTCCAATGATGTTATGTTTTCAAACTTACTGTATAAATGGATGCAAATTTTATGATGAACTTGTAAGTTAAAATAGCATACATCGGTTACAATAACTGAAATTTAAGATTCATGGTTTGGTCAATTTCCAAATTGCTTTTAATTATAACTTTAGACAGCCATTATACCATTTTATATTTGGAAAGCCTTCAATCCCCTATAATCCATTTTATCTTCGAAAATTCACTTCAACTATTTATGTCAAATTCAAAGTGATTTAATCACAGTTAAATAAGGTGAATGTAGATAGTATAAACCGATTCCGTAAAAATTAAGATGGATCATACATCTACACTGCATTTGATTCATCTCTTAAAACTAGATAGTAACAAATCAAAACCGTACCGAACTCAATTCTCTTATATTCTCCTTGACCTTTAGAAGGCCTTAGCATGGCTAATAGCAACCATTTCAAAGCCGAATCAAATTGAACCAAACTGAATTCTCGATTAAACAAGTTAAGCTCTCCATTACTCACACGACAAAATCGGTTTTAGGCAGAAACTCTATATAGACAGAACCATACTCATCAGTAGTAATGTGGGCATTCAGTAGGCACATCTTTTCATATTGACTCTTCACAACAATTCCATACATCCATTATTGAACACATATATATGGTACAACAACAGGTACAGCAAGAAACATTTTGGTGTTCAATGTTAAACATCTTCAGCATCGCTAAGATTTGCACGACTATCGATGTAAAATTCCGAACAAAAATCAGCTCCATCCACAATTCTCCCCCTGAAACAAAGGTGCATCGTAGAACGGATGCTGTTCAGATTCTGCATAATAGACCTCAGATTAAGCAAAGAAGCATACCTTTCCAAGACAAACTTCCCTTCTTTGTACTTTTGACTCTTCTCATGGGCAGACTCCTAGAGGATTTGCGGGGGGTAAAACACAAAAAAAAATCATGTGAGGGGTAAGAAACTTTGCAAATTTGCATGTTACTGTAATAAATCACGAACAGTCAATAATGTGAGAGTATCCCTCCAAGCTTAAATCAAGGAAAAACCGATGATCACGAGTATCTAGTTAAAAATTCATGAGAAGATAGAGCAAGCAGGGGAGAGAAATTACATATTTCCAGCCAACAATCTGCCCACAGCAGCAACAGTATACGTCTCCAACGGTGTGAAGCCCTGAAAGCATCATCCTCTCCTCTAACACGCCCAATGTGATGTTAACCCTAAAATAAAGAATGATTTAAATGTGAAGAATTTGAAGTTTAACAAGAAAGATAATTTAAAACCGTGTTTGAAGCAGTGAAGATAGTGCATCTGCAAGTAGCACCAGCAAAAAAATGGGAAAGGCAATGAATAGCACTGATTTTAAATTTTTTTTCCCTTTTTGAGGTAAATGATGGTAGTGAAAGTCAATGGCTCCACCACAGTTTCATCACCGCTGTGTAATTTCTACATAACTTATCAATTCATCAGTTTGTCCAATACCTCAAGGCATGCTAATTATATGAATGTATGCGTACACCATATTTCAATGTCGAAGGGCATTGACACTAACCAACTTTATCAAGACAACTACAAGAATCATTAGCACAAAAACTAGAAACTTAAAGATCAACCATTTCACAAACCAAAACAGCCAATTAGCAGGATATCTGTGGAAAGGCAATTGAAGATGCTCATACATATAGTTTTTGCTTTCATAAGTTCTACCTAGCAGATCTACGGGAAACATGGAAACCAAACTGCAGAAAATTTTTTTCATGATAATTAATATCGGACATCGGTGAAATCAAAAGGCAGGTGCAAAAGAGCCTATAGAAACAATAGTACGTATATATAAGAAAAGCTGGAGCTATGAACTCACGCATTACTGAAGAGATACGCTTTACCACGGCGGCAATGGAAACCCTGATTAAATGACATAGAAAGCTTGATTAAATGATCTTGAGAGATAAAGCTTGCACAGAAGTAATCTTCCTCATAGAATCTAAATATTCGATACTATCATCAACATCACTTGTAGGGGTAAAAAGGAAAAAATTGAAAGCCCTTAAAGTTTTATACTCAGTTGATGTTCATAAAAATCAGAGATTAAAGAAATCTGCAGTATTATATGCTTTTTTCGTACTTAAAACTTGAAGTTCCACTCGAACTTTTCAAAAAAAGAAAAGATGAAAGGAAAGTTAGGCTGCAGAGTCAGAATGGACTTCTGAAACATTATATCTAAGATATACCGCACTTACAAACTTTTATATGGGTAGTATCTGTACCTTGGGATTTGTCCCTAATTTTAGGGATAGAGGACATAATCCAGCCTTCCCGGTTGCATCAGAAAAGCACATATCCCAAATGAATCATGCTAAAAGAAAGATGGCCAAGACAACCTAAACAGAGCTAACTTGCTAATTTCTGCCAGTTTCCAGGTGATGCACATCTTGAGTAACAAATTTTAGAAGTTTAAACTTTTAGGTAAAGCACAAAATCTACAATTAGATTTAGCATCTTCAATGACTCTATAGTTTGACACAACCCCGTTTTTGCAGCAACTTGAGTTTAGATTGCACCTGATATCCTATTCAGGATTTATGAATAAACTGTGCATTGAAATTGAAGGTAAATAAATCCAACTAAACCTAAGTCGCTCCACTTAGAAACGAAATCAATTTACATTTTCCATTGTAGTCAACAAATTATGACTGATGTAACACTAGAACACAAGGATAATTTCTTAGTCCAAATAACAACTTTGACTCATTTCCAATAGTCTCAAACACTCAAATGATAATTTCCTAGATCCTAGAATCATATCATCTTGGAAGAAACCACTTGAGCAGAAAGCCTCCGCTTTCAGCCCTAAAGTTAATTGAGTATAAAGTAACTACTTGGATCAACAAGCCTGCTACTATATACATCCTGAAGGGAACTGATGTAATCCCGCGAACCCTAGGTATAGAAAACCTAAGACCCAATTGATCAACAATGAGATTCGCACCCAAGAATCATGTTGAAATGGATAAAAACGAATTCAACCCCAATTGAACACTTCAATTGAAACCAAATCGCAATCGGAACTTGACCCCAACCAAACCCATCGCTTGGAACCACAGTTATCACAAGAGGAACTTGACCCCATTCAAACTTGTTGAATAGAACCAACGTTATCAAAGACAAGGTTCTTATCACAAGAACCAAAGGAAAGCTCTCACAATTTGAAGAAACTCTCAAGAAGTGCATTCTTCAATCATGTAAAAACTATCCTTACAAAATAATAACAAAGACCATATATAGTAATGCAAAGAAAACCCTAAAGACATAAAAACAAAACAAGTCTTGACCAAACATAGGCTAGCGGCCTAAAAACAACGCTGGCGGCCTTCAAAACGAAAACAAGAAAAACAAACTATCTAAGCTTCGTAACAGGGAAGGCCGGCTTAAAGACCGGGGGCATAAATTCAAAAGCCGGCAGCGAAAGTCTCCAAGGCCGGCAGCATACAAAGCAGCTTTAAAGGATTTAATTTTGTGTTTGTAAGCCATATGAAGGCTGGTGGCTTAAATACCATACGCCGGCGGCGTACACTGAAGGCCGGCAGCCTTTGTACCTGTGTACAAGTCTGCAACATGCAAATCTTGTTCTCTTTTGTTGTCACCATTTGATCCGCATTATAGGAACTATGCTCAAGTTATTTCATACGGTCTGAACACTTACTTGACAATAGCTGAACAGCAATCAGCAATTACATTCTTATTATGCCCAGTAGTTGCACAGCCACAGCTAGCGGGCAAGCTGGTCCAGCAAAATAAATTCCATTTAAAAACTAGAAAAAAAGTTTGTTTGAACTTTGAATCTCATTTCTACTTTAGGTTTCTAATTTTGCTTCACATCCCATTCAATATTAATAAAACATGAGAACTCTACCTAGCAGCAAATTTAGTGTGCAAACTTCATCATATCAATGTAAACATCATACACCCCAAACTTTGTTTTTCATTTCCACTCTCTCAACCTCCTTTATGAACAAAAAATCTTATACAGGTCTATAGACCATGTGAACACAAAGTATGGAATTACAATCAGGTCCATACAAGAATTACTCCTTTATAAGCAACTAAACACACTATCTAGTATCAACACTTCCAATAACTCGATTTAAAAGCATGAACCTTTTCAAAAACCCACTCAACATATCACAAAATCAAGTTAACCACAGAGACAGCAACTACACTATCTAGTATCAAAAACTCCAATTACTTGATCTGAAAGCATGAATCTTTTCAAAACCCCACTTGAGATATCACAACTAAAATCAAGTTGAACACAGAGACAGCTACCACACTAGCTAGTATCTGCACTTCAATTACTTGATTCAAAAGAATGAATCTTTTCAAAATCCCACTTGACATATTACAACCAGAATCAAGATAAACACAGAGACAGCAACTACACTATCTAGTATTTACGCTTCCAATTACTAAATTCAAAAGCATAAATCTTTTCAAAAACGCAGTTGACATATTACAACCAAAATCAAGTTAAATACAGAGACAGCAGCTACACTATCTAGTGTCACCGCTTCCAATTACTAGATTCAAAAGCATGAATCGTTTCAAAAACCCACTTGACATATCACAACCAAATTCAAGTTAAACACAGAGAGAGCAACTACACTATCTAGTGTCTAAACTTCCAATTCCTTGATTCAAAAGCATGAATCTTTTCAAAACCCCACTTGAGACATCAAAACCAAAATCAAGTTGAGCACAGAGACAGCGACTACACTATCTAGTATCTACACTTCCAATTACTCGGTTCAAGAATGAATCTTTTCAAAACCCCACTTGAGATATCAAAACCAAAATCAAGTTAAACACAGAGACAGCAAATACACTATCTAGTGTCTACACTTCCAGTCGTTTGAAGCAAAAGCATGAATCTTTTCAAAACCCCACTTGACATATTACAACCAAATTAAAGTTGAACACAGAGACAGCAACTACACTGCCCCAATCCAGTCATTACTATGCAAAAGCATGAAGTAATTCGAAAACCCAGTAAAACAATTAGCTAATCAAGAATGTAGAACAGCTTATTTAACTGAAAAAGCACTAATTATGACCGAAATTGAATTAACTAGAGAGGGAGAGAGTGATGTAAATACCCTAGAGATGAGGTCATTAGCTAAGGCTAAGTGGGTTTTGCAGAACTTGCAACGGTAAGACCTTCCTTCTAGTTCCACCACAAATATCCTCCCCATCTCAGCTTTAGCTTCTTTTTACTGATTAACACACACAACTGCAAACAAATACACGAAATAGTACAATTAATTAACAACGAGCGGAGGAGGAAAACCACCTGGGAGTTGGGACAGACAACCCGGAATGAATGAAATGTGCGATAAGAATGTCGTGAAAGATTGCATAGGCTTGTGGGCTTGTCTGGTCTTATGGGCTTCGAGACCTTCCCCTAAAACAACCTAATAGTATAAAATTATTAAAATATAGAACAAATAGAAAATATTATTAAACTTCACTGTAGAATCACGTTTACAAGACGGTATAACAGTATACATATGTTGCATCTATAAATAAGCTTTAAAATTTTACCAATTTTTAAATTTTTAATATATAAAAAAACAATTCTATGTGACAAAATTTTATGCAATACTAATTATGAACTAATATATCATGTGAAAAATGCAATTTTTTATGAAAATTCATGGAAAAAGTGAAAAAATGCAAAAAATAATGAAAATTTCAGAAAAATCAAAGCTTGACTTAAATCCCAGGAATTTTAATAAATTGATTTATACAACTAATGTAGCTCTTTTTTTTTTCTTTTTGCCGAAATAAAATTAATGTACCTAATATGCGTAAATACAAAAAATATGACATTTTCATGAAATTATGCTTTTTTTTATAAAAATGATAAAATTCCAAAAATATAAGATCTATTACTAAATCCAATCGATTTTTTGTGAAAAAAATATGCAACTAAGACCTAATTATGTAAAAATAATGCACATTTTGTAAGAAAAAGAAATTGCAGTTTTCATGAAAATTTACGGGAAATTTTGGAAAAATTAGATTTAATGTAAAATATGATAATAAAAAAAAAAAAAAAAACATGATTGTTGAGGCAAAACATGATTTGTCATGCAGCGTGACATGCAAAGATCACAACTTTTGCAATAAGTAAGTAGAGTTGAGGGGTTAAAAAAACTGACGCATCCGTAAGCCAAATGTACCGAAATTTTAGATCTTTTTTGAAACGATTTGTTTCATCATTCATGATTCAGTTCGAGGCCCTTGAACCAGATTGAATCATTTTGCATATTTAAAAAAATATATTTAAATATGTTATTTTTTTATTTTTTATTAAAATTATTATTCTTTTTTTATTTTTTATTTAAATGCCTGCCATTAATGAAAATGAAATTAGAATTGTCATATCATAATTCAATTATTATGATGTGTCTACAAATCATATGATTTTTAGATTTTAATCTCTGTGTTCTAAATATCTTTTTCTTTTCTTTTTATCTTACTAATTAAAATTAGATTTAGTGTCAAATATGATAATAAAATTTAAAAAAAAATGATTGTCGAGGCATAACATGATTAGGGATGTAAGCGGGTGAGTTTTTATAAGGTACCCGACCCGTCCAACCCGATAAATACCCTATAGGTTTGGGATGGGTTTTGGTATCAATATTAAAACCCTATAAGAATTAGGGATGGGTTTTGGGACGAACATAAAACCCATTGGGAATCCCGAACCCGTTTAAAATATAAATATATATTATGTTTGGCCTCAATCTCTTAAATTAACCAGTTGTGCTCCATTAATTGTAAAGCTATTTTTTTTATTAAATCATTTAGAAAAAGTAAAAAACCTTAGAACAGTAGACTAATACTCTATGGTCTCCACTTTTAGTCTTATTCTTGGCTCACTCTCCTAAAATTCAAGCCTCTCACTCCCGTTGCCGTACTATTTCATTCAATGATTTTCTTTCCATGAAAATGGTTGGGATTTTATAAAGAAGATTGCATTAATAATGATAAGAGTTTTTTTCCTTAGCCTGTAAAGTGGGAACGTATCAAAAATAGAAAAAGATGATTAAAAAATCATTTTTAAATATTCTATTGCGTAATGATTCTAAATTTATATCGGGTTTCGGATTTGGGTTCGGGTTCGAGTTCGAGTTCGAGTTCGGGTACCTTATAGGGTTTGTCTAGCAGGTTTTTGGTTTATGGACAAAAACCCTATAGGGTTTGGGACGGGTTTTGAAAATCCTATTAGGTATCGAGTTTGGGTTCGAGTTTTAGTATACCCGTCCCAAACTCATTCCAGTTGCATTCCTAAATATGATTTGTCATGCAGTTGGACATGCAAAGATCACAACTTTTGCTATTAGTAAGTAGGCTTGAGGGTGAGTGGGGGGAAAGGGAACCAACGCATCTGTAAAGACCCGACCCACCAATCCTTAAGATTTAGCAAGTCAAGTCCCCAACCACATATAATATTTTCATATTATATGAAAGGTTGTCCTAAATCTAACAATTTATGTGAATTGTTTGTTTAATCCCACTATAACTTAATATAAAGACTTTTACACATGGATTACTCACTTGAGTAATCTATTCATATAGAACTTTTAAAGAAATAATTTACAATCTTGTGTCAAACATATGACACAACAAAACTTACATGAGTTTTACAAAACAAGAAAAATAGATTTTAAGTCTTTATATACAAACAAGGCTTAACTAACAAGCCTCTAATCAAAATACAAAATACAATATTTAAACCAACGACTTGATCAAAAATTTTCCTTCCTTGTCATCTTGCACTCAATCCTACTCGCCCCACTCATCCATAAACTTTTCCCAATCCGACCCATAGCCCATATCATCATAACAGTCGTCATCACCTAAAATATAGCATCAGTGAGCCAAGGCCCAGTACACAGCAACAACACTCAAAAGCGTAGTGGCAATCATAACTAAACTAATGCAATGCAATGCAATGCAACATTAAGGTTTTATTTAACTTTCATTAGAAATCAGTGATCAAATCATCATTGGAGTATTCAAACTCCGAAACAAGCCATGGGGTTCTGGGTATCCTGAGTAACGCTCACGACGCTTAGGGGTTGATATAGATAGCCCGAATATCTATATCTCCTAGATAACGTTATACCGAAATGAATAATCTCATATAAGCTATATAGCCGTTGCCCAATTTCACTTAACTCAATCCATAATATAAATTAATTCACATGCTCCCATAAACATTGAATTAAATTATACTATTTCTTTTCAAGAATAAGTAAATGTTACTCAGTTACTACATTTCCTATCGATTATCCGCCGAGCCTAGTCATTGCATCATGACTATTGGCCTAAGCGCCTATACTAACATATCATTGCATCATGATAAGTTACCGCTCCTCGGACCAGATTCAACGGTGAAAACACAAACAATTCAAGCAATATTTAAGTCATTTAAAACTTATATCAAATTTAAGTATGCCTATCCTAACAAGCATACAAGCAAGTCACTGCGTACCTGTACTAGCTCGAGAATCAATGGAAATAACCGAAAGGGGATCACTCACTGTAAAAGAAGTAATTACAAACTCACACTTAGTTCAAACACTAATTAACTAATTGAAAATATAAATAAATCAAAGAAATCCAAATAAATTAATACAAAGTCATAATAAAGCATTTAAGCATCCTATTATATCCTAGATCGCTTAACAAATACGTAATTGATCATATATCAAACTTCGAAAAATTTTAAAGAAAGTTTTAAAAAATCAAAAGCGCAGGGGATACGCCGGCAGCTAAAGCCGGCGGCTTTGAGCCGGTGTTCAATACTATGAAAATTAACACTGCTAACGCTGGCAGTGCTTAAGAGTACGCCGACTGCCTTCATTCTACGCCAACGGCTTTAAGCCGGCGTAGGATCCAAAACCCAAAATTTTTCAAAACGTCCAGAGAGGTGCAAGCCGTCTGCTTACACAGATACGCCGGCAGCCTCTCCATATACGCCGGCGGCTTTGATTCGCAGTAGCCAGCGTACAACGTAAAAGGATGAACGCCGGCTGACTTTTCCAGCGAAAGCCGGCGGCGTTCGGTCAGCCTTAAGAAATTTGATTATGTGGGCTTTCAACACCGCCTCTAGGCCGGCGGTGTAGAAACCCCAGATGCCGGCGTACGTTCAAAATCTAACCTATACGAAAATGATTTTTATTTTCCCCTGTTTTATTACAACTTGTTCATTTTTCCAAAAATTCCCAAACTTAATCCAAACTTTCTAAAGCTTGTTATATGATCATTACATTATTCAAACAACATAAACTCCAACTCACAATATCAAACTCTCCACCCCAAATCATCATTCACAAATCACACTTCAACCCCCAACTTACTACACCCAACACTTAGTCATCAACCATATGCATTTTCAACACTTCCAATCCCTTATATTACATATACCACTAACTCCTATAGCAACATAACACTCCTCATACAACCAACAAGGTATATAAGTCATCAAACACAATTTAAGCTTAAAGTCTATTGCTAAAAAAAAAAAAAAATAAACTTGCACATTTTGAAGACATAAGACACATACTTACCAATAGAACTTTAGATCTTAATTTTGTGATTCTCTAGCATGCTTTTGATGGTGGAAAATGTAGCAAATGAGAGGCTTATCTATATAGATCAATAAGGGAGCTTTGGAGAAGAAGAAAATGGGTTTTGAAACTTTTGAAGGCTTGTTTTGGAGGTCTGAAATTTGTGCACGAATTTTGCAATATTAAAGTTGATATTATCTTAAGGTTTGACTTTTGAGCATAAGAGATTAAGGGAAATTAATGGCTTATCAATGGCTAATTAATGAACTTGTCTTTAGGTTAATTAGTGAGGGGTTTAAGCTCCCTTTAAGGTAAAGAATTAGGTTATGAGGGGCTTATGTGCATGGATCTATTTACTCATTTTAATGCATTCCAAAAATAATTATTACATGTTAATGCAATTTAAATTTTATGAACTAAACATTTAATAAATTCTAGAGTATTTGAATATTTAACACAATTATAAAACACATAATTCATCATGAACACAAATCATATTCAATACATATCAAAAGCATGTTTAAATTCTATAACATACATATAAAATATGATAGGGAAATTTCATGGTTATTTCAGCATTCGTGAACTAAATGTACCGAAAGTTTAGGTCTTTTTTCAAAGGATTTTATTCTTGATTCATGATTCATGATTCAATTCAAGCACTTAAACCAAATCAAATCATTTTTCATATTTAAAAAAAATCAAAATATTTTTTTTTATTTTTTTTATTGAAGTTATTATTCATTTTTTTAATTTTTTATTTAAATACGTACCATTAATGAGAATGAAATTAGAATTATCATATCATAATTCAATTATTATGATGTGTCTACAAATAAGATGAATTTTAGATTTTAATCTCTAGTGTTCTAAATATCTTTTTTGTTGCCTTTTGTCTTACTAATTAAAATCTAGATCTATTACTTAGTTTACTTATTGGTTTGTATAATTACTAATGTATTAATAGAATATACAAAAAATTAAAATGTGTGTCTCTTATTAGGATAATATATTTTTATTTTATCAAATCTAATATATCATTATAGTTTAGTATAATTATAATTTTATAGTTTAGGTAAATAACTAATATTAAATATTAATGTTCATATTTGCATTATTGATATAAAACATGTAATTAAAGTTTTTCAATGGATTGTATTTTACTTTTAAGAATGAAAAACGATTTGAACCGTAGACAAAACCGTAGTGAACTTTTTTCGGTTTGAAAATATTACAAATTTAACCATTTGGTCAGGTTGAAATTAAAAAAGAAAAAAAAAAAACTAACAAACAAACGATACCGTGCAAACCTTCAAGAAAATTGACAATTAATAATATTACTGCTAATCAAATAGCACGAATAAAAAATATATGGTTGTATGATTGCAATCACTAACATTAAATCCTTATCCTGCAAAACTCATCCGTGATTTCGTTATCTTTAATCACGAAATGTGCGATTCACATTTCATCTATAAATACAAAATAGGATGAATAATATTAACAAAAAAAATTGTGGACCTGCAAAATGATAAACAAATTAGTAATTAAATAAAAGACACTTTTATTTGTTTCCTGATTTTTGATAGATATATAATCTACAAATGATATTTATTAGATGTGTATAAAAATAAATATATAGGGTATGTTAAAATTAGTCATAATATATATTTAAACTAGTATATAAATATATATTTCTGTAGATAATATTAATGGCGTATAGGGGTGGACAAAAAGAAACAAAAAAACTAGATCAATTCGTAATCCAAACCAAATCATATCAAAAGTATGTTTTTTAAAACAATTTGGTTTAAAAAAATTTCCATCCAAATGAATCCATAAATTTATGATTGGTTTTGAGGGGTAAACCAAACCAAACCATCTTAGAAAAACATAATAATATATAAATTGTAACTATATATTTTTTATGATGATCAATTAAAGTTCATACATGTTCTTATGGTTTCATTATGATATTTATTATTTGATTAATTTTGGTTAATACTAACTTTTTTTTTTTTAAGAATGCTTTTAAGTGTAAGATATATTCTTCCATTGGTGAATTTTTTTTTTTTTTTGGTTAACCATTTTTGCTCTGTGAAGTATAACACATTTTATTCATAAATGGTTTTTATTGGTAGATAATTTTATTTTTTTGCCAAATTTATTGGTAGATGATTGACTAGATAATTTTGTAGAGAATTATAAAATATAACTTACTATGTATTAGTTAGTGAATGTACTTTGTTCGCATGTGATTGATTAGTCACTTAGTAATTTTATGAATAGCTATGGATAGAGTTGTGAGCGCATTATGCGGGCCAATTGGTTTAACACGAAAAAAAATCATGTTGGGCTAAATATTTCAACTTGCTTTACTATGTGAGCCATTTTGACCCATCCTGCGCAACACACAGGCTAAAGCGAGCCAACCCGCTTACGGGTCAAGTTGGCATGCGAACGCACATAAGTTTTGTTTTTTAAATAAATACAAGCAAACCCATAAAAAGAAAAAAAAATAGTAATGCTAGACAAATATATGCTAGTATGCATTAAAAAAAATTAAAATAATAACAAAGTGAAACCTTGAAATTAAATAATAATTTTTTATCACAATTATATGTGAATCACATAATCTTTAATCTTTATCCATTTTTTATCCCATATATAAATAAGTTTTCAAAATTTTGATTGAAAATAGCACTTATTTTTTATGTGATTACTTTTGAATGTTAAAACCTAAAAAAAAAAAAAAAATCTTAACGGGTTGGTTAGTTGACCCGCATAACCTATCAACCCACGCGAAGCAAGGTATGCCAAATTTTTTTGCCCGCATACCCACGAGCTGAAGTGTGGTGGGGTTGGTTGGACTAGGGGTGTTCACGGATCAGTTAACTAGTCGTGGTACTATTTTTTGAACCTAACCGTAATGATCAATTTTTTAATATCTTGATCCTTAACCGGTTCATTATAAACGGTTAACCGCCTTAATGGTTAACCGTTTTGTTCGATTAATTTTTCGGTTTTCAATTTTTAACCATTTATCGTAATGGTTTCAACAAATCAAATTGATAATTTCACAAACCTTAATTTTTATTTTTTATCATAGAGTTTTTTCTTATAATATTATATATATTACAATAGCAAAAAAAAAAAGGAAAATCAAACTAAGAAAAATGAGAAAAAAAAATTTTTGGATGTATCATCATCAACAATAATTAAACCAAATCAATTACCACATCAACTCCTATCAAATGTAGGACAATTGTATTTTAATCAAAATCCAAGAAGCATTAACATATGTAAATTATATGTATATGTAAATCATACGTATATATATATTTAAAAAAATAATAATTATATGTATATGTAAATTATATATATAATATATTTATAAATATTGAAAACGGTTAATTATTAACCGTCGATTTTTTGTGGTTACAAACCGAAACCGAAATTGAAAACTGGAAAAAATAAAAACCGTGATCCTAAACCGAACCAATGGACTAGTTAACCATATTTTTCGGATTTGTCTTTCAGTTTCGGTTCCGATTTGGTTTTTCGGTTTCATCGATTTTTTTTCACACCCTTAAGTTGGACCGCTTAGCTCGCTTGCACAACTTAAGCTATTAACTATGAATGCTATGAATTTATGAAATATTTTATAGTGATTTGCAATTTAAAATTTTTAGAGTAATTAAAATATTTTAGTATTTGCATAAACATGAAGGATTGAAACAAAAAAAATTAATTAAAATTTTGATATAATCCTTAATTTGAACCATACCATTATAAATAGTTTGGAAATTCTTCAATCAGAACCAAACCATTATTTGATGGTTTGGTTTTGGATGGGGAAAAAAAACAAACCATAAATTATAATTTTATTTTATTTTAGTAAAAACCAAGCCAAATCAATGCATGTACACCATCATTAATTTTAAGACAATCATACAATATGTATAAAGACATGTATATTATTTACCATAGTTTTTTTTTTTTTTTTCCATTAGACAACAAGGGCAATTACAATGTAGCCACATAAAGCCATTACAATGCACTAACACGGGGAATCAAACTCGATACTTTAAGAATGAAGACCTGGATCGAATGCTACTGGACCACAAAGACCATTGACTTACTTACCATAGTTTGTACACATATATACATACGTATAATATACAATATATATATTTAATCGGTAATACACATATTAACCATATATAGAAAATATTACTTAATATAATGGTTACACCTAATTCTTGTCTCCTAACTCTTAGGATGGATCTAATGAGCCATCCTTCAAGCATATGTGCAGCTTCAATTTATACAAGTAACAAACGTGTATTAAACGGCATTTGAGATACCTATACAAAGGCTCTCCAATGCTCGAGTAGGTAGAAAATTTTCTATGAGTAACAAACATCTATTAAACAATGTGTGAGATATCTGTACACAAGCACTCTGATGTTCAAGTAGATAGAGAATTCCAAGAAATAGAGAAGCTAGCACTAGTCAATCAAGAGAGGGTAAAAGACTCTCGAATTGTATCTATACTCAAATCAAGATGATTCATCGATAATTTATCATAAAAACCAGGAAGGAAGGGTGTGCAAAGGCATTCAAGATTTTATAAAGTTCCCCCTAAAAGTTCCCACGAAGGGTTCTCGTGAGTCCTCCCCTTGAGGGATTTATAAGATGGCTTACCATGTGCTAAAGAATGCCGTGGAATCGATTTTTCCCTCCTGTCGTCAAAAGGCGACTGAATGAGCCGCATGTGGGCAGACCATCAACATTAGTTTAAAATTATTTTTTCTGAAACTGCTTATATAATATTTGGAGTAATATCTATGAATTATAAACAGAATCAGTTTTATATTGTGTCAAATATACAATATAATATTATATTTACGATTACTAACAATACAAATGGCTAAAAATATAATTTAATTTTCTTTTTAAGTTAGAATGAAACCTTGATGCTTCTTAAATCCAATTATCAAAACCCTTCTAAAATTTCATGAAATTATAAATCCGCTTTGCAGAACATGGTTAGAATTTGAAATCATCGATTCCATTTCAAATCCATTCCAGCTCCCAGGATAGGATGGAATCAATTTTTCATCGGCTTATCATATATTTCATTGGTCTACAGGATGAAATCAATCTTGTTACCGAACGTATTAATTTTTTTTTTTTTTTTTTTATTTTACGATACTTAGAATAAATAAACGTCCTCTAGATCACCGTGTGATCGTAAGTACAAGAGAGGTTTTGATAGCTTCTATCACAAAGGAAAAAATAAATCCAAGAGCACACATAAAAACATATTTTAATTATAGCAGATAAAAACCATTATGAGACTACATCATCATACTCACTTAGCACATGTAAGCAACTACCTCAATAAAAACCTTTAACGGACGACTAAAAAGCAAAACAAACACAGAACATTCTCTTGTGTTCAGCCCAAAAATGTCAAGAATCGCTTAAGTTATAACTAATTCCACCTTCCAATCGGATTGAGCAAGTAGATGACATCTATAGTAATCGCAGCTCTAAGTTGAAGAGAAAGCCAAGAGAAAAGCTATGTGAAAGCAGCATCAGTGACTAAATCCTCTGCCCTATAATTTTTTTTTTTTTTTTTGGGGGGCCACTCTCCTCCCTATGAATTCACATTTAAATATATCTGCCAATTCTTCCAGTTTTATTATGTCCTGCAAGAGAAGTGCATCAATGTTTGATGTGTAGTTACAACACAAGTTCAATTGATCACTCTAATGTCAACTAGAACAAAAAACGTAAACCAAGCAAAGCCAAAGCACATTATGGTAGCTAACCTTTTTTTTAACAGATGGACGTATTTTAGGCCAATGCTTGCTCAAAATGCATGGACTTTATCCCTAACGAACCCCATCGCTATCCCCAGATGATCTCAGATATTCTTGCCAAGCAACCCTAGCAGCTTCAGACACCTAGTTCCATCATGAATAGTAATAAGACACCAAAACGTTAATGTTTCAAACTAATGCCCTACATTGAAACCTGCTGGCATTCATCAGGCCACACATCCAACAAAATAAAGGGAAATGGAACCAGAACAAAAAGAAATTAAGCTGAAAAAAAAATTGATATCTGCAAACATCAGCTTTTGAATGGTTTTTTTAATATGGTGGGGATGCACAAAAAGAAAAGAAACATCACATAATGAGAGTGGGAAGAGGTGAACAGAAGGAAGCAATGCATAAAACAAGGCAACTGATGAAAAAATTATGAAACACTGGGAAAAGCACGCACCAATTCGGAAAGGTCAGCAGCACTCAAATATTCACAAGCATCCATTCGAGCAATAGCATGTAAATCTACATCAGGATCTATTGGCTTCTTTCTGCTACAAGCCTTTAAAATCATTTCACGCTCGTCCTCAATTGGTAGACCCACATAAAAAAGTTTACCAAGCCTTCCAGATCGTAACAACGCAATATCTATAACATCGATTCTGCCACAAGAAACCAATAAGAGAAAAATAAAAATGAAGTACCAGTGGCAAAGTTGAAGGAAAACAAGCTGCACCTATTTGTTGCACCAATAACAAAAACACCACGGTTATCATCTGGACCATTTAACTCTGAAAGCAACTACAAGATAAAATACAGAGTTTAGTTAGCTCATAAAAAAGTATAATAGAGAAGAAAGGAATTTAACTAGATAAACAGAAAGAGAAACAAACAGTTAATAGATAAATAGAAAGCAAGGGAAAGAGGAGAGGGAAGGGAAGATAAAGCACATAAAATTTAACTAATGCTATTCACCTGGTCCACCAAACGCACCCCAACCCTTCCACCTTCAGTCTCCCTTTGATTTGCTATAGCATCTATCTATATATAAGATAGACAAATGCGACTCTGTTTCATACCCATAGAATGACTAATTTTGAAAGAGGAAAATAGGGGTGGCTAGGCTTACCTCATCAAAGAAGATTATGCAAGGAGAACATGTCCTAGCACGACTAAATAATTTCCGGACAGCCAACTCGCTTTCTCCAACATATTTATTTAAGAGTTCAGGACCCTAAGCAGCAACCAAGAACAAAAATGAAACCAGAGTTCAAAAATAAATAAAACAATAAATCATAGAGGACTTTACCTCAGAAACAAACGGTATGTTTATATACTGACACAAGAAAGAAAAAAAAGAACTTACCTTTATATAAATAAAATTGGCTCCAGCTTTATTTGCAACAGCCTGGGCAATATGCGTTTTACCACTTCCTGGAGGCCCAAATAGCAAAATGCCTTTCTCTCTCTTCGGTTGGCCATAATAGTGCTGTCATATAATACTAACATCAGAATGAACTACCATAGTAAAAAGGAGAGAAAAAGAATTACAAGTCAAAAATTCATCATAGAGAAGACTTTACACACAAAGAAGGATTTCCTCACCAACACAACATAGCTACCAAAGACATTCTTTTGGGTTGATTACCGACAGATTGCTCAAACAAAAACATAAGTTTTGGGACAAAGCATCTGAATATTAGAGTTTCTAAACCTGGCATGACCAAATTCTAATGAAAGCATAATAATTTGGTAATGGATAGGGAAGCAGAACTTTATTAAAAAAGAAGATGAGCACGAATTTTAATTTCAACGAAATTTCTGCAATTGCATCCAGCTATAGCTTACATTTCATTCAATAACTGATGCATTTCTCTCCTTCCAGTTGACAATTTTAAGTAGACAAACCTCTTAACACAGTCATTAGAAACTAAGAACAAACGAAGATAAGGCGTATTACATAGCATCCAGAAACTGCTTCTCAATAATAATTTCCACATTGCATTTATCAATTCCAACGATACCGAGGGCAAGTCGTTAATTGTTAGGGAGTATGATTTGCGACACAAAAGCTGCCGGTCAATTCCAAAAGGTTGATATTGGTAACATGCAAAAGACAACAATTACCTCATAAGACTTAGGACATTTTATACATTTAACTATATAGCCCTCAAGCTCCTTCTTAAGAGAATCAAGGCCACCGACGTCTTCCCATGTAACATCAGGAATTGTAGAGAAACCTTCTCTTCTAGATGAAGGCTGGAACGTTTTCAGTGCTTCCTGAAGAGCACAACAAAGACAATTGAAACACAAAATTAGTAAGAAAATAGATTGAATATAATATAAGCAGGGTATTTAATATATATTACATTATATACATCAGTGAAGTATGGTGTAATAGCCCTTTTTGGTTCTCCACTTAATCATAACACACATAGAAAGAAGGGCGAAAAATGAAAAAGAAGAAGACAAGGACATTGAATTATTTGCACAAGTATTGTGCTTTTTTCGATTTCACTAGAAAATGAAAAGTTTCAAAAGGGTTAATTACTTGAAAATAAAATCATTTATAGCTCAAATCACCTCAATGTCAGCCATTGTGATAGAATGGTTTTCTAATTCCTCTGGCATCCATGGACGCAGCAACCATTTTTTAGCATCTTCCTCATCAAGATCAATAGGAGTGCTAGACATTCTTCGAGCAACGATCCTTTTGTTGGCAAGTGAAGCAGCCTTGCGAATCAACCCACCCAAGTCCCCTGCCACATACCCTGGCGTCATCCTTGCTATTTTCATGTGATCGATAGGACCTTCCAGTTTAACTTTCTTGGTGAGAACTAAAAGAATCTCGGCCCTTGTATTCTCATCTGGAAAACCCAAAAATATCTCGCAATCAAATCTTCCAGGCTTTCTTAAGGCAGGATCCAAAGCATCTGGTCTATCAGTTGCTGCAATGACAAGAACAGAGCCATGTTTGATCTGGGAATTTTGCAATTCTGCTTCTTCGTCAGCGGCTTGTACTTGTATTCCACATTCATCTATGCAAGTCAACAGTTGTCTTACAATTCGCTGCTCTATTCCCTTTTGCAGGTTTTCTCTTTTGGAAGAGATTGCATCAATCTCATCAATGAATACTATTGATGGTGCGGTTCTGTGAGCTTTCTCGAAAAGCTCTCGAATGTTTTCCTCTGATGAACCAAAGTCCGAGAACAAAAGTCCTTGTAAGTTCCGGTTACCAAACTATTTTTTTCAAAAATTGATGCAAGTCGCCCTTGGGACTATAGAGATTACTAAAAATCATGAACAACAAATTGATTGCTAAAAAAGAACAACGTTAGATTCTCTAAACTAAAGGAAACTAAACCCAAATTAATAATAATAAATAGGCAAAGCAAAATTTTTCATTTTGTCAAACCTATAGAGAAATAGAGAAAACAATAACAAAAAAATAAATTGTTAAAGGTACTCTCATTATTTTTCACGGTGATAATATAACTCTACCAGCCTCTCGAAAGAAAAAGAAATTGTTTGGCTCTAATACCAAATGGGGCTCGTCGTGGAAGAATAGGAACTTAGCTTTTTGGAGTGAACAGAAATCAGATATAGATGTATTTCTTGGTTCAAGTAGATATTAGCTTCATTCTCATAAAGTACATATAGTAATTTCGATCAAGTGTGCTATGTCTTAGTGACTTTGACTTATGCCTACACCATCGTCTAGTCTACCCTGAAACAAGAAGAATGTATCACTCAATGCTGGTTTAGATGACTCAATTCCTATGACTTACTATGTCAATTTTTATTACCTATATATTCAGAAATATATAAATCAGCTGGCAATAGCATCATGAACCTCCAGTAATGGGATAGAATGGACGGCCGGACTCATTGGCTATTGCCTGAGCCAAAGTGGTCTTCCCGCATCCAGGAGGTCCACTCAACAAGATTCCAGTCAGCGGCCAGGCCCTGAGTTTCTCACACAGCACTGGAAGACATAACGGCACAATCACCCCTGTCCAAAGGTCCGACAACAATTCCTTCATTCCTCCCAAATCCCTAAACATCGGTCGTCCCTTCCTTCTATTCACTGAGAGAGCATGTCCGGAGGGTGCATTATTCGAACTCAAATTCAAATTCTTCTTTTCTCTTTTCGATTCCAAACAAGTTCCAATTCCTACTCCAGTCCTCCGCTCTGTCTCGAACTCAATATTCTGCTCTCTCATCAATTTCGCGGAAATTTTTGTGGAATTTAGTTCTGCATACGTTTCTCGAAGTCCTAATTTAGTTAGATCGAAGGGCGCTGTTGCATCCTCCGATGTGCATATCGTCGTCTCCTCTCCATCACCACCACTGCCTTCGCTTTCCTCATATACACTCGTCTCCGACGAAACGTTGGACTTGTTCATCGTGTTTTGATACCGAGAAGACCTCTTCGGATGCACATTCTCGATCATGTCTTTACTCGAACTGATTCGATTGAACTCTTCTTCTCCTTCAGGGTTTTGAGGATCCCTCTTGCGTTTCCGGTTTGGAGAACATACTAGGGTTTGACGAACTATTTTGGTGAATTGTTGAAGGTTCATGCGAGCATACTCATTGTCTATCGAACGGAGATGCGCAACGATTTGTTCGACGGTCATGTCTTTGTGCTCGCAGGAATCCAACTGGCGTTGGAGCTTGCCCAGTAGCCTCCGCCGCATGATGTTGACTGCCGAAGGAGAGGAATAGGGACGTAGGGTTGGGTCCCAGTGTCCTCCAATATATATATATATATATAAAACAACGACAACAATAATAATAATAAGATTGCCCTTTTCTTTTTTTTTTTTTCCCTTTTCACCTTTGTTTTTTTTTTATACGGCTCCCAATTTTTTATTTTTCTCTGCATCAATTTTTTTTCTTGAAACTTCACTTTCTTTCTATTAATCTTAATCTCATAACAACTTTTATATATAATATATTTATTTATGTATATTTATATTTTATTTTAACGCATAAAATAACATATCATATATACATATGTGTGTTTTATGTTATATATATATTATATATTATAGTAATATAGGATATATTTACATATATTTTTATATGTATTTAATATGTATGTTAAAGCAATATAAAATATTTATAAATGAATTTGTATATTATATAAGATATATAGTGTGTATATATATATTATAAGTTGTAGTAATATATAAAATTTGTATATGTTCCTATATGTCGCATAGGATATAATGCAGCAACGGAATCTCAATTAAAGTCAGTTTATTACTGACAGTTTCAGCTTTTGATTTTTTGAAACCGCCAACATTGATGATAGTATGCTAACTTTTATTTCCAACATTAATTGTTAGTTACACTATTTATTTGTATTTATTTTTTTGCGTTTTAAGATCTTGTCTTTTAGAATTCCCCTTGTAATATTATAAATAGGCATTTAGGCTTGTCTTTGTAATTTAAAATCTAATTAAGAGAGTTTTCTCTGTGAAATTGCAATTGTTTAGTAATTGTGTGATTAAGTTCACATTTTGAAATCAATCGTTGAATTGGTTTATGTTATTTAATGCTTCTACACTGCGTCAGATTAGTATCAGAGTAAGGTGAGTTCCTGTGAAAATGCCAAGAGATAGCAATTTAGGAGGTGGTCATGTCCTTGACGTTGTTCGGGAAGTGGAAGTCCTACGAACCAAGCCACAAGTTCGAAGGGCGATATTAGGTAGCATGGATCAGAGATTCCAACGTTATGAGCAGCACTTTGATGATTTGATCGAGCGATCTTGTAAAGACCCGACTCTCTAAATCCCGAGATTTAAAGTACCGAGTCCCCAACCACATATAACATTTTCACATTATATGTAAGGTTGTTCTAAAACTAACAGTTTATGAAAATGTTTGATAAAATCTACCAAAACTTTATAAAGAACTTTTAAACAAAACAAGATGCTAATAAAATAATCTATACATATATTTACATCATATATACAATATTTAGTGTCAATACAAGATACTACAAAAATTACAAGTTTTCTTAAAGCAAAAAGAATCCTAAGAGATCTTAAGGTCTTTACATCTTAGGTTTATCTATCAAGCCTTCTATACAAGACTTTTCCTTTAATAAAAGCTCCTCCAAAAATCTAGGGTGTTCGAGTCCTATTCGTCCACTCATCCATGAATTTCTCAAAGTCTGACCCGTAACCCAAATTGTCATATAACTCGTCTCCATTACCTGCAAAGCAACAAAAGTGAGCCAAAGGCCAGTACACAATAACAAAATACAAGAACAAGTTATCAAGCCAAACTTAAATCAAATGGAATGCATCAATGGACAAGTGATTATCTTATTAAGTTTTCTATTACAAAACAGCAGGTGGGTATTCAAACCCCGGGATCACGCTTTGGGTATTTAGAAATCCTGAGTAACAGCAGCTGCTCAGGGGGTTGATATAAGCAGTCCGAATATTTATATCTCTTATATCCATTTCATAAAGAAAATAGCTTCATTTAGGGTTCAAAAGTCGTTGTCCAACTCTACTTAAACTCAGTCCATAAATGAGCCTAGTTCACAAGTTCCCATAAACTTTGAACTAAACCATGGTATTTCCCCCTAAGTTTAAGTAAACGTTACTCAGATACTATTCCCCCTATCGGCTACCCACTTAACCAAAAAGAATCGCTATTGCATCATAGTGTACCATTGCATCATGGTAAAGTCATTGCATCATGACTTGGTTAAGTACCTAACTAACATGTCATTGCATCATGACAGTTTGCTGCTCCTTGGACCAGATTAAGCAGCGTAATAGACATCCAATTCATCAAAACATTAAGCCGAATCGAATTAAATCAAATTAGGAATGCCTAGTCCTAACAAACATCAAACAAGCTATTGCGTACCTAAACCCGATAGTATATCACTATAGTCACTCGGTGAGGAACTAAAAAGACCTTTAACTGAAATAAGAATATCAGAACAATCAATAATTGAATATAGATTTCATATCCATATATATATATATATATCACAATCCTAGATTAATTATACAAGGGGATTCAATAAACTTTGCATATAGTTTTAATATCTAATTCCTGCATAAAACATGTTTTTCTAGCTTATATATTCATTAGGAGGTCATATATGAAGTAAAGATTGAAGATTGAAGAAGTTTGAATTTGAAAAACTCAGGGAATACGCAGCCTTCCTATGCTAACAAATTTGAATGAACGCCGGCAGCGTGGGAAATTACGCCGGCGGCGTTTCACCCGCGTTAAATATTTTGATTCTGTTCCAATCCAAATAAACCTGGCAAAATTTTCTTGCAAAAGCCGGGTGTTTAAAGCGGCTTTAAAAAAAATCGATTCTATTCACTTCCAACATTGCCTCTACGTCGGTGGCGTTGAAATGCCAGATGCAGCTTACATTCAAAAACAGATCTATTCGTAAAGAACTCATTTCCCCTGTTTTGCACATTGCAAATTTCTAACCTATAACACTTTTAATCCTTCTTCAAGTTCATTTTTAGCTTCATATACTATTTCCTATCTACATTAATCAATCCTAGCAACTTAGAACATTATAACAACACCTTAAACCACTTTAAATCCCATTTCCACTCATCCTCAACTTCAACTACTCAAATTAACATTATTCCTTCCCAACACTTCATATAACTACCACAACACATAAACAAATTCACACAAAACAAAACACAATCCAACCTATTTCAATGCGTGAACAAAACAACTCATATGACATTAACTCATTCTATCCAAGATCTTACATAGATACTATAAGAAAGGAAAATAAAACAAAAGCTATACTTATATTAACTTACATAAGTAAGCCTTGTCTTGGAGAGAGTTTTGATTCAATAAGCTTGGTGTTATTCTTTGGTTTAGAGCTTAGAACTTGAGTGAAAGAAAAAGAGAAAAGGAAAGAAAGAAAATGGAAATTCGTATGGAATGAGAGGGCCCAAAAGAGGGCTTAATTAAGCAAATTTTTGACTCATTATTATCTTAAGTTTGACTTTTAAGGCATAATAGACTTTGGGTTAATTTGAGGCTCATTTGAGTGCAATTTAGGAATGAAAATTGGTCTAATTAAGTAAATTTTCTGTCAACTATTCCTTAAACAAATTAAAAGTTGATTTTATAAATTTAAACATAACATAAACATATTAATGTATAAAAGACACAAATATTAATTATACTATACACACATTAATATATATAAAACAATGACATTAATTTCATTACATATGCAAAATAACACATATGAAATGTTCAAATTATACTGACTTAGACACATTTAAACTATTACCAACTCATCTACTCAAATATTAATATTACTAAACATAACTCTCATAAATCAACATGCTCATTTAGTTCAATAGTTAAGACAAATAAAACATATACATGGAAGTTAAATAGAAATTAAATTTAGATCATTTTAGATCTAATACGAACAAGAACAGGAACGGTTTTGGGAGACAACCAAGGGCAAAGTATGCTCGCGGCAATCTTGTTGTCAGAGCTGTTGTTGCAAATTGTAGGGGTCAATATAGAGGTAAGTGTCGTAATATTGATGATTATTACGAATATGATTTTGATGAGGAAGATGAATCGATGGAAGAAGAGGAACAACCACGAAGACAGGGTGGTGATGGCAGATTTGAAAAAGGTAAGACCTATGGACAATATAATTTTGATAATTATTACAGACGTAGGAATGAATATGGAATGAATTATTTCAAGTTAAATGTAAGAATTCCATATTTTAGAGGAGAATTAGGGATTGACGAGTTTGTTGATTAGATTGCTAGGATTGAGCGAATATTTTATCATATGGAGGTGCCGGAGGAGAAAATGATAAGGTTAGTAGCATGTACTCTCAAGGGCTATCCATCTGTATGGAAGGAGAGATTACAAAAAAGAAGAAGTTATGAAGGAAAAGCACCTATTAGGACATGGTTTAGGATGAAGCAATTATTAGAAGATCAATTTCATCCTCTTGGCTGTGAAGAAATCCTATTTCAACAAGACCAAAGATGTCATAAAGAAAAGGAATTGGTGCTTGTTACCCAAGAAAATTTTGATGAAACCAAAACTGCAAAGGAATATGAAATTGAAGACTGTGTTAAAAAAAAAGAGGAATTGTTAATTGGTGATGAATGTGATGATCAAATTGAGAAGGGGAATGAAAATAGTCTAGATAAATTAGACTTTATTGAGAATGAGTGCTTAGATAGGAAAGAAGCAAATATAGAGGAAGCAGATGAGAAGAATGAGATTTATCGTGAGCCTAATGGAGATGATGACTGTGAAGAAGATGATGAAAATTGTAAGTGGGCTTAGGTCATCAGAAGGTTGATATCGATACCCAAGGAGGCAGAAGAAAAAAATGAGCAATTACAGTTTTAGGATTCAGTACCTAAGGATATAGCTTTCAATTCAAGAAGCCATAACAAGACGAGATAGTTGATGTAGTAGATTCATTGACAATGAGGTGGAGTTACAAGGATTAAATGCTCGTCAGTGCATTCATGAGAGTTTGATTTATTGCAATTTTAAGATACTTAGAAGATTATTAATCTGGAGGAGATTTGCAAATAATCCAAGGAGCTCGAGTAGCAAATAATCGAAGGAGCTGGATATAATTCAAATTCCCAATATAGTTGACAGATTTTACTTTATACTTATTAAAATTCATTTTTGCATATTCATATTTGATCCTGGATGATACTTATTTTATCTTCATCATCCAGTGGCATTCAGAAGAGAACTCAAGGTCGAGTTCTTTATAGGTGGGAAAGAATAATGTAGCAACGGAATCCCAATTAAAGTCGGCATTTATTACTAACAGTTTCAGCTTTTGGTTTTTTGAAACCGCTAACATTAATGATAGAACGCCAGCTTTTATTTCTAACATTAATTGTT
Organism: Combretum micranthum; assembly: GCA_024138025.1. NCBI lineage: Eukaryota > Viridiplantae > Streptophyta > Magnoliopsida > Myrtales > Combretaceae > Combretum > Combretum micranthum. The sequence continues at coordinate 395,343 of JAMXBD010000335.1, read as the reverse complement.
AGTTACATTATTTATTTGTATTTATTTTTTGCGTTTTTAAATCTTGTCTTTTAGAATTCTTTTTGTAATATTATAAATAGGCATTTAAGCTTGTCTTTGTAAAGGAAGAACGTTTGATATACTTTTAAAATCCAATTAAGAGAGTTTTCTCTGTGAAATTGCAATTGTTTAGTAATTGTGTAATTAAGTTCACATTTTGAAATCAATCTTTGAATTGGTTTTTGTTATTTAACGCTTCTGCACTGTGTCAAAATGTGTATATATATTATGAACTTTTATACATAAAATTTGAATTGCCTATATATTTTATATGCTCTATAGGATATAGTTGTATTGCATATTATATATTTTATTATACGAGATAAAAATAATATATCATATATATTTTATATGTTATAGCAATATATGAAATTTGTATATGTTATATATGATGTATATATTTATATGTTATAGTAATATGTTATAATTTTATGCAAGAAATTTGCATAGCATATATATTTATTAAGTCTTATATGTGATGTATTTGTTTATGTGTATTGTATATTTTTTTAAACAAAATAACAATCATATGTGTTATATATAATATGTATTATATATGTTATATAGAATATATCTTCACATGTATTTTATATATGTTATATGTTATACCAGATATAAATATTTTAAATGTTATGGTAATATATTAAATTAGAGAATATAGTATATGTTGTATTGAGATTAAAAAAAAAAAAACTTGTATGTTCTTATATGTTATTTAGGAGATATATATATATATATATATAATTTATATGTTTAGTAATATGTAAAATTCTTACACATGAAATTTGTACAGTATGTTTATATATTATATGTTACATATGATATATTTGTTTATGTGTCTTGCATAATTTATTTTAAAACATAAAAAATATATCGTATGTTCATATGCTCTACATGTCGAATATGATATAATTTAGATGCTATAGTAATATAGCATATATTTGTATATGTCTAACATATGTTTTAACATATAAGATAAATAAAAATACCATATGTTATATTGAAAATAAATACTTTATATGTTATAGTAGTATATTAAATTAAGACAAATGTATTTTATATGTTACAATACTATATATTAAATTAGGACATATATTATGTGCTATATTAATATTAAAAATTTGTATATGATCTTATTTGTTATTTAGGATATATAATTTATATGTATAGTAATTTGTAATATCTTTATACATGAAATTTGTGAACTATATATATTTAATATATACTTTACATGTTATACATAATATATTTGTTTATGTATACTGTATATGTTATTTTAAAACATAAAAAAAAAAAAAATCATTTGTTTATATATCTTATAAATGATATACAATTTAGATGTTATAGTAACATATAATATATTTGCATATATCCATATCTGTATTTGATATGTATGTTATAGCAACATATATATCAAATACACATATCATATGTGTGTGTGTATCTTAATTGTGTTATAGTATATATACTTTATTTGCTATATTAATATATAAAATTTGTAAATCTTTTGTTATGTTATATATAAATTATCATCCTAATATAAATTGTCATAATGATGAAATTAAACAAACAATAAAAAAAATTGATTTACCAAGCAAAAAAATGAATAAATATATCGATATGATCTACTATGTATGTTATAATACCCTAAATTATATATCCACTTAATTCTTGATAATTACTAAATTCGATGATAAAATTATAAACAATATTAAGAAAATGCTAGAAAAATTGCACCCAATTTTTTCACGATTTGATAATATTAAGCAAAGACTTGTCTAGGTATAGTTTGGTAACAGAAGCACTTAAATTGTTTTCTACACCAAATAGAATTTTACGAATATGTTTTTTTTTTTATATATAGTTGACGAGTATCGAAAATATTATAACACTTTAAGAAGTAAATATAATATCTAAATACGTAGACGAGTAACAGCAAACTCAAAAAGAAAAAAATAATAATAATAAAATAAAAAGAAGAAAAGTCAAATCTGAGAAACCTTTAAAAATGATATTATGTATATATTTAAACTTTATCATGAGTATTTAAAATATAATTCCAATTCTAAACTTATATAAAATCTTAAGCCGAAAACCCTAGACTTTAATGCTCGAAAATACTCAATGTACTTATAACGGCTCTTTATTGCACGCCATGTTAGATATCAATTATAATTTTTTCTATCCTTATTTTTGAATAATAAGGACAACAGCTTACATTAATAAAATAGGTACCAAAGTTATAAGTAGCATAAAATACCATCCAAATCCTTTCTAGGACGTCTACACTATGCAGGGAAAATTGAATTACATCCATCAAGGATAGCTGTTATTGTAGTTTATGGGGTCCTGGAGTATTTTAATGAATTGAGTTCTAAAGAATGAATATAAAATAAAATAAAAAAGGAATTTAAAATGCATTTTAAATTTTTTTGTGAATTAAAGAATATATATACATAGTTTAGTTTTTTTTTTTTTTTATAACTCTATTCCATAAATTTTTAGAATATTATAAATGATAAGAATATTAATATATAATTGAATATATAAACTTTAAAGCATAAACAAATTGGAATCTTAAAAAAATTCTAATATCGGCTTTGATTTGTGGAACTATAATTAGACTTAGTTAAATTTTAAAACACACGGCGGAAAATTTAAACATGTTTAAAACACTAGATTAAATATCTCTCTCTATATATATAATAACAAAAACCTAAACGAAAAATAGTGAAATTTCGAATACTTTAACACAGCTGTTATATTTATGTAGTTCAAAACATGAAATATGCATATAGAGCTTTTAACACTTTCATTTTGGTTCATTGTACTCGGAAAAAAAATAAATATATAAATAAATATAAAATAAAATTGTTTGAATTGCTAAGATACTTACTTGGCAATTCAAGGAAGAACGGCATCAACCATATGAAGTCACGCGTAGTGGTATCATCCTTTAATTCTTTCTTAAGAAAACTTGATAGCAAAGGGGAAAAAAGTTTTATTGTCTTAGCTACTGTATCTTAATTCTATTCTAAATGTTAATAATATGATAAGTATATATTGAGTAATAATAATTATTTGTTTTATTTTAAAAATATTTTATTTTTAAAATTTATTTAATACATACCAAATATCTTTTGTTTGAGACAAGATAAAGACGGTATATCTAGAATAGCAAGTGTTTTTCCACCCAAGGGAAACTAATTATTTAAAGACCCTCTCTATTTCGTTCATTCTCCAAGGAATGTCGACGCTTCCTCTTCAACCAAACCAGTTATACTGTCCACCTCTTCCAGTCTTCCTCTGAAATACTCCAAATCTTCACCTAGATTAGAAATTGAGTTTAGATAGTTTAAATGAATCAAATGAATTATAGGATTTAATTAGACAAGTTGGCTTAATTTAATTAGCTAATAATTAAGTTGGTTTTGAGATTTGAAATTCCTCAAATCCCTAAACATGTTCTAAAAATGTTTAGAGGATTCCTAAACATACAATTTAGACCAAAAATACCAATTCTAAATCTCAGTAAAATTTGAGTTCATTTGCTTGAATAAAAATATCAATTCTTAAATCCGTACTCAAATTAAATATCTTTGTATCCAAATTAAATTCCTAAATTAAGTTCTTCTTTTAAGATCTTAATTTATAACTTATTAGTTCATAAATTATCTTTTAAATACTTCTGAAACTATAGATTTTGATCTGATAGTTCTAAACCTATATCATATTTCTATTTTATCCAAATTTAACTTTACCCTTTCCTTTTCTTTTCTTTCTTTTGGCTGCCCTTTTCTTCCCCTTCATTTTTCGTTTCCCTCTTCTTTCTTCTTCTTCTCATCTCTTCTTCTCTCTTTCTTTTTGCTTTCTCTAAAACTCAAATTCAAGAAGATAAATTAAGGATAGGAAACAAGATAGAAAGAGGAGATCAAGTAGAATTAGCTTCAACAAGAAGAAGAAGAAGAAGAAGGAATTGCATGAGTAGGCTAAAGAGCTAAGTTTTCTATTTCTATTTCTCTTTGTTTTTACTTGTTATTTACATTTGTAATTGATGAGTTAATGTTGAATTGGGTTGAGTGTGCATGTATTTGTTGATATATGCTTGTTGGAGGTCGGATTGTGAAGGAGGAAAGATGATGAATAGTAGTTGTGATGGTTTGATTGTTGTTTGAAGTTGTTGGAGGAAGATTGAAGTGTTAGGAGTTGTTATTAGAGTTTATTTGATGTTAGAATTGATATAGAAAGCTTAGTAAATGATTTGAAGAAGTTTTGATAAAAGGAAAATGTAAAAAACATGTTTTCGCAAACCTGTTCTGTCGTCAATGCTGCCTCCTAGAGCTTCTACGCGGCCGGCTTTGAGGCATTGTTGAAGAGAACGAATGCATTTTCTTAAAGTTGCCTCCAACGCTGTTGGTGTTGAACCTCTACACTGCCAGCTTTGAAATTTACGCCGCGGTGTAGAATGTCGATGTTCGTTTTACTCAGTTGCCCTGTTTCGCAGCTTGATCGTATTTTGGCCATAAATTTTTCATACTACCTCTGATTGAGGTGATTCAAGTTGCTATAAAAATTTAAAATATATACAACTTCATGTTTTGAGTTTTTATAAATTCTAACTTATTGATGCTTAAATTTGATTCTTTCGGCTATTGTGTTTTCCTAAACAAAATTAAAACTTGTTTTGATTTCTAAATGTTTATTGTTAAGTAAATGGATCTTTTGAGCTAAAATGAGATAGATTAATGATGTTTATGTGTAATGATGATGGAGGATATAATGAAGCATGATTTAAGTATATTTGTAGATTCATCAAATAAGAATTTCCAAGAGTATTAAACTAAAAGTAGTTATGTTGTATATATGATTTTCATTGCTTTTTTTATGATTTGTGACCACTTAGTGAAATTAAATGATCTTGGTAAGTATATATAATGATTTTATGTATTTATATGAATTTTATTTGAATTTCCTTCATGCTAAGTTTAAGATTTTTATTATTTGTTGTTAGATTAGTTATTGAACTTAAATGAACTTTGAAATGATCTAGGTTCAAAGTCTATTTAAATTCCATGTGTTTAATTATTCATCTAAAGTATGTTAATGAACATGATGATTATGATGGTTGTGTTCTAGTAGTCTAAAATGTATTATTTTGCATATATATTGAAATTAATACCTTTGTTTTATGTATTAATGTGTGTGTGTAGTAAAATTATTAATTATGCCTTTTATACATTAAGGTTTAGTTAAGTTAGATTTATAAAATCAACCTTGGTTTTCACAAAATTAGTGATAGAATTTTATTTCCTTAGTTAAGTTGGCATTTATGCCCAAATGAGACTCAAATTCACCCAAATTGCAAATTAAAGTTGCATATGCTTTAAGGGCAAATTTGGAACATGTTTAAAGCTAAATTTTGCTTAATTAACCTACTTTTAGGGGCAGCCATTGTTTATACGAATTTTGCTTTTTCTTTCTTTCTTTCTTCTTCCTCTTTCAATTCCATTTCTAAGTTCAAGTCAAGAACAATATAAGTTTTAAAAATCAAAGTTCTCCTCAAGACAAGGTATATGTATGTGAGTTGATTTAACTATGATGTTGCTTTGTTTTTCTTTCTTGAAGTGGTTGTATAATTCTTGATTGAAATGATTTAAGGTTATCTAAATTGCTTGTTCATGTATTGAGATGAGTAGGAATGTGTTTTGTGAGTGTGTGAGTTTATGCAAGTATTGTAGAAGTGATATGAAGTGTTTGGAGGATGTGAAGGATTTGTGTAGGAAAATTTAGAATGGATTGAAGTGGAATTGGAAGTGTTTAAATGTATGATTTCATGTTTTGAGTTGCTAGGATTGAGTAGTATAGATAGGAGTGAGTATATGAAGTTGGAAAATGTAGTTGAGGAAGGTTTTAAAGTGTAATAGGATAGAATTTCCGAAGTGGAAAAACAGGGGATTTGTATTCTGTCGTTTAGGTCTATTTTAAACGTACGTTGCACTTGGGAATTCAACACGCCGTCGCGTAGAGGCAGCGTTGGATTCAAATTTCTTAACGCCGCTTTGCTACACGCGGGCCTATAGGCGGTGTTGGAAGCCACAGATCAAATTTCTTAAGGCCGACCGAACGCCGCCGGCTTTCGCTAGAAAAGTCAGCCTTTCGCTAGAAAAGTCAGCCGCGTTTATCCTTTCATATTGTATGCCGGCTACTAGGAATCAAAGCCGTCAGCGTATGTGTTAAAGCTGCCAGCGTATCTAGGTAAGCGGACGGCTTACACCTCTCTGGACGTTTTTGAAAAATTTTAGGTTTTCATTCTACACCAGCTCAAAGCCGCCGACGTCGGATGAAGGCAGCCGTACCCTTGAGCGCTGCCAGTTGGCAGTGTTGTTTTTCATAGTATTGAACACCGCTCAAAGCCCCAGCGTTAGTACGGCGTATCCCCTGCGCTTTTGAATTTTAAAAACTTTTTCTAAAATTTTTCGAAGTTTGTTATTTGAGCAATTAAGTTTTATTAAGCGATCTAGGATACAATAGGATGTTTAAATGCTTTATTTTGACTTTGTATTCAATTATTTGAATTTCTTTGATTTATTTGTGATATATAGATATAAAATGCATGTATATTTGTAAGAGTGAAATCTATATTTATTGATTTATTGATTATTGTGATATTCCTATTTCAGTTAAGGATTCTTCGGTTAGTTCATCACCGAGAGATCCTAGTTATATGCTAACGGGTTCAGGTACGCAATAACTTGTTTGATGATTGCTAGGAATAGGCATTCCTAATCTGATTTAAATTGATTTGACTTAATATTTGAATGAATTGGATGTCTATTACGCTGTTTAATCTGGTCCGAGGAGCAGCAAACTGTCATGATGCAATGACATGTTAGTTAGGCGCATAACCAAGCCATGATGCAATGACTTTACCATGATGCAATGGTACGCTATGATGCAATAGTGATTCTTTTGGTTAAGTGGGTAGCCGATAGGGGGAATAGTATCTGAGTAACGTTTGCTTAAACTTATGGGGAAATACCATGATTTAGTTCAAAGTTTATGGGAACTTGTGAACTAGGCTCATGTTATGGATGAGTTTAAGTAGAGTCAGGCAACCTTTTAAACCCTAAATGAAGCTATTATCTTCATGAAATAGATATAGGAGATATAAGTATTCGGACTGCTTATATCAACCCCTGAGCAGCTGCTGTTACTCAGGATCCTGAATTCCGAAGTGTGACCTGGGTTTGAATACCTCCTGTTGATTTGTGAAAGAAAATGTAATAAAGATAATCACTTGTCTTCTAATGCATTACATTGGCTTGATGACTTGTTTTTGCATTTGTTATTGTGTACTGGCCTTTGGCTCACTTTTGCTGCTTTGCAGGTATTGGAGACGAGTTTTATGATGATTTGGGCTATGGGTCGATTTCGAGAGATTTCTGATGAGTGGGACGAATAGGATCCGATCACCCTGGACTTTTGGAAGAATTTTTGCTAAGGAAAAGTTATGTATGATGGCTTGTTAGTTAAGCCTATTTGTTGTAAAGACCTTAAGATCCCTTAGGATTCTTTTTGATGTAAGAAAACATGTAATTTTTGTAGTGTCTTGTATTGACACTAAATAGTGTTTATATGATGTAAATGTATGTATAGATTGCTTTTGTTAGCAATCTTGTTTTGTTAAAAGTTCTTTATAAAGTTATAGTGATTTTGATCAAACAATTTTCATAAACTGTTAGTTTTAGGACAACCTTACATATAATGTGAAAATGTTATATGTGGTTGGAGACTCGGTACTCTAAGTCTCGGGATTTAAAGGGTCGAGTCTTTACAAACTTAGTTAACAAACTTAAGTTCAACTTGATTAAATAGACTCAAATGAGTTAAAATGAATTAGATTGAGTTAGTTTAATTTAACCGTCTTTGACTTAGTTTTTGAATTAAATGATTAAGGTTAATAAATTTAGCTAAGTTTAAGTTAAGGTGAGTTCAAGTTGACATAGATCCTACATGTATAATGAATTAATAATGAATCTAAGTTCAACTTGACTAAATGAGCTTGAATTAGCTAAAAGGAATTAGATTACTTAAGTTAATCAACTTGAACTAGTTTTAGATTAAATGACTAACTCTAAACAATTTGGCTAAGGTTAAGCTGAAATGGGTTAATAGCTAATAATTAGCTTAGATGAATGAATTAGGATGATCTTTGAATCATATGGGAATATGTTGTTTCAAATGTTTATTTGCTTTGAATATGAATGCTTTTATGTATGAATGCTTTAAGTGTGCTCTGTTTTGTGATAAGAAACTATAATTAAAGTGAAAAGAATTACTTTGATAGATAAAGGAGAACTGTCCATATTTTAGCGGGATATTCGCAGCCATAGTGGGGTTCCACATTAGTGTCTGATCAAATAGGATTTAATAAAATGAGTTGGAGATGAATGGATAAATTGCTTAAGTTCTTATATGATTTTGATGAAGTGGATGATTAGTTTAGTTTAGTTTCTTACACGAGCTCTTTCCTTAACAGAAGTGGATATCTTATTTATCTTCTAGATTATCTTCTGGAATTCCTTCTGAGACTCCTTTTGGATTTCGTATATAAGGTACGCAGTATCTTGCGTGTTGGATGTTAGGATAGGCATCTAAAATGAATTAAGAACTTAAACTTGACTTAATAATTGATGAGTGTTGATTGTCTTTTACGCCGTTGAATCTGGTTCGGAGAGCGGGACCTTGCTCAGATTGGGGGCATGGTACTTTTTTTCGTTATTGGATAGAATTATCTAGGAGATATAATATTCGAGTACTTATATCAACCCCATGAGCGTCGTGATACGTTACTCAGGATCCCCTAGTATTACAGGCTACGCCGGAAGGTGGGGCTGCCTAGTCTGTATGAACAGTAGGGACCACTCAGGGAGGCGGACGTGATACTAGATCCTTGATGTCCAGAGTTTGAATACTCCCATGTTGATTTGTTTATTTTAAAGAAAAGATAATAACTTGTTGATTATGCATTGCATTTAGTTAAGCTCATGTGTCACTCCGTGTGTGATTGTGTTGCTGTGTACTGGGCTTCGGCTCATTCTTGTTGTTGTTATTCTTTTTACAGGTTTTGTTGTTGATAAAGATGATGTTGATGAAGTTGATGATGATGAGTTCTTGTTATGTTGGTAATGATGGATGATGAGATGATGAATGATGATGTTGATGATGTTGTCTCGGGTTTTTGGGTGCTTTTGTTGACTCGGGAAGGATTGTGGATGAGTGATATGAGTCAGAAGCGTTGAGTAGTTTAGTTGTTTTGTTTCTCCTTTTGTTTGTTTTATAGAGACTGGATTCATTTATAAATTTGTATTTTCATTCAAGGCCTTGTTAGCGCCCATGTTTTGTAAATAAGTTTTGTAAATATTTATCAAAGTTAAAGTTTTTTCACTTGTAATAGTGGAAGTTTGAAATGCTTTTATGCAGAAACGTTTTTATTAAAGTTTATTTTTCCGTGCTAAATCCAGTTATATGAAAATCTAACTAAACGATTTCACAACCTAAAATCGGATAGCAATATTCAACATAAACACCTTCTTTTAAGACAACCTTACGTATAATTTGTAAGTGTTATACATGGTTGAGGACTTGGTGTGCTCAATTTGAGAATTGAGCATGTCAGGTCTTTACATCCTCCCACCACCTTAGTTACACTTTAGAAAAAAAAAAAAAAAGAAGGAAAATTGTATCAACAAATCACTACCACTAATTGCCATGATTTCCTTTTCAACTGACTCGCAACGCAACCACCTTAACCATAGATACCACCATCACAGCTCAAACACCATCATAATAATAATGGCAACATCAACAATGACCTCACCTTGCATGCAATCACCGTTTTCATAACGGAAGTTAAAACGACAGCAACAATAAACGTTCCATCGTTCTCTATTCTCAGACCTGTTGTGTTCCCTATCCTTTCTCTCTCCCTCGGACGAGCATGCCTAACGAATCAACCACCGAATTTACCCTCTTCACATCTGCCAAGCACACTAAACACCACTGAACAGCTGAGACACCCAATGGATGCTTTTTCTCTACTGTTCAGTTTGTTATATTAGCCCTACTCACATAAGAACCATGCACCCATATCAATAAAACCAATTAGCTTCAACACTATATGCTACCACCAGCTATTCTAGAAAATCACCATCACAATTCTAATCCAATAATGAACTCGGAATTATTTTGATGTAATAAGTTTATAGCGAGGATTTTTGGGATCACTAAAGGAGTGGAAGATTCCATCTTCAATCCTGGTGAGTGATGAGGTGAACTTACTCCACATCATTCTATTTTCACTCACATGTAATAAAATAATAATCGAATTAAAGATGATGAATTCTCAATGGCAAGAAAGAACTATATTGCTAGAGAAATATAATTCATGTAGGTTTGATATTGGAAAACCTAATTAAAGGAAGTGTCTTAAGGATTGATGAATAAAATAATAAAATAAAATTTAAGAAAATGAAGAAATCATCATGTTGGGGATCGTATTGCTATTGACCATATCATAATTGAAGCAACACTAGAATTTGAGGTGCACAATATAAACCTTCAGGACTGCAAAGTAAAAGAAGTATGCTTAAAAAATAAAATGTAAAAGAAAACCTAGATTTATCATAGTATTTGATAATATAAGAACTTAAGGTATCCTTATAATATGTCTGATTTGGTATGTTTGTCTCTCTCTCTCTCTCTCTATATATATATATATATATTTACAATAATACGTTTTTTTTTTCTATTGGAAAATTTACCATCCTACGTTACTAGCATTATAATTCAATTTGATGTGATTTTGTATACACAAACAAATTAATTTCAACTTTTTTAGAAATTTGGTTAATTCTAAAGTGGATTTTGACATAGGTCTAAAAAATGAAACATAATTTTATGATAAAATAGAAATTAATAAAAGTATAGTTTATACGTTTTAACTCTTAAGTAATTATAATCCTTCAGGACTACATAGAATAAAATATGTCACACCCGCCCCCCACTACCGAGGTTCTAGATGTGATGCCAAGGCAGACAACTGCCACAGGCCCCCTAGTGATAATGGCCGACATCCACCCTCAGGTGAGACCCCAACCAACGCATGCCCCGCAGAGTATCACGGACACTATAGGTATTGTTACCCTCAGGTGAGTTGACCCCAGCTGCAGCCAACTCAATTGGTAAGAGGTGCTGCCTTTGGGTCTAGAGCTGGACAAATGGGCCATAACCCGTGGGTTAACCCGCTTAACCCACTTTTAAAACGTATTAGGGTTGATTTTTTTCAACCGGTTTAAAAGCGGGCTAAAAAAACCCAGCCCGTTTAACCCATAGGTTAAAGCGGGTTAACCCGCAACGGGCTGGGTTGGCCCACTTTTTTTTTTTTTTTAGTGCATCTATACTTTGGCTAGCCGTGCAATCTCTTAGTGCTGCCAATTCAACTATATTTTTCCGCTTATTGTAAGAAAAACCCATCCTGTAAAGGCACAATAGGAAGGGTGGAAGAATCAGAAAAACAAGAAATAAAAGGTAGATCGCAGAGATTAACTAGGTAGAGCTATATGAAGTTCTCAATAATTATACCTGAGAACCGGACACCCACATGATCCTACCCATCTTGGAAAAAACTCCTTAAGAAAAGGCCTCTCAAGATTTCCAACCTTATTAGCAAAATGCCGGAACTGCAATATTTTATTCATATTGAAAGTGAGGAAATCTATACAAGAATAAAAATATAAAGATATTATAAAGCTTTCAGGAAATATCAATTTTTATGTAAAAAGATGAGCATCAAGATCCCAAGGTCATTACAAAAACATGATGACAAATGAAGATTCAAGTCAATTTATAGTGAGACGTAATAAAGACCAGTTTTAAATAACCAAAAAAAAAAAAAATTTCTGTAGGGGCCATCACAAAGAAGTTTGAAAAAGTCCACTATTGCATTTCCCATCTTTTACAGGAAACGGGATATAACCTAAAAATAAAGGATAAAATACAAGTGACACCCAATTGACATCTAAAATGCTCTGATTAAAGTGCACTGCTTCTATCTGTGCATAAGCAAGCGTGTAATAGCCCTTGTCGGCAGGGATCTTCCCTGTGGAAACAAGCAAGGATTTTTTTTTTCCTAAATTGAAACAAATTTACCGTTGAAAAACTTGAATCTTAATAACTCCACTGAACCAGTTAAACGAACAATTTTTTTCCCCAAAATAGTCTGTATATCAACTTTTGTTGCATTTGAATTACCAACAAAATGATCGGCCTAAAAAAAAAAAAGGAATTACCAACAAAATGTTGCTTAAGTGAGTTAGAACAATGCCCACACTAAGTTTCCAAGAGGATGTAAAAGAGTATTTAAAGCTACCATCAAAGCAGCTCCAAATCCACATAAAATAGGGTTAATTTTTTTTTGAACTTGCACGTTTTGCCACCAAACAATGGTGAAAGAAAGTCATGCAACAATCGCCTCCTTTGTACTCAGAGTTCTCGAAGACTGGCCTGCATCTAAACTACGAGAGACTATAGTCTGCAAAATCTGCACAGAATAAGAACCATAAAGATAAAAAATTTGCACAACAAGCTTCTATCAGGGCAAATTAAAACAACAATGAGAGATGACGTTAAATTATAAGACTATTAGTATAATATTGTTCTTTTGTTAAATTTTAAATGAGTCAAGTTAGTAGGCTGGCCTGTTTACCCACTAGCCCATGTGGGTTGGGTTAGAGTTATAAATTTCGGCCCGTTTATTAAAGTGGGTTAAAATTTATTGCCCGTTTAACCCACCAGCCCGCATGGGCGGGCCAGGTTGGCCCATTTAACCCACTTGCCCAGTTCTATTTGGGCAGGCAAAGCCTCAGGTCATGGTTCGATCCCCAAGGCTCAGTTGGGGTCGAACTCACTGAGGTAACAATACCTATAGTGCCCGTGATACCATGCGGGGCATGCGTTGGTTGGGGTCTCACCTGAGGGTGGATGTCGGCCATTATCACTAGAGCGCCTGTGGCAGTTGTCTGCCCTAGCATCACATCTAGAACCTCGGTAGTGGGGGGCGGGTGTGACAAAATATAAAATAAAACTAGATTTATCATAGTATTTGATTATATAAGAAATTAATGTATCCTTATACTATATCTGGTTTGGTATGTCTATATGTATATTTACAATATTTACGTTTTAGTTTTAGTTTTAGCTTCTTTTTTTTTGGGAAAATTTACCACCCTACGGTACTAGCATTAAACTCAATTTGATGTGATTTTGTATACACAAACATATTCATTTCAACTTCTTAAAAATTGGCTTATTCTAAAATGTATTCCGAGATAGATCTAAAAAACGAAACATAATTTTATGATAAAATAAAATTAATAAAAGTATAGTTTATACGTTTTAACTCATTAAGTGATGCAAATCCGACAGTTGTATTTCGAATGAGAAAGGTAATACAATTACAAGAAAGATTAACAACTTTGTCCATACCACATGTTATTTACAATTCATTAGGGACAACATACATCCCCCTTTTGCAATCCCAGTTAAACATACGCCATCCATACGATTGCCCCCAACAAAGAAAATCGAGTATTTCCCAAGGTTTTATATTGAATATTAGCATTTCAAAATCATCTTTCCTTAAACAATCTTATTATTTTATCTGTAAAGTTATTTATATGAGCGTCTCTTTTAGGTTTTGTGGTCTTACGTATTTTTATGTAACATGCTTCTCAAAAATTAAAACAAAAATTATATAAAATGATTACCAATAGCATTTAAAATCTCAAAAATAGGTACTTAGTGTAGCACTTTGGGTCAGTTAAGCACCCTTGATGGGAATACTCTTATGATTCTAAATGGTTTAAAATGTTTGTAAATGATCTAAATCGACTTGTTAAGACTTGTTGACGTATATATAAATTTTTTTAAATTATTTTTTTTAAATCATATATAAAAACAAAGAGAAACAAATAAATTCAACAATTTACAGGGTTAAATGGACCAGAGAGCCTGGATAAATCATAGCTTAACTTATGCTTTATATATATATATATATATATATATATATTATGTAAGTAGAGATAACTAAGGCCTTTATAAGTTTCGGGCGTGGAGCCTCTACTTCTATATATGGTTGGTAGAATAACGACTACTCAAATCTTTATAATTTGCTATTCATTTACGGGAAAAAAAAAATTAAAGGATTAGAGTTGCATCTTATGGATCGTTCTCTTCATTTATTGAATGAATAAGACTATAATGGAATTCATATTATGGAAGAATAGAATAGATATGTAATAAAAAAATCTTATTAATTTTTTATTTAAATTGTGTATTTAAAAAAAAAAAGATAGTACTAGTATTGAATTAGTACTAATAAATTTGAATAAAAAATGATTATATAATATTTTGTAATAAGAATTTATTATGAAATCTCTATTTAGTAAATTAAATATCGTAATAACTATTTATAAGAAATAAACAATAATAAAATTATAATTACAGTGGAGTTAATGAGCAGGTAATTATTTTAAATTGTTTCTGTTATAAATTATGATATTGTTCCTTCTTTTTTTTTTTTTTGGAATAATATACATTGGATCATAAATGATCATACATGAAAGGACATCCATCCAAAATACAAATTAGAAGAAGAGCCTACACCAAGAAACAAAAAACAAAAGATGCAAATGATCAACTTGACCTAACATGCATCCTAATTATTCTTCTAATAACAAATATGATTTTTGTCTTTGAACAAAAAAGGCAAAGCAAAATCAAGAGGAACAAAGCCAATCCAGAAATCCTCCCTACAATCATGCATCATAGCTGCCAACTTATCTGCTAACATATTTGATTCCCTTGGATAGAAAGAAATTGAAGCATGACTAAACTTTTGAAAGTTTTGCCTACATATCAATAATAGATTAACTAAATATAATTTCACCTTGGCAGCTGCTGCAACTTAGAAGTCAGACTACACAAAAAGAGTCAAAAGCGATTTCAATATATTGAAAAGACATCAATAATGACCATTGTAACGTGAATAGAATGGCCCATAGTTCTACCTCTAGGATCGATAGGCCACCAAGTTTTTTTCCAAGACCAATAATCTAATCACCTTTGTTGTCTCTAAAAACTACAGCAATAGTAGCATCCCCCGATGAGTTAATTGAGGCATCTATATTAATCTTTATATAACCATCAAAAGGAAGAGTCCAATGCACATAAAGATAAGAGATAGAAGCTTGTTTTATTGATTTGTTCTGATATGCCCAATATTCATGAGCTGAACATCAAATTTTTTTATATAAGTCTTCACAAGAAAGACCATGACCTTGAAGAAGATTATTACGATCCCACCATAATAACCATAGAGTAAAACCAAATAACACATAGTTTGGAATAGAAGTTGCATGATAAGAATGATTTGAAAGAGATGCATATTTTCTTAACCAATCCATCAAATTTAAATGCGAGCCATCAAAAAATAGATTCAAGACCAAGCAAAACCCACACATGTTGAATGTCAGGACAATCACGAAAAGCATGTAAAGCATCCTCTTCTTGTAAATGACATCTTGGCATAGATAAGTTGTCTTGAGAATGCGATTCAATTTACTTCCCAAAGGCAAGCCAACATTAATAATTCTCCAAAGAAAGATTTTACATTTAGGACTTAGATGTGAAGTCCATATCCATTTAATGCTGATGGATAAAGAAGATGAATTGTGAATATCCTTACCATGCAAAGCATGATAAAAATCATCCAATTTTGGCTGACTATGGACTTAATTAGAAAAAAGATATTGATCTTGCATGTTTGGGATTAATGTGCAAGGACCATAAAGATTCAATAAAATATCTAATGGTTCGAAACCCTATCATTATTCCATATGCACTCATTAACATAATAATCTAATACAGAGAGATTGATTATTGAATAATAAATAGGACCATGGATTATATTTCTAATGGGAATACTACATCTTCAAACATCAAACCAGAAATTTGTATTTTTGCCATTTTCAAGAAGTTTGATGTTTTGTTCCCTAATAATGCTCAAATCTTGTGCTATCTCCTTCTATAGAGGAGAACAAACATGCCTTGCAGTAGGACAACTAGACTCAATATATTTTTGATTTTTTTGTTACATAATTTGCTCCACTGTGTCTTCCCATGGCAAAATTCATGTACCCTTTTAATGGCACAAGCTTGATTCTTAATTTGCATATTTTGAATCTCCAAAGTTTTAGGTCTAGTAATCTTGTTCCATTTTGTGGAACATTGGAAGATTGACCGGAGTTGAAAACAATAATTCCTTGTAAGCTGATATATGGTGTTCACTGTTTTGTTGGATAATCTACAAGTTTGCATATAGTACGTAGGAATAGAATTTAAGACAGATTTAATTAAAACAGTCCTACCAGCCATACTTAATAGCTTACTTTTCCACCCGTCAAGCTTTGTTTGTAGCTTATCATTCAGAAACCCAAAATCTTTATGCTAAGATATTTACCTATCCCAATTGGAAAACCCAAATACTTATCAAAACCATCCACATGCTTCATATTATATAATTTGAGAGGAAATCTTGATCCTGAGAAGAACCATTTTTGGAAAACAAAAGACATGATTTATCAAAGTTAGTTTTCATTCTAGACCAAGAGGCAAAAGTATAAAGAACTTGCTTCACTGTTTGAGCTGAAGGTAAAGGAGCTTCAACAAATCAAATAAGATCATCAGTAAACAACATATGTGAAAAACTCATGTCAGTTCCTCTAATTTTAACGGGAAACCATTCTCGCAGTTGGACTTTAAAACTGATAAGCCGACTTAAGAACTCCATGCATAATATAAACAAATATGGGGAAAGAGAATTCCCTTGTCCAACACCTCTTATGGGCTCAAAAGCATGTAAAGGTGAGCCATTGAAGAGCACTTCAACTGAAGTTGTGGAAACTGGAAACACAAGACATAATAAGTTGAATCCATCAGCTAGGAAAATTTAAGTTATGCAAACACCAATAGACAAAATCCCACTAAAGTGAATCAAAGGCTTTATGTAAATAAATCTTAATAGCCATCCAGCCTTTGATACCACGTTTCTATTGAAAAAAATGAAGGATTTCCCTTAGCAAGATAATATTATCAGATGTCTTGCGACCAAGGACAAAACTGGTATGCATTGGACAAATTAACTCATTGAGATAAGATCGCAATCTCAGGCCACGTGCTTTTTGTAACTAATTTATAAATTACATTACATAAAATAATGGGCCGAATCTGAGAAATTTGATTAGCCCCAGTGCACCTGGGAATGAGAGTGAGTAAAGTTTAATTGATAGAACTTGGAATGGTGCAAGTACTAAGATAGAACTAATCAACATTACCATTGAAGACCCAATTTCAAACCAGCACTCTTTAAGAAACATTGCATGAAGGCCAAACTTACCGGGAGATTTCTATCGATTCATCGTTTTTAAAGCAGAAAAAATTTCATACGCTGTGACATGACCTGTTACTCTAAAGCTTGAGAAATGTCTTGAGTTAAACCCCCTCTTCAATCAAAAGGAATATAATTAGTAAGAAAAACATGTAATTTTGAGAAGGTATACAAATACATAAAATGATTTCTAACATGCTGTTGTACAAGATCTGGATCATAAATCCAATTACCAACGGAATCTTTCAAAGCAATGATACCGTTTTTCTTTCTCCTGGCGAGGACTACACCATGATGGTAACGAGCGTTACGCTCACCAGAAGAAATCCAGTTTGCTCGAGATTTTGCTTTCCAAAGCAGTTGCTCTTTCATCAATATATCATTTAATTGATGTTACAAGATGCTTTCGTAGTTGGTCTATGCACGTGCCGAGGGGAAGTGAAGGCAAGTTGTGAAATTATTTTAGGGTTGGGACCCCGAAGCGACTCTCACTAAAAAGCGCGCGGCAGGTGAAGGGCGGCGAGATGACTTAACGTTGTCGTCACAACGCTATTTACCAGGTCCGTCTAGCGTAGGCGCTCCATCTCTCGAGGCACGAGCCCTTTTTTATCCCTTTAGTTTATTATGCAGGCCATATGCTTACTTGTTATTAAGTTAATAGACATACCCAATACATTATTCAAACATTACCCGTGTTCCTTGAATGCGTAAATTCGATTTTAAAGTAGCTTAGCTCCTCTAATTGCAGACAGTGGCATCCGAGTAATATACTTAGGGAGAATATCCCAATTGGCAACTAAATTTTATTAATCTTTTAATTAATAATTTTAAATTTAAAGATTTCAATTTATTATCTAAAGTTTATCTATTTTTACAATAAACCATTTAAGTCAAATCAAATTTTACAATTATCTATCTAAATTTTTTATTATTTTTGCAGCTTACCACCTAAACTTGAAAAGTTCATAGATACTAATTGTGCATTTTTAAAATGTGGATAGTTAATTACATAGCTTAGTAATGCTCAAGTACAAATGTGATATTTGCCATCTATTTTGCCTTCTTTTGAGATTTATTAGTATTATTCCCTTATCTCATAGAGCTCTCGTTTTATTAAAATTATTATGCTTTTGGATCTGCTAAAAAATTATACATCTAAAATAAAATATATATTATTAAAATAATTATTTAGGATTTGCAGGGTTTTATAGATTGGTCAAAAATACCTATTAGACAAATGGATCTATGGAGAGTATTGAATATTAAAATTGACAATTTCAAGATATAAGTAGTTAATAAAATGCTACCTTATTCTTTATATCTATATTATTTATGTGAAAGCATCACTTTGGGTATTTCAGGCATATTATCTTTTTTAAATTACTTATTTAGGTGTTATTTTCACTTATTAATCTAAGATGTACAATAATAAAAATAAAAAATAAAAGGACAAAATTGTCCTTCCTTCTTTCTCTTTCTCTCCAATCCAAAATAATGAGTGCTAACTTCCGTTCCCCCCTCTTTTCCCCTCATTACACAAGCATTCCGCTTTTCAAGTAAAAGACTAACTAACTTAAGAGTTATACTTACCCTTTAAGAAAATAAACTACTCCCTTCACAATATTTATAATTTGTTTTTTAAAAAACAATTTCTCCTTTTTCTTTTCTCTTTAATAGTTCACATTATAATTTAAACTAAGAAAAAGTAAAAGGAAAAAACATATCATATAAATAATTTTATTGAACTATTTCCCTAGATTTTTCTATTTTATGATAAAAGAAATAAGATTTTGTCAGTTTATTTTTTATAATAAATTTTGTAACTTTATATTATTAAATTTACACATGCAATGTGAGTGCAACATCTGCTAATATACCATAATACAAACAACTAATAAAAGAATGTCCTCTTATTTTTTCCTCTTCATTTTTAAAACAATTAGGAATCGATAGATTAGCCTTTTTTTTTATTTGGATATATAAACACTTGTCAAACTGATATCGACTTTTCCTGGTATGAAAATCGTATAAAGCAATTGACCTAACAATTATTTGAAACTCAATCAGATTCCTAATTCTAATAAACTAATCACTTGAGCCAGACAACGCTACACACACACACACACATATAAACCTACATTCATTTATAAACTAACCAAAAAGCCCCCTTAGTTTCTCTATACTTATTCACTTCCAAGGTGTTAATAATATGTACTTTTTTGTAATTAATTATGGATTATGATACTTACACATCCATTAATAAAATTTATACACTGTATGTATATTGATTTTTTTCCTATTGTTGAATGACAAAATATTGTAAACAGACATATACATATGTATTATATATATAGTCAATCCATTCGGTAGGAAAAAAAAAAGAATACAATATTCAAAATAAAATAGTAGAGTGAAAGGTACTTTCTAAAGTTATTAAATACTACACATTTATATTTAATCAAACTTTTAATCGTCAAATGGTAAGTTTTTCCAATAGATGGCAGCAAACGTCACATGCTTGAATTCGGTAGGAGGCAAAGGTAGAATCTTGATGAAATAGCCATAATTTATATATATATATATATATATATATTAATGCATGCTAAATTTGATAATTATATGTGTGTATGTGTTTGAGTGAATTAGTGTGTTTGTAATGTTGGGTGTGTTATAACATATGTGATTTGATTATAAGCTATGGTAAATATATCTAGGTTGATAGTTTATTCATGTTAGAAATTATCATGTTAGTGTTAATTGTTATTGTAATGAATTATATGTGTTGAATTTAAGCTTGTTTTAGGCCTAAATAAAATTCTAAACATAGCAGAATTTTTAAAGCCCACTCAAGCCCAAACTCAAGTCCATAACTAAGCCCAAATAAGGCCCAAGCCTTGCCAAATCTGCCCTCCTCAAAAGTCAACACCATTTAGATAAACATCAAGGTCTAATTGAAGCATGAGACAACCCAAAACACAACAAAGAAAAAGAAAATTCGTAACTCAAGGAGCCCAAAAATTTTCAAGACCCAAATCAACTTATCTTGGACTCAACACACCAAAAATCCTTCCCCAAGCCTCATATATACATTGAGGTAAGTTTATTTGATGTTTAAGATGCTTTATTTCCCTCTTAATCCATGAAATATGCATGTGTGGTGTAATATAAGTAATTGGTATACTAAATTCTTGTTGAAGTGTTGTAGAGTTGTTAGGAAAGTTTAGAATGCTTGAGTTGTTGTAGATAGGTTGTAGTAGCTTTCATGTGGTTTGGAATTGAAGTGTTGAAGTATGATGAGTATTAGAATTGTTTGAAGTGTGCTAGGGTTGGTGGAAGTTGATGAAGAAGAGTTTGATTCTTGTAGAGTGGTGTTTGAACTTGTTTGATGTTTAAAGTTGAAGTTTATGTTGTTTGAATGTTATATTGATCATATAACAAGTTTTGGAAAACTTTGGAATGAGTTTAAAGAATTTTAAGAAGTGTAAAATGCATTTAAGGAACAAAGGATTTCGTCATTTTTTTGTTCCAGTGTGCACAACCTGCTGCATGGGCGTGCACATGGCCATGCAGGCCTTAAAACCCTCAAAAATTCGTCTCGGGTCACATTTTCCTACCCTGCACGGCCTCGAGCACGGCCATGCACATGCCCATGCAGCCCTTAAAATGCTTAAAATTTGTCTCGGTCACTTTTTCATGCTCTGCACGGCCTCGAGCACGGCCATGCACTCGGCCGTGCAGATTTTTCCCTGTTTCGCAGCCTGTTTGTAATTCAGCGATAACTTTTTCATCCGACCTCTGTTTGAGGTGATTCAAGTTGCGTTGGAAAGCTAAAAAGAGATCTAAAACTTTCATGTTTTAAGTTTTTACAAATTTT
This sequence comes from Combretum micranthum, assembly GCA_024138025.1. NCBI lineage: Eukaryota > Viridiplantae > Streptophyta > Magnoliopsida > Myrtales > Combretaceae > Combretum > Combretum micranthum. Next base: position 373,924 of record JAMXBD010000335.1, on the reverse strand, counting down.
AAGAGTAACAATGCTTAAATTTTAGTTCTTTTCAACTGATACACTTTTCAAACAAAGTTTAAAACTTATAATTGGTTGTTAAAAATTCCCCCAAGCTTGATAAATGATCATTTAAGTATTTGTTGAGTATTGTATGACAATATATGATATCTAAATGCTATGTGATGATGTTGTAATGATTTATTTGAATTTCTTTGGATGATTATACTTGAGATTTGAAGAATATATATACTTGAACTAAGTGTGAGTTTGTAATTACTTCTTTTTACAGTGATTGATCCCTTTCGGTTATTTCCATTGATTCTCAAGCTAGCACAGGTACACAATACTTTGATTGATTGTTGCTTAGGATAGGCATATACCAATTTGACCTTAATCAAAAATTAATAAAAAGATATTGAAATTGGGTGTGCTTTACGTCGTTGAATCCGGATCCGGGGAGCGACAACCTTGTCATGATGCAATGGCACGGTAGTTTAGGCGCTTAGCCCAATCTTTTATCATGATGCAATGACTCAAATCCATGATGAAATGGTTCACCATGATGCAATGGTGGTTTCTTTTATTGGCTAAGTGGGTAGCTAATAGGGTTAACTGTATCAGTATATCCTCTACTTAAGCTCGGAAGGAAATAATATGTTTTAGTTCGCGGGTATGGGACCGTTGAACTAATTGATATTATAGACCGAGATAAGTGGATTATATAAAGGAGTGTGAACCCTAGATGAAGCTATTGTTCTCTATCGGTTAGATATAGGAGATATAGGTATCCGGTCTATCTATATCAACCCCCTGAGCAGCTGCTGTTACTCAGGACCCCCAGAATTCCCAAGCTTGAATCGGAGTTTGAATACTCCAGTGTTGTTCTATTCACTTAACTAAAAGATAATGAAGTTGTAATGATTTATTGCATTGCATTTAGTTAAGTGAGCATTGCATATGTATTTGTTTGCATTATTGTGTACTGGGCCTTTGGCTCACGCTGCTATCTTGCAGGTGACTTTAATGATGAGCTCTATGACGATATGGGATATGGGACTGATTGGGAAGACCCTATGGATGACTAGGAGAGAGGCCTAATATATGCTTAGGATTCCTTTTGATGAAAATTTCTTTTTGAAGTGTTTAGGCTTGTTTGTTAAGCCTTGGAATGTAATTTGTGTTGAATTGTATTTGTAATATAGTTGGGTTGTAAGTAGGATTTCTATGTTTATATGTTCCTTGAGAAGTTGTAATGTATAAATGTATTATGTATGACTTGTATATAGTTGATGACACACTACCAGGTAGTGGTAATGTTTTAATTCAAAGCATATGAATGTTATATCTATTTTAAACAGGTAGTCATTACAAACATCTCTTTTTAAGACGACCTTACGTATAATACTTGAATATTGTTTCTAATATTTGAGTATTATGCGTGGTCGGGAGATTTGGCACACTTAATAATTAGGTTAAGTTGGTCGGGTCTTTACACTTGATGACTTAGGCTTGGATCAATGTGTTATGAGACCTACAAAGATGGAAACTCAATTAGTGGCACGCTGAGCATAGGTCTAGTAGGACCGCTCTAATGCTTAAGTTAGAGATTGTCATAGCAAGCTCATGGATTGAGTAAAAATGATTGGTTGAGTAGGGCATTATCTTTCTCCTGATAGGTGGATAAGTATTTGTTGGAGGCTGACCTGGCAATTGCAAATGGCATAGGCTAGTGAGAGAGTGAGTGGCTAACAATGGAAGTGAAGGATGTGGTGTAGGCTCGGCACTCCTATTACTTGAAGGCCCAATTCAATCGAGTTATATGTGTTGAGCAGCAAGCAAAGTATGGATGACTAAGTGCATGCCAGAGTTGATAGCCTGAGAGTGGGTTCATATATAATGGTGTCTATAGTTGGAGTTTAGGCCCAGCAAAATGATCTAGCTCGAGTATGTGTTGGGCTTCGACTTAAGTAGCCCAAGCTCCAAAATAGACTGTCAATAAGACTCATGTTCATTTTTTTCCTTTCATTTTTTAATTTTATCTTTCAATGCACTTATAATTAGGGATGTAATCAGATGGGTCATTATAGGGCTCTAGACCTACCCGATATAATAAAAACCTATAGGATTTTAAGATTAGGTTTTGATATGTAGTAAAAACCTAACAGGGTTATAGGGTTAGGTTTGAATACTATAACATACTCAATGTATACCCGAATCGATACTAAAATTGCAAAAAAAAAAAAAAAAAAGCATTCGTAAAATAAAACTAAACTAAAACAAGATTGTTTGCTATTTATTATTTTTTAGCCTTATGGAGATTAAGATTATTTGTTGCATGTTATATTTTAGCCCCAATGAAATGTTTAATATATTTATGTGGTTTAATGTTGAATAATGAATGTGAACTACTATATATTCAATCAATTATACATGGATCATTTCATTTTTATTCATATAGAAAATGTGTGTCAGAAGTATCGACTTCGCTTGAATTTATTATCAAAATTTTAAGATAAATGAAATACCCTAAACATTTACCTAAGTTAGAAATTAAGTTTTGATAGATTAAATAAGTCAAATGAATTATAGAAAATAATTAAACAAGTTGACATAATTAGATTAGTAATTAATTAAATTAAAATTTGAGATTTCAATTCCTAAACCCTTAAACATGTTATTAAAAGGTTTAGTGGATTCCTAAACTCTTAAACTTTAGCATAAATTTTAATTCCTTAATTATTATAAATTTGAGTTCATTTGCTTATATAAAAACATCAGTTCTTAAACGCGAACTCAAATTAAATATCATTTTGGTCTAAACTAAGTTCCTAAATTAAGTTCTTATTTTAAGTTATTAATTTCTAACCTATTGATTCTGAAACCATCTTTTAAATATTCCTAGAACTAAAGATATTGGTCTGGAAGTTCTAAGCCTAGTACCTTTATTCTAAAAAAATCCTATTTTTAACATTATCCTTCCTTTTATTCTTTCCGTTCCCCTGCTTCTTTAATCTTTTCCTCTTTTCTGCATTTTTGTTTCTCTCTCTCTCTTTTCTTTCTCTTCTCTTTCTTCTTTTTTCTCTCTTCTATCACCCTTAAAATCTCAATTTCAAGAAGAAATAAAAGAAAAATCAAGTAGAAGATGAGATAGGAGAAGAGAAATTAAACTAGAAGAAGAAGAAGAAGAAGAAGAATTCAATTACATGTTCTTACCATGAAGCTAGGTATATTTGTTTTATGTTGTTTTGATTCTTGTTTTTGTTTATATATGATGAATTGATGTTAGTTATAAGTAATTTTGTAATAAAATTAGTAGATAAATGAGTTGAAGATATTATGAAATTGTTCAAAATATGAGATTAAGGGAGTTGTATGATGATGGGGATGTGTAGCTTATGCGTATTTGATGTTGCTAAGGATATGTGTTGAGTTGTATGATGCTTTTATGGAGTTTTAGTTGAAGTAGAATGTGTAAAAATTGATAAAAATGAAGTTTGAAAACAGGGAAAGTTCGAAGCCCCTTGTAATATGACTTGTACAGGTGTACAAAGGGCCTTACAGGCCTCTGGTGGTAACATTTTTTACTTGTATAGGCGTGCATTGGCCCTTACAGGCCTCTGGTAGGTGTATTTTCTAGTTGTACGGCCGTACATGGGTCCTTACTGGCCTTGGGTCTGCAATTCCTTGCTGCGATGCCGTTTTGTAATTTCATCATAACTTTTTCATCCAAACTCGAATTAGGGTGATTCAAAAGGATACAAAAAGCTTAAAAAGATATCTACAACTTTTATGTTTTGAGTTTTTTCAAATTCTAAAAGTATCAAAGTCTAAATTTTGATTGATTTCAACCGCTAAATTTTTCAAACAAAGTTAAAAATTTGTGTTTACAAGTTAAATGTGTGTAGATAAATATAATATGAATCTTTTGAGCTAAAATAAAATAAATAAATGATAGTTAATGTGGTATGATAGTTAACTGATATAATTAAGCATGAGCTAAGTATATTTATAAATTTAATAAATGATTTGATTAAATATAGAGTTAGATATAAAATGAACCTAATTAATAATATAAGTTCAACTTTGCTTAATAAACTTGAATGAACTAAAATGAATTAGATTGATTAAGTTTAATCAACTTTACTAAGATTAAGTTAATATAGACTTAGGTTAACATGAATCTTAGACATAAAATGAACTTGGTTAATTAATCGTAGTTCTACTTCACTAAATACACTTTAATAAAGCCAAAATGAGTTAGATTGACTAAGTTTAATCAAAATGACTTAATAATTGAATTAAATGTTTAACTCTAATCAATTTGGCTATGATTAAGTCTAAATGAGTTAATAATTAATAATTGGCTTAAGTTAATGAATGAGGATAAACCAAGAATTATATGGGGAATATGTTATTTCAAATGTGTGTATGCTTAGGAAACGAATGTTTTGTATATGAACACTTTGTTTGTGTTTTTGTAATAAATTACTATAATCAAAGTGACAAGAGATACTTTGACAGACAATGAAGAACTGTCCGCATTTTAGTAGGGCGATCTTCACAACCATAGCGGGGTTCCTATATAGTGTCTGTAAAGACCCGACCTGCTAATCCTTAAGACTTAGCAAGTTAAGTCCCCAACCACATATAATACTTTCGTATTATATGGAAGGTTGTCCTAATCTACAGTTATGTGAATTGTTTGTTTAAAACTACTAAAACTTGTTATAAAAGCTTTTAGAAAAGGATTACTCACTTGAGTAATCTATTTACATAAAATAGTTTAAGGAAATATTTACATCCTTGTGTCCAGCATAGGACACAACAAAATATACATAAGTCTTACAAAATGAAGAAAATAGACTTTAAGTCTTTTAATACAACCCAGGCTTAACTAACAAGCCTCTATTCCAAAATACAAAATACATTTGTTAAATGAACACATGAAATAAAACTTTCTTCAAAAACTTCTCGCCACAAGGTCCTACTCATCCCACTCGTCCATAAACTTCTCCCAATCTGACCCAAATCCCATATCATCATAACAATCATCATCAACACCTGAAAATAGCAAAAGTGAGCCAAAGGCCCAGTACACAGCAACACAAACAAAAGCGAAGCCATACACACCTATACTAATGCAATGCAAAAACAATTGCTTCATTTATCTTTCTTTAATATTTCTCAAACAAATCAACACTGGAGTATTCAAACTCCGGGACAAGCCGAGGATATCTGGGGGTCCTGAGTAATGCTCACAACGCTCAGGGGGTTGGTATAGGTAGCCCGAATACCTATATCTCCTAGATAACGTTACATTGCAAATAATAATCTCATCCAGGTTATATAGCCGTTACTCAGCTTCACTTAACTCAATCCATAATATAAAGCAATTCACATGCTCCCATAAACATTGAATTGGATTATATTATTTCCTCTCAAGAGTAAGTAAATGTTGCTCAGTTATACATTCCTATCGATTATCCGCCGAGCCTAGTCATTGCATCATGACTATTGGCCTAAGCGTCTACACTAACCTATCATTGCATCATGATAAGTTACCGCTCCTCGAACCGGATTTAACTGTGAAAACACAAGCAATTCAAGCAATACTTAAGTCATTTAGAACTTATATCAAATTTAAGTATGCCTATCCTAACAAGCATACAAGCAAGTTACTGCGTACCTGTATTAGCTTGGGAATTAATGGGGGTGGCCAAGCGAGGATCAATAACTGTTCAACAAGAATTATCACAATTCACACTTAGTTTAAACTCATTTCAACTAATCTCATACATAACCATACAAATACATTCAAATAAGCTATCACAAGATCCTAAAACAAGTAAAGATAATCAATAATTTATTAAATCATACAAATATCCTTAAATCATGCTTAATTATATTACTCGATCATCATTACATATCATATATCATTAATTTATTTCATTTTAACTCAAAAAGATTCATTTCATAAGTTGAAACACATTTAGTAAACCAATATAAGCTTTTAACATTGTTTTGGAAAGAGTAGCATCGGGAAAGAATCAAAATTTAAGCATTGTTAAGTTTAAAATTTGTGAAAACTTAAAACATAAAAGTTGTAGATCTCTTTTTTATCTTTCTAACGCAACTTGAATCATCTCAATCGGAGGTCGGGTGAAAAAGTTATGGCTAATTTACAAGACAGCATTGCAATAAGGGAAGAAAATCCGCGAGCGCTACACCCTTGGCAACGGGGTGTTTTGGAGGCCGTTTCAACTCAGGGGAAATGAAATTTTTGATCCGAGAGCACTACACCCTTGGCAACGGGGTGTTTTGACAGGTGTAGTGATAGTTATACGAAATTTTTCAAACTTTAACACTTTTAACTTTAAAAAAAACAACTTTTCTCAACTCCTAATATGTCCTAAACCTTATGTAAACTTCATACAACACTTCAAACACTTCTAATACTTATCATACTTCAAACTCCAAATCCACACTTCAACTACCCAAATTATCTTCTTCCCAAATTCAACAACACCCATACTTCTTGCTACACATAAAACATATACTATAAGTTCTTGTATCCTTAATATACTACTTAAACTACCATTAACATATAGAACACATCATTTCTCATATTTAGCATAAGCACCCTATTATCAAGAAATCACATATATGCATAATGTAAAGACCTAGCCCACTTAACCCAATTATTAAGTGTGCCAAATCTTCCGACCACGCATAATACTCAAATATTAGGATCAATATTCAAGTATTATACGTAAGGTCGTCTTAAAAAGAGTTGTTTGTAATGGCTACCTGTTTAAAACAAATATAACATTCATGAGCTTAGAATTAGAAACATTACCACTACATAGGTAGTGGATCATTAACTATATACAAATCATACATAATATATTTATACATTACAACTTCTCAAGAAACATATAAACATAGAAATCTCACTTAAAACCTAACTATATTACAAATATAATTCAACACAAATTACATTCCAAGGCTTAACAAATAAGCCTAAACACTTCAAAAAGAAAACTTCATCAAAAGGAATCCTAAGCATATCTAGGCCTCTCTCCTAGTCATCCATAGAGTCTTCCCAATCAGTCCCATATCGTCATAGAGCTCATCATCAAAGTCGCCTGCAAGATAGCAGCAGAGCCAAAGGCCCAGTACACAATAATGCAAACAAATACATATGCAATGCTCACTTAACTAAAAACAATGCAATAAATCACCACAACTTCATTATTTTAGTTAAGTGAATAAAAAACACTGGAGTATTCAAACTCCGACTCAAGCTTGGGAATTCTAGGGGTCCTGAGTAACAGCAGCTGCTCAGGGGGTTGATATAGATAGACCGGATACCTATATCTCCTATATCTAACCGATAAAGAACAATAGCTTCATCTAGGGTTCACACTCCTTTATACAATCCACTTATCCCGGTCTATAATATCAATTAGTTCAACGGTCCCATAACCGTGAACTAAAACATATTATTTCCTCCGAGCCTAAGTAGAGATATACCGATACAGTTAACCCTATTAGCTACCCACTTAGCCAATAAAAGAAATCACCATTGCATCATGGTGAACCATTGCATCATGGATTTGAGTCATTGCATCATGACAAAGATTGGGCTAAGTGCCTAAACTACCGTGCCATTGCATCATGACAAGGTTGTCGCTCCCCGGATCCGGATTCAACGACGTAAAGCACAACCAATTTCAATATATTTTCATTAATCTTTGATTAAGGTCAAATTGATATATGCCTATCCTAAGCAACAATCAATCAAAGTATTGTGTACCTGTACTAGCTCGAGAATCAATGGGAATAACCGAAGGGGATCACTCACTGTAAAAAGAAGTAATTATAAACTCACACTTAGTTCTAGTATATATATTCATCAATTCTCAAGTATAATCATCCAAAGAATTCAAATAAATCATTACAACATCATCACATAGCATTTAGATATCATATATTATCATACAATACTCAACAAATACTTAAATGATCATTTATCAAGCTTGGGAGAACCTTTAACAACTAATAATAAGTTTTAAACTTTGTTTAGAAAGTGTATCAGTTGAAAAGAACTAAAATTTAAGCATTTTTAATTTTAAAATTTGTGAAAACTTAAAACATGAAAGTTAGATCTCTTTTTAAGCTTTCCAACGCAATTTGAATCACCTCAATCGGAGGTCGGATGAAAAAGTTATGACTAATTTACAAAACAGCGTCGCAACAGGGAAAACTATCCGAGAGCGAAACGCCCTAGCAAACGGGGCCGTTTGGGAGACCATTTGCACTCAGGGAAAATGAAATTTTGATCCGCGAGCGCAACACCCTTGCAAACGGGGCCGTTTGGGAGGCCGTTTGCTCTCAGGGAAAAAAAATTTTGATCCGCGAGCGCAACACCCTTGCAAACGGGGCCGTTTGCGAGGCCGTTTGCTCCAAATGGGGCCGTTTGCACCAGCGTTTGACAGTTTACGAAATTTTTTTCAAACTTTAACACTTTTAACTTACTTTTCTCAACTCCTAACATGTCCTAAACCTTATACAAACTTCATACAACACTTCTTATACATTTAACAACATAAAACAAGAGTGATTTCCACTCCTCAACTTCAAACAAGTTCAAACACTCACTTCTTCATCAACCTTCACCAACCCTAGTACACTTCAAACAATCCTAATACTTGTCATACTTCAACACTTCAATTCCAAACCACATGAGGGCCTTCTACAACCTATCTACAACAACTCAAGCATTCTAAAGCTTTCCTAACAACTCTACAACATTCCAACAAGAATTTAGCATACTAACTACTTATTTTACACCACATATGCATATTTCATGAATTAAGAGGGAAATAAAGCATCTCAAACATCAAATAAACTTACCTCAATGTATCTATAAGGCTTGGGGAAGGATTTTTGGTGTGTTGAGTCCAAGAAAACTTGTTTTGGGTCTTGAAAATTTGTGGCCTTCTTGAGTTACGAATTTTTTTTTTCCTTGCTCTGTTTTGGAGAGTCTAATGATACAATTAGACTTTTGTTTTATCCTATTATTGTTGACTTTTGAGGAGGCAGATTTGGGAAAGGCTTGGGCCTTATTTGGGCTTGGAGTTAGACTTAATTTGGGCTTAAGAAGGGTAAAATAAAATCTGCTAAGTTTAATCTCTAATTTAGGCCTAAAACAAGTTTAAATCCAACATATACAATTCATTACAATAACAATTAACACTAACATGATAATTTCTAACATGAATAAACTATCAACCTAGATATATTTACCATAGCATATTATCTAATCACATATGTTATAACCACTCAACATTACAAATACACTAATCCACTCAAACACATACACACATATAATTATCAAATTTAACATGCATTAATATATATTAAAATTATGGCTATTTCACATAAGATTAAGACATGAAAGACAAACTCACCAATAGAACTTTAGGCTTTAGTTTAATGGTCCTCTAGCAATCTTTTGGTGGTAAAAGTGATGGAAAATGAAGGGCTTAATCTTATACCACCTTGGAGGAGCTTTTGAGAGGGTTAAGAGGTGTTTTGAAGCTTGGAGAAATGGTTTGGCTAAGGTCTGAAATTTTGCCCGAAAATTTAAGTTTGAAGAGTAGATATTATCTACTTGTTTGACTTTTAAGGCATTTGTAATTAAGGCAAATAATGACTTAACCTTTTGTTACTTAATGATATTGTCTTAAGGCCTTAATGAGTGTTTAATAGCTTTATTTTTTTTTTTTTCTTGCCTAAAAATTCTGCTACATAAGGACTTAGTTACATGCATTCCTCCACTTAATTCAACACATTCAAATCATAAATTACACATATGAATACAATTAAAATTTTATGAACTAAATATTTAATAAATTCTAGAATATTTCAATATTTTAACATAATAATAAAACACATAATTCATCATGAAAAAAAAAATCATAATCAATACATATCAAAAGTATGTATAAATTTATTAACACACATATAGAATATAAATTGGGAATTTCATGGTTATTTCAGTGTCTGATCAAATAGGGTTTTAAAGCAATTTTGACATAAGTGGTTAATCAATTTAAATGCTTATATGAGTTTAATTATTGATCAGATATTTAGATAGCAGGATTATCAATCGAAATGGCATTTGAATCTTTGTTTGGACTTAAAATATCAAAGGCACGCAGTAACATATGTAATGATTGTTAGAATAGGCATTTTAAAATGGATCAAAACTTAAAGATGGCTCAATAATCAATGAGTGTTGCTTGTGCGTGTGCTGTTGAATTCGATCTGGAGAGCGACAACCTTGTTTAAGTGGGCACGATACTTTAAGCGCTTAGGATACCACTATCATGATGCAATGACATTTACAAATGGCTCAGCGGGTAATTAATAGGGTGTATGGTATCGATGTAACATTTGCTTATTCTTAAAATGACATAATATGATTTAGTTTATGTTTTATGGAGATGATTGAACAAGGTGATATTATGGATTAAGTTTAATAAAGTTGAGTAATTGCTGTAAACTTTAGATGAGATTACTTTTTCTTATCTGTTATATTAGAGATGTAAGTATTCAAGTTACTCATATCAATCCTCCTAAGCAACTGTAGTTATTCAGGATCCATAGATTCCTACCCTAAGGTAGTTGCTTGTGGGGCTACCGGTACGCTCCCTACTGCTACAATAGTGAGCTAGGGATGCTAAATCGTTTTCAGAATTGCTTCAGAGTGTGAATGCTCTAGTGTTGATTTGTTTAATTTAAAGTAAAGATAATATCCTATTGTTGCTATGTTGTATTTAGCTAAACTTGTGTACCACTTCGTGTGTAATTTTGTTACTGTGTACTAAGCTTCAGCTTATTATTGTTGTTTTTTTTTTTTTCCAAATCTTGATTTGATGATTGATGATGATAAGGAGGAATGTGATGTGATGGTGATGGTGATGGTGTTGATGATGGGATGATAATGATGTTGTATCAATGAAGATGATGATTGACTGATGGTAATGATGCTTGGCTAGGGTTTTGGGCGATGTTAGATGAGTGAAGTGAGTTAGGACCATGGATTTTTATTTGTATTTGTTTTCTGTTTTTTTTTAAAAGCTAGATTCATATTTTAAGTTTGTATTATTCTTTTAAGGGCTTAGTTGAGAAGCCTATAAGTTTTGTAATATGTTTTAAAGCTTTCTTATTGGGTAAGTTGATCTACTCTTGAGAATAGATTGTAAAACAATTTTATAAAATTTTGTTTCTTATAAAGTTGATTTGCTCTGTTGGGAGTAGAGACCTTTGTTATTTTTTTATACGGTTTGATTTTTCTATAACTAAATCTAGTTGTTTTAGAAATCTAAACAAATGTTTTCATTAATTAAAATCGATTAACAATGTTCAAAATAAACATATTATTCAAGGAAGCTTGAGCGTGTAATACATAAAGTGTTATACATGATAGTATTGCTTTAATTAAATTTAGGGCGTTACAATAGGTTTGAAAAAAAAAAAAAGATTATAGGATTTTAGGATCAAGTTTCGGTTTCTAAGGCAAACCATATAAGACGGGTGTGGATATAACATGAAAGCCTTATATGATTATAAGGCTAGGTTTGACAAACCTTGTGAGATGGTGGGTTAGATTTTAGGTTCATATGATTCGTTCAAGACTCGATCCGATTGCATCCCATCTTACAGTATAGAGAAGTTAATGTACTATTTAAATACAAAAATGAAAAATAGCTTTAAAAATGAATAAGTAAGGAAAATTTATATCTTTATTTGTATTTCTGCAATTAATTTAGAAAAACCTCTGATGTTTTCTAAGTTAGATTTTCATCATGGAGCTTATCAAAATTAATTTATTTTTACTTCACCGGATTCTATAAAGGCAAAAGTTTTATACTACGATAAAGTAGTAGAGGTAGGCATGGATCAGTTTACTAGTCAATAAACCCCCCTTTTAAACTGAACCAAAACCATCGTTTTTTAAAAACTTAAACCTAAACCGGTGCATTATTAATGGTTAACGGTTAACCATTTTTTTGGATTAATATTTTCGATTTTCAATTTTTAACCATTTAACATAATGGTTAACCAAAGTTACAGGTAACCATATTTTCAGTTGGTTCATAAAAAAGTTAAACCCTTTTGTTTCATAATTACATATAAAAATAGCAAATTAACAAGTTAAACATCACAATTACTTTCAAAAATTGCAAATCAATAAGTTAAATAAATATAAAACTGTAAAGACCCGACATGCTCAATTCTCAAATTAAGCACACCAAGTACCCAACCACGTATAACTCTTACGAATTATACGTAAGGTTGTCTTTAAAGAAGGTGTTTATGTTGAACATTGCTATCCGATTTTAGACATTTCAAAACTTCCACTCTTACAAATGGAAAAGCTTTCACTTAAACAAATTTTTACAAAAGCTTAGTTACAAAACATGGGCATTAACAAGCCTTAATGAAAATACAAATTTATAAATGAATCCAGTCTCTATAAAGCAAACAAAAGGAGAGACAAAACAACTAAACTATTCAACGCTCCTGACTCATATCACTCATCCATAATCCTTCCCCAGTCAACGGAAGCAACCAAAAACTCGACACAACATCATCAACAACAACAACATCATCATATCATCATCTCATCGTCCATCATTACCAACAACAACAAGGACTCATCATTATCAACTTCATCAATATCATCTTCATCAACAACAAAACCTGTAAAAAGAATAACAACAACAAGAATGAGCCGAATCCTAGTACACAGCAACACAATCACACACGGAGTGGTACACGAGCTTAACTAAATGCAATGCGTCAATCCACAAGTTATTATCTTTTCATTAAAATAAACAAATCAACAATGGAGCACTCACACTCCGGAACAAGCCAATGGGAATCTGGGGATCCTGAGTAACGCTCACGACGCTCAGGGGGTTGATATAAGCAGCCCGAATACTTATATCTCCTAGATAACGTTACGCTGAAAAAGAAACAGTAATCTCATCCAGGACTCATAGTCGCTACTTAACTTCACTTAACTTAATCCATAATATAATTTAATTCACATGCCCCATAAACATTGAATTAAATCATATTACTTCCTCTCAAGATTAAGTAAACGTTACGCAGTTACCACATTCCTTATCGATTACCCGCCAAGCCTAGTCATTGCATCATGACTATTGGCCTAAGCGCCTATTATAATATTGTCATTGCATCATGACAACCCGCCGAGCCAAATCATTGCATCATGATAAGTGGCCTAAGCGTTTATTCTAACCTTGTCATTGCATCATGACAAGTTGTCGCTCCTCGGACCGGATTCAACGACTTAAGGCACAACAACACTCATCAATTATTAAGCCGAGTTTAAGTCTTAATCAGTTTAGATGCCTATCCTAACATTCAACACGCAAGTTACTGCGTACCTTGAATATGAAATCCAAACATAGCCTTGGAAGGAATTTCAGAAGATAAATCAGATATCCACTTCTGTTAAGGAAAGAATTCGTATAAGAAACTAAACTAAACTAACCATCTACTTCATCAAAATCATATAAGAACTTAAGCTATTTATCCATTCGTCTCAAACTCATTTTATTAAATCCTATTTGATCAGACACTAATGTGGAACCCCACTATGGCTGCGAAGATCGCCCCGCCAAAATATGGACAGTTCTCCTTTGTCTGTCAAAGTATTTCTTTTCTCTTTATTTATAGTGTTTTATTACAAAAGCATTAACAAAGAATTCACAAACCAAAAACATTCATTTTCCAAGTAAACACACATTTGAAACAACATATTCCCCATATTAATCAAAGATCATCCTAATTCATTCATTTAATCTAATTATTTGTTACTAACCCATTTTAGCTTAACCTTAGTCAATTTGATTAAAATTAGTCATTTGATTCATTTACTAAGTCAAGTTGATTAAACATAGACAATCTAATTCATTTTAGCTTAGTAAAGTTCATTAAGTCAAATTGGACTTAGATTAATTACTAATTCATTATATATCTAAGATCTAATCACTTAATCCCAAGTTAGCTTAAACCTAGCCAAATTCATCAAAGTTAAACAATCTAATCCATTTTAGTTCATTCAAGTTCATTTAGTCAAGTTGAACCTAGGTTTGTTAACTAAGTTCATTTAAGTTCAAGCTAATCATAAGAACAAATAATAAACAAATCTTAAACTTAGCATGAAGGAAATTCAAATAAAATTCATATAGATACATAAATCATCATTTATATACTTACCAAGATCATTTAGTTTCATTAAGTCATCACAACATCATAAATCAAGCAATGGAAATCATATATACAACATAACTACTTTTAGTTTAATACTCATAGAAATTCAATTATTTGTTGAATTTATAAATCTATCTAAATCATGCTTAATTATATCCCTCAATCATCATTACACATCAAATATCACTTATCTATCTCATTTTAGCTCAAAAAGATCCATTTCCTAAGCAAAAACACATTTAACAAACAAAACAAGTTTTTGACTTTGTTTGAAAATATAAAGGCTGGAAAGAACTAAAATTTAAGTATCGATAATTTCCGAATTTGTAAAAACTCAAAACATAAAATTGTAGATCTCTTTTTAATCTTTCCAACGCAATTTGAATCACCTCAATCGGAGGTCGTATGAAAAAGTTATGACCAATTTACAAAACAGTGTCGCGTTAGGGAAGAAATCCGCGAGCGCTACACCCTTGGCAACGGGGTGTTTTGAAGGCCGTTTTGACTCAGGGGAAATGAAATTTTTTGATCCGAGAGCACTACACCCTTGGCAACGGGGCGTTTTGACAGGTGTATTGACATATTTACGAAATTCCTTGTTTCAAACACTAATTTTACAAAATTTTTACACTTCAAACCTTCTCCAAAACACTTTACAACCATCATACTACACCCTACATCTATTCTAACATCCTCAAACATGCATAAACTTCACATTCACCACATCAATCTCAAACTTCATCAACTTCCATAACTACTATTCATCATCTTCTTCCTCCTTCACAACCCGACCTCCAACAAGCATATATCAACAAATACTTAAATAAACAGCACTCTCAACCCAATTCAACATCAATTCATCAATTATAAATGTAAATAACAAGTAAAAACAAAGAGAAATAGAAAACGAAAACTTAGCTTTTGGGCTAAATCATGCAATTCCTTCTTCTTCTTCTTGTTTCAATTTGGTTTATCTCCTCCTATCTTCATCTCCTACTTGATTTCTCTCCTATTCCTTTTGAAAGTGAGATTTGGGGAGATGAATTTGAGAGAAAGAAGAGAGAAAAGAGAGAAAGAAAAGAGAAAGAAAGGAGAGAGAGAGAAAAACGAATTTACAAAGGAAGAAGAGAAATAAGGAGGCAGCAAAAAGAAAACTAAAAGGAAAAAATAAAGTTAAAATTAGAATATTTTAAAATAAAGGTATCGGATTTAGAACTTTCAGATCAATATCTTTAGTTCTAGAAGCATTTAAAAGATAATTTTAGAACCGATAGGTTAGAAATTAAGAACTTATAATAAGAACTTAATTTAGGAATCTATTTTGGATGAAAGATATTTAATTTGAGTTCGGGTTTAAGAACTGATATTTTTATTCAAGCAAATGAACTCAAATTTTGTAAAGATTTAGGAATTAGTGTTTAAGCTAAGAATCAAGAGTTTAGGAATCCTCTAAACATTTCAATGACTTGTTTAGAGAATTTAGATTTCAAATCTCAAATTTCATTTAATTAATTACTAATCTAATTTTGTCAACTTGTCTATTTATATCCTATGACTCATTTGATTTATTTAATCTATCTAAACTCAATTTCTAATCTTGGTAAAGATTTGGGGTATTTCAAAAACTAACAAAAAATTTAGGAATATAACTCTAATATAAGATTATATAAATTAAAACTTTATAGTCTTTTCATTTTTTCAACTTATAACATAACAACATAATAATTAAAACATAAATGTTCAAATTATTGATTTTTTAATGATTAACTGTTAATCATCGGTTTCTCATTATTACAAACTGAAATAAAAAATAAAAATTATAATCCTAAATCGAAACCAATAAAGTGATTAACCATCTTTTTTGAATTAGTGTCTCGGTGGTTTGATTTTTTCCCCCACACTATTAAGTAGGACAACTTTAAGATACGAAATCCTCCGAAACAACAGTTGTTAGTTGTCACATCTTGTTACACGAGGCGTGATATCCGAATTTCAATTTTGATAGTCCCTATAAAATTCTTATTCAAAACGCTCCAGCAATTTCCTAATTAGGGCTCTTGAAATAGAAATGCATTTATTAATTATTACTATCTCTTCCATTGATGAATTATTACTATCTTCAAAGGCAGGATAAGGGAGAAAATGATTTAAAAAAATAAAAATCATTTTTTAAAAAACTCCAAGGAATTGCCTACCTTTAAAACTACTTTTA
Organism: Combretum micranthum; assembly: GCA_024138025.1. Taxonomy (NCBI): domain Eukaryota; kingdom Viridiplantae; phylum Streptophyta; class Magnoliopsida; order Myrtales; family Combretaceae; genus Combretum; species Combretum micranthum. The sequence goes on along the minus strand of JAMXBD010000335.1, from coordinate 357,414 downwards.
GATAAGACAATGGGTGTTTTCAAGAAAGGATTTTAGTACATTTTGAAATTATATCTTCAAAAAAACACTTCAACTGTTCTGTTTATTTTTATTTTTAGATTTTTTTTAAATCCTTCTTTTTTACCTTTATATGTTCCCATTTATGTATGGAAAAAAAAAAAAATTCATAAACCATAATGCTTAACTGATTAAAGTAAAAATTGGTCTTTTAAGTCTACAGAGCTGAAACAGTGGCGTAATTAGAGAATTTGTTGTCTGGATTGGCTTGTATATATATTGTCCGATGATGAATTTATTTTGGTTCACTTGCATATCCACTGATTAATATATTTTGATTTATATTTATGTATATTTTTGGGTAAATTGTATCAACCTTCGTCAAAACCTTTAGAATAATATAGATCTCTATATTTTTTAAAAAATAAGTACTTATACCTTCTAAATTCTATTAAATTACACGTACCTCTTCTAAAAACTTTAAAAATTATATGAATCTCTAAAATTTTCAAAAGTCAACACTTAAAACCTTGAAAACTGACGTGATGAAAATATATAAATTTTTTTTATTTGGTTTAAACATGCCATTATATATGATATGTTTAATTGATAAACGTTTTAAGAAATATTAAAAAATTTAAATATTAAAGAATGAAAACTTTTTTTTCATTTTTTCTGCTGTTAGAACTTACCATCTAAAGTTCATTCTAATAAAAAAGCTTTTTTTTTAGTAAAAACATCATGGGTTGTATTTTAACATAAAAAAATCTAATATATTTATTTTATGCTAAAGTACAATTATAGTTGAATAAAAATGACAATTGGCTTTTTTTTTTTCCCTTTTTGGCAAAAAATTAATTATGAAAACTATGATAAAAAAATTTAAATATTTTAAAATTATTTTTTATTAAACTAATAACACGTTAGAACTAATTAAGTAAAATTTACATATTATCATCACATCATTTTTTTGCGGTGCAAATGTCGACTTTTGAATGAAGCGAGAGTCTATATAATTTTTTAAAGTTTTTAGGAACATCAATGCAATTTACTTATTTTTTAGGGGGTGAGCACCGGTTTTTAAATACCTGAAGGTCCATACAATTTTAAAATTTTTTAAGAAAGATCCATACAATTTTGAAAGTTTCTAGGAGAGCTCCATGCGATTTACCTATATTTTATTAGTTAAAGTTTAGAACTGATGTTGTTATCACATGCTAATATATATACGCATATTTGTTGTTGTTTGGCAAATCAACACATTGAGCCTAGTCCAGGTCCAGCAAATCAACATATTTGTTGTGGATTGGAACTAGGGATAATTCTGTTGAATCATTTTTATTTTTATTTTTATTTTTAGTTGGGTATGTAGGGTTGGGGGGTGGGGGTGGGAGTGGGGGTGGGGGGTGTTGTTGTTTAGCGGGAATAAAGAGAGAGAGAAAAACAATGCCAATAAGAGTGTATCTTATAAAAAGGAAAATAGATACATACATACAAATGGTTTTTCGCTTTATGCTTTTGATAAAACTGAGTATATAATGATGTGTTATTAGAGAGTTTGTATAATCATTGAATCATATATTCATATTTATGATCATAAAACCCCGTATTTCGATTTTTTGTCGTCCCAACCATTTTTGGTTTGAACCAAACAGTTAATATTGCTAATTCAACATTTAATCTTCATTTATATTTATTGATTTTTGTTATTATATTATCTTCTTCCTACAATAATTCATTATATTTGCCGTATGTAATTCATATTTCTAAGCAATGTCGACTTCCTTTATCGAATTATCGACTTTTGATTTGAACAGGATAATCTCACATGATGATAAAGTTTCAGTTTAAACACCGGCAGCCATAATAATGATCCTATCCCACCTACTATAAACCCTTCAACCTTGTTTGAAGTTAATTACAATAGTGACCACTATGATATGGGAAATTATTAGAAAAGTACTCTGTCCATATGCATTAGGTCTCTGTTCAAACTTGTGAAGTTGGTCCACATGTGAAATATATTAACTTGTGGTAAGCTTATTTATATGTATATGGGTCTTTATTTTAAGTCCAATCACAACCCAAAATATATTACTATCTTCTTTGCAACGTCGCTTATAGGTATAGCTGTTTGACAGCACTCATCAGCACGACAGGATGGGTCTTTTCTCATAAATGAATCCCAAAGAATCCTGGCTGAGTTACCTGTCTAGTCGGAGTAATGACTCATATTTCATAGGAAAAGACGAAAAGTTCAACGATACTTGGGAAAACACGAATTGAAGGCATCCCACCGAATCCTTTTTTACTTCTTATCTTTATCAGCTAAATATTGATTTAGTATCGATTTGATAATAGTTTAGTATGATATCAATTTATTATTATTTTATTTAATTAGTTTATAAGTAAAATTATTAATTTTTTATTAGTATCATATTAATATCGATTCAATATTAATTTAATATTTATTTGATATCAAAACAATATCAAAACGATACAAAAACAACAAACGAAAAAGCCAAACACTTTGAGCCGGTGAACACACGCGGCTTTTCTGTTCCCGCTGGCTGTGCTTTTGTTTTGTTTTGTTTGTGCCACCTCTTATCAGTCGTGATCTATCTCGATACTCCAATAACATCATGGAATGATGCAATGTTGTTGTTGTTGTTGTTAAAATTGACAATGGCTAAAGTGAATTCTTTATTTCCGCATGCTTATTCTGCAGAGAGGAGATTCCACCATTTTTATAACAAAACCGTCTGTATTGGTTATTTAATAAATCAAAATGATACGATTAAAATAACTGGAATATCAATTATTATGTTTATCTATATTATTAAAATCAAAAAACTTTTTTTATTGTCTTTAGTGTGAACATAATTTATAATTTTACAAAATTAATCTGAAATAACCTAATTTATTAATAATTTAATTTTCATGTAAATATAATATTAGTTCTAAATATTAAGTTTAAAAGTGAATTTGATATATGAAAATGAATACATAGAAATAAATTTGATATACAAGATATAAGTTCTTGTTAGTATAAAAAGTGTGTTAGTAGCATGTTATGGATTAATACTATGATTATTGATATATGTATATACGTGTGATGAGATTAATGCTATTATTTTATGTGTATTAATGTTTGTGTATTTTATAAATTAATATCATTGTTTTATGTTTAAAGTTATCAAAACAACTTTTGAAATATTTAAAATTGTTAGCAGAATTTCACTACAATTTAAGATCATTTTCAAGCTTATTTTAAGTCCAAATTAGCGCAAAATCAAGCCAAACAAAGCCCAACTCATTATATACCCCAAAGTCAAAGTTTGAGATATATATGAACCTCAATATTGATAAAAAATACACTCTTTTGGCAGCCTAAAAATCTACCCAAAAATACCAAATTATCTTCTTCCTTTATTTTCTTCTTTTACCCAAACAACTAGCCCAAACCCTTAGTAAAGAAATCTTCTAATTCCAAGTGTTTCTCTACAAGTTAAAGCTTCTTCCATGTAAGTAATACAAGTTTATAAGTTCTTTTTTACTCTTGCTTATGCTTTGGAAGTTAAATGCATGTTAGCATGAGTTTGATATCATATATGAATTTGAATGGTTTTATGTGCTAATGAATGTTAGGTTGTGTTTTAATGTTATATGGACTTGTTATATGTGTTATGAAAGCAATGAGAAGTGTTTACAAAACTTGAAGTTGATTTTGAGTAGGTTAAGATTATGTGAAGCATAGAAGGAAGTTAGAAGTGGTTAAAAATGTAAAAGAGTATAACAATATATTTAGAATGTTGTTTTATGAAGTGTGGGAGTAATGTTAGAAGTGTTTGGTTTGTGTTGAAGTTGATTTAAGGTTTGAGCATGAATTTGGTAGTTAAAGATATGTGTAAGGATCAGGATTTACCCCTATATTTAAAATAGGCAAACCCAGTTCCCCCAACCACATATAATCTGCAGTACTATATGTAAGGTTATAATCCATGATCAGTTTGTATAGTTACTTGTCTAAATGTCTTATAAGAATAAACTTTAACAAAATATTTCATAGAAGATTTCTTTAAAACATAGCTTATATAATATATTTCTCAAAAGGCATAGAAATAATACATCCACATATGTAAAAATTATTACAACCAAGGCTTAAAAGTAAGCCATTTACAAAAGATCACAAAAGATAGTAAAAATCCTAATAACTATTACATGGGTCCATAATTTATATACACATATATAACTAATCTATTACAAAGGGTTCCTTGTAAGTCATGATCTTCTCTACTCATCTCATTCATCTAAGAACTCTTCAAAATTAGATACATATTCTATGCTTGTGTAGAACTCGTCTTCTACATCTGAAAAGATAAAAGTGAGCTAGAGGCTCAGTACATAGTAACAAAAACAAAAGCAGAATGATTCACACGATCCTAACTATAGTGTAATGCAGCATCCATTCAATTATTAGATATTCTTTAATTAGTCAATCAATATTGGAGTATTCAAACTCCGAACAATAGGGGTAATTAGGATCCTGAGTAACGACCTCGACGCTCAGGGGGTTGATATAAGTAGCTCGGATACTTATATCTCCTAGATGATATATCAGATAAAGAAAGAAAATAACTTCATCTAGGGTTGACAACTTTTACACAACTTTGCTTATCTTAGTCCATAACATCACTTAGTCTAATTGTTCTCATAAACATTTGAACTAAATCATACCACTTCATTCTAAGCGTAAGCAAACGTTACACTGATACCGTCTTCCCCATCAGTTACCAGTCGTACCACTTAGGAAAGGCTTATTAAAGACAGGGGTGGCTTAAGTGCCTAATCTACCGTGGCCCCAATCTGAGCAAGGTGCTGCTCCCCTAACCGGATACCGATCTGCCATACTGAGCCATATACGAATTTAAACAGCATAAGAGACATCCACCTTAAACAAGCTTTAAGTTTCTTTGTATTAAAGTTGATTAAAGACATGCCTATCCTAGGCATAAAACGAACACGTTAATGCATACCTTAGATATTCTTAAAGAAAGAAGGTGTAACTAGTCCTGAAGGTGACAGAGAATCTGATAAAAGAGATTAAATTAATAAAACTTTAACATTAATTCAAAACAAGAATTCATACTTGCACGAAGTTCAATTCTAAACAAAATTCACACAAAACATAACATGTATTTCACACATACGTAACTTTAACACGTACAATAAGTTCATTTAAATCATGCTTGATTATATTAATTAATTAGCACAACATATCACTTTTCACTTATCTATCTCAATTTGACAACTCAAAAAGATTTATTTCCTAAGCAAACACACATTTTACAAACAAAATAAGTTTTAAACTTTGTTTGGAAAATGTATCAGCTGAAAAGAAGTAAAATTTAAACATTGATACTTTTGGAATTTGTAAAAACTTAAAACATGAAAGTTATAGATTCTTTTTAAAATTTTCAAATCATTTTGAATCACCTTAATCCGAGTTTGTATGAAAAAGTTATGATTAAATTACAAAATAGTGTCGCGTTGGGAATTTTGACCCAAGTAGATCACCTTCTCTATTACGGCATGAATCACATTCATTAAACTTCAAAAACATATATATATAATTTCAATAACACATTTATAAAACATAAATTGGGAAATTCATGGCTATTTCAATATGAGTGGAAGTTAAGTAGCAACTTGGCGCATGGGTTTTAGATATTCAAGACTTGGGTTATGTGAAACAAATATGCTAATGTAATGAAATGAGTTTATCTTGATGTTTGATGTGTTTAATGAGATGAAAATGAAGTTTATGCATGTTAGATGTTGATAGAATACATGTTTGATGAATTAAGAAGTTGGGAATATGTTTGAAGGAGGTTGGAAAAGTGTAAAAGTTGCAAATTTTCGAAGTTCAAAACATGAGGGTTTTGCATTTTCGGAAAGCTGTTCTATAGTATATGCCGACATTTGATACTTCAACGCCGCTAGCATTGAGCAGGTGTTGAAGATGATTAGAGGCTAAAATCCTAACATTGCCTCCAATTCTACCAGCGTAGGCTTCAGAATAGTTGGTATTGAAGATGATCAGAGGCCAAAATTCTAATGTTGCCTCCAATGACGTCAGTGTAGGCTTCAGAATAGCCAGTGTTGAAGATGATCAGAGGCTAAATTCCAACGCTGCCTCCAACGTCGCCAGCGTAGGCTTTAGAATGGCCAGCATTGAAGCCCAACGCTGCCGAGGTTGAATGCCGGTGCGACTCCTGAACTTTTCCATTTTCAAAACTTTATTAAACATTTCTTTTAGCTTGTCAGATTATTTTGTGATGATTTTATGGGTTTGTATGAGTTTGTTAGATGTAGAAATGATATGTTATGACCTTATGTTATATTTATTTGAAATTCCATGAGTGCTAGACTTAGATTTAGTTATGTTTTATGCATAATACTAAGTAGAAATGTTAATTGAGTTGATTTCCTTAATTAAAGTGATAGAAACTCCTACTCCTCTGAGTGCCTCTGTTGATTCTCTACACAGTATGGGTATGCGGTGACTTGCTTGATTGTTTGCTAGGTTAGGCATATTCCAACTTGACTTAATTTAAGATGACTTAAGTTATGTTTGTTTTGATTGTGATTTTCACCGTTGAATTCCGTCTCGGGAGCGGTATTATTTTAAATGTCATGATGCAATGACATGTTAGAATAGGTGCCTAGGCCATTTGTCATGATGCAATGACTTTCATTAGTGGCTCAGGGGTAATCGATAGGGTATTTGGTAACAGTGTAACATTCGCTTATTCTTAAAAGGAATAATATGATTTAGTTCAAGTGTTTATGGGAACAATTAAATTAAATGATGTTATAGATTAAGTTAAGTGGAGTTAAGTAACGACTAGGAGCCCTAAATGAGATTACCTTTTCTTTTAGAAAATTTTGTAGGAGATATAAGTATTCAGGTTACTTATGTCAACCCCCTGGACAACTGATGTTACTCAGGATCCCTAATATCCTTGTTTGTCTCGGAGTTTGAATACTCCAGTGTAGTTGTGTTTAATAAATTCTAATTGAAGATAATGAAATATGAGTTGTTGCATTGCACTAGGTTGAGTTTGCTTGCCATATTGCTTTTGGTTTTGTTACTGTATATTGGGCCTTTGGCTCACTTTTGGTACTTTTTAGGTGATGGTGATTGTTATGATGATTTGAGTTATGGGAGTAACTGAAATAATCATGAAATTCTCAATTTATATTTTATATGTGTTATTGAATTTATGCATACTTTTGATATGTGATGAATATGATTTGTTTTTATGATGAGTTATGTGTTTTATGTTGTGTTAAAATATTGAAATACTCTAGAATTTATTAAATATTTAGTTAAAAAAATTTTAAATTGTATTAACATGCATGAATTATGTCTGAAATGTGTTAAAATAAGTAGATAAATGTATGCATTTGGTTCAAGCTTTTAAACTACCATTAATGCCTTAAGATAACTTCATTAATTAGCCAAAAGTTAAGTCATTAACTCCTTAATCCTAAATGCCTCAAAAGTCAAACTAAGGGATATTATCAACCCCATCGGCCAAAAATTTCCAAAAAAAAAAAAGAAACCCTCTTTCAAAGCTCAAAACACTCTCTTATTCCTCCTAAAAGCTCTCTCATGGTAGTATATAGTTAAGCACTTCATTTTTCACCATTTCTACCCCAAAGGCTTGCTCAAGAATCATTAAACCAATGCCTAAAGCTCACTAGGTAAGTATGTTTTCTTGTTTTGAATTTATGCATGTGTGAAGTTCTCGATGATAGGGTTGAATTTGGATTTGTGTTTGATGATTATTATGTTGTGATTGTTGTATGAGAAGTGTTATGGGGATAGTGAAGTTAGTATATGTGTAGTTATGAGTTTAGAAGTGTTGGAAACACATGTGGTTGAATGACTAGATGATGAGTGTTATGGATTTGGGTTTTGAAGTATGATTAGTGAATAATGTGGATGGTGGAGTGTTTGATGTTTAAAGTTGAAGTTTATGTTGTTTGAATGTTATATTGATCATATAACAAGTTTTGGGAAACTTTAGAATGAATTTAAAGAACTTTGAGAAGTGTAAAATGCATTTAAAGAACAAAGGATTTCGTCATTTTCTCGTTCCAGTGTGCACAACCTGATGCACGGGCATGCACATGGCCGTGCAGGCCTTAAAATCCTTAAAAATTCATCTCGGGTCACTTTTTCATACCTAGCATGGCCTCGAGCACGGCCTCGAGCACGGCCATGCACTCGGTCGTGCAGCCTTCCCTTGTTTCGTAGCCTGTTTGTAATTTAACCATAACTTTTTCATCCGACCTCCATTTGAGGTGATTCAAGTTGCGTTGGAAAGCTTAAAAAGAGATATACAACTTTCATGTTTTAATCTTTCACAAATTTTAAAAGTAACAATGCTTAAATTTTATTTCTTTTCAACTGATACACTTTCCAAACAAAGTTTAAAACTTATTGTTGGTTGTTAAAAGTTCTCTCAAGCTTGATAAATGATCATTTAAGTATTTGTTGAGTATTGTATGATTATATGATATCTAAATGCTATGTGATGATGTTGTAATGATTTATTTGAATTTCTTTGGATGATTATACTTGAGATTTGATGAATATATATACTTGAACTAGTATGAGTTTGTAATTACTCCTTTTTATAGTGATTGATCTCCTTTCGGTTATTTCCATTGATTCTCGAGCTAGTACAAGTACGCAGTAACTTGCTTGTATGCTTGTTAGGATATGCATACTTAAATTTGATTTAAGTTCTAAATGACTTAAGTATTGCTTGTGTTTTCACCGTTGAATTAGATCCGATGAGCGGTAAATTATCATGATGCAATGATCTGTTAGTGTAGGCGCTTAGGCCAATAGTCATGATGCAATGACTAGGCTCGGCGGATAATCAATAGGAAATGTAGTAACCGAGTAACATTTACTTATTCTTGAAAAGAAGTAATATAATTTAATTCAATGTTTATGAGAGCATGTGAATTAATTTATATTATGGATTGGGTTAAGTGAAGTTGAGTAACGACTATATAACCTATATGAGATTATTCTTTTCAGTGTAACGTTATCTAGGAGATATAGGTATTCGGGCTATCTATATCAACCCCCTGAATGTCGTGAGTGTTACTCAGGATCCCCAGAACCCCATGACTTGTCCTGGAGTTTGAATACTCCAATGATGATTTGATCAATGAATACTAAGAAAGATAAATGAAATATTAGTGTTGCATTGCATTAGTCTAGGTATGATTGTCACTACGCTTTTGGGTGTTGTTGCTGTGTACTGGGCCTTTGGCTTACTGTTGCTATTTTTCAGGTGATGATAATTATTATAATGATATGGGCTATGGGTCGGATTGGGAAAAATTTATGGATGAGTGGGGCGATTAGGAACCGAGTACGAGATAGCATGGAAGAAAGTTTTTGAACAAGTTGTTTGGTTTAAATATGTATTTTGTATTCGGAATAGAGGCTTGTTAGTTAAGCCTTGTTTGTATATAAAGACTTAAAGTCTAATTTTTCTATTTTGTAAAAACTTATGTAAGTTTTGTTGTGTCATGGGCATGACACCTAGTTGTAAATTATTTCTTTAAATGTTCTATATGAATAGATTACTCAGGTGAGTAATCCTTTTGTAAAAAGTCTTGTATCAAGTTGTAGTGGTTTTAAACAAACAATTCACATAAATTGTTAGATTTATGACAACCTTACGTATGATATGAAAATATTATATGTGGTTGGAGACTTGACTTACTTAATCGTAAGATTAGTAGGTCAGGTCTTTACAGTAACTGAGAGAAATTCCTGGATGAATGGGACAGATAAGAACCCAAGTTTTGTTAGTGGTTTTTCAAGAAAGTTTTTGTTTTAGATGTTTTGTCAAAAGAAAATGTATTTTGTATTTTGTTAGAAGGCTGGTTAGTTAAGCCTTATGTTGTAAAAGAGATTTCAAGTTTATTTTCTTTGTTAGTTTGAGACAATATGTAAGTTTTATTGTGTCATCTATTGGACATAAAGTTTGTAAATATTTTCTTAAAAATGTTTTATATGTGTATAGATTACTCATGTGATTAATCCTTTTGTGAAAAGTTGTTATATAAAGTTTTAATGGTTTTAAACAAACAATTCACATAAACAGTTAGATTTAGGACAACCTTACATATAATATGAAAATTTTATATGTGATTGCGGACTTGATTTACTTAATATTAGTATTAAGTGGGTTGGGTCGTTACATAATATTAGAAGTTACTTTATGCCTCCTACTGCTGCACATTTGACACAACAACTACTATTATAGAGGCTATTTCATAAGGTCACCGTGTGCAGTGCTTTTACTGCTATTCGATATTTGACTATTCATATCTGTATTATAAAAATAGAATGACCCACTTGGATCCTTAATTATTTAATTATAAAAAATAAAACTAGTTACTTTTACACAAATATCCATCTTAACTCAATTTTTAAAAATATTAACTCTTCCCACCATAAATTCATGACCCTTTTAAATAATAATGCGTCCATATTCATTTTTTCTCTTTCAATAGTTTGATATTCTTTCATATGTTATTTTAATATTTTATTATTCTATTACTTTCCACTACAAGAAATTTGATGTTTAGTTATGTTTAACAAATGTTGCAAGAAGTAAATTAAATGTTACAAAAGTTTTGTAGCAACGTTTATTAGACGTCACTAGCAAGCGTTACAATAGGTACGTTACAAAAAGTTATACGTGACGTTTGAATTATAAATGTTACAAAATAAAAAAATAGTGACGTTTAAACATTACTAATAACCAACAACTAGTGAAATTTAAATACTACTAATATAAAGACAAATATTCAATATAATTATGTTAAAATTTATAATTTATAATTATATCCTACAAGAATTGATATTAAGTAATGTTTAAACGTCACATTCATAACTTTTTTTAAGTTTAATTATGATATACGTGTTATTATAATATATTGTTTTTAATTAATTTAATTTATATTATTTACACGTTTTAAATAGACTCTTAAAATTACTTTTAAGGATGATTATTTAACTTTTTAACATCGCGAAAAATCTTAAAATTATGATGATATCCATCTTAGAAAAGGAAAAAAATTCTTACAATGTTGATTGTATAGTTAATATTCTAAACATATAAAATAGAAAAAGAAAATAAAAATAATATTGATCTTACATAATGAACTTCTTTGAATAAAATTATTACAAGACCAACATACAAAAAGAAAAGGAACAAAAATGAATTACAACATTCTTAAAATTTATCTAAAAGTTGATACATTTATTACATTATACACAAATTTTTGTAGTCCTATTTTCGTATTGAAGAAGAAATAAACTTCTTCTGTTACACAAAATATTAAAATTATTCAAATAATTCACTTTCATTAAAATATAATAAATAAGTTAGTGCTATTTAGAAAGTTACCTGAATTGGGAGGTAATTTTGAAAAATACCATTTGTGATATCTTGAAATGTTGATTTAACTACAAGAACATTGCAACATAAGGACAAAATTTGAATTAAAACTAAGAAAAAAGTTAACAAATAACAAATTAAATAAAGTCCTCAGAAGCCAATAAGAAAATTAAGTTCATTAACAATAATTAAAAACAACGGTGAATCATTGAATAAATTATTTAATCAAAATAAAAATTTAACAATGAACAATATACATATATATATCTATATATAATCTCACAAACCATAGATATAGAAATACCTCATATTCCTTTGATTGTTTTGACAAAATTTCTTATTTCAAAAGCTAATAGGAGAGATAATCAAAATGGTTATTCTTAAAAAATTCATAATTTTTCTAAAACTCATACAAATTGTAAATAATGTTTTACATGATTTGATGATTTATAAATAAAACATATGGGTATTTTTCTACATATCTGAAATATTTAAATAATTGAATTATAATAAAAGAATACTGAATGAAGAAAAAAAAAAAGAGACCACAATCATACCATCTATACATAAGGGGTAGGGGAAGAAGAGAGGAGAGGAGGAGGAGGAGGAGAAATCTCATAATATGGTGGTCTCTAATAGCTCCCACAAAAGATTGCTAAGGGAGAGAGGGTCAAATAGAATACAATGTTTGGTGAATAATTAAATAAACATCTTGGAATAATTAGGATTTCTAAATTTGGTTACAATTACAAAGGCATGTAATCTTTTAAGAATTGGTAGGAAAGAAAAGGTTATATTATTTCAGTACTAGCAGAGGCCACATACCAAATATGAGTGCTTAAAGATGGTAAATAATTATTAGTATCAATAAATGACTTATTTAATATATTGAGAAAGTGTAGTTTTTCTTTTCTTTGATATATGACTTACTCTTTATTAATGAAAATAGTATATTTAAAATACATATTAAATGATTTCTTTTTACTAGGCATATGTATTGGAAAAATGTATAATTATGTAATTATTTTGAGTTTGTGTATACTTGTACTATAAACTATATTTTTTTCTCTACTTATTTATTAGTGATACAAAAATAACTCCTATCTAACTTATTTACACTTACTATCATGGTTGTTAAAACGGCTCGGACCGGCCGGTTCGACCGGAAACCGGTACTAATGGGCGGGTCTCACCTAAAATTGTTTTAGAACGAACCGGTGAGACCCGAATTGACCGGGTCGAGTCGGGTTGAACCGATCGACCGGGGCGGTCGAATCGGGTTGAACCTGTCGAGCCGGGGCGGTGGACCCGGATTCAAAAAATAAAAATAAAAAAATAAAATAAAAAATTAGAAATTTAAATATTTATTCATACATTATTATAATTTATAAAATATAATCATTAAATCATATTTATTTAATAATTAATTGATGAATTTGATCCAAATATAGATTTAATTGAGTGATTACACATATATTGGTCTTTTATAATTAAATTATTTCTCATATTTTTATTTTTTCATGATCCGGTTCAACCCCCAGTTGAACCCGGTCCGACCCTTCGACCCCTAACCCCCTAGCTTGTCCAGGTCAAACCCTGGTCCGGTTCTGACAACATTGCTTACTATAGCCCTGTCATTTATTTTTCCTTCATTTATTTTATTAATGTCAAAATAAATAAAAACATATGAGACACTAAGCTCCTCATTGGATTTGGTATTGCTTGAAGATTGAAAAAAAAAACATTTATTGAAATTATGAGTTACATAAGGTTCTATTACAAACAAGAATTAATGCACTATTGTATATTAAGGCCAAAAGTGATTAGTCTAAATTTTATATGATTATTTATTATAAAAGAATACAAATAATAATATATTAAAAATTTCAACCAATTTAATATTACAGATCTTATGCACAATTACGTTTACAAATGTATTAAAATGCTTAATGATATTCGCTCTTTATTATTATTATACAATGCTAATCATATTGTAAGTATAGAAAAAGAGAGAAAAAAAGGAAAAAATAAATATGAAAAACCAACACATTTAATTTAAAAAAATTGAAAAAGTGACCAATCATAATATAAATCGCTAAATAAAAAAAAGTTGAAATATTATAGAAATCATGAAAATATAATAAAATATTCGTAATATTGTAAATTGAAGATAAAGTTAGGTTATATAAAATTGAAATACCCCAAATCTTCACCAAGATAAGAAATTGAGTTTAGATAGATTAAATGACTAAAATGAATTATAGGATTTAATAGACAAGTTGATATAATTTAATTAGCTAATAATTAAGTTGGTTTGAGATTTGAGTTTCAAATTCCCTAAACATGTCATCAAAGTGTTTAGAGAATTCCTAAATCATTGATCTTAGCCTAAACACTAATTCCTAAATCTCAGTAAAATTTGAGTTCATTTGCTTGAATAAAAATATCAGTTCTTAAACCGAACTCAAATTAAATATCTTTTATCTAAAATAAATTCTCAAATTAAGTTCTTATGCAAGTTCTTAATTTCTAACATATCGGTTCAGAAATAAATTTTAAATACTCTTAAAACTATAGATATTTGATTGATAGTTCTAAATCTATACCTATAATCCTTTATATTAATTTTAGCCCTTATCCTTACCCTTTTATTCTCATTCCTCTGCCTCTCTCTTCTCACTTTTCCCTTCTTTTTATTTTTTTTCTTTAACCGATGGTTCTCTTTCTCTCCTTTCTTCTTCATTTTTCTTTCTTTTCTTCAAATTCTTTAACAAATCTCGAGATCAAAGCCAACTAGAGGATGAATCAAGACTAGGAGATGAACTAGATGGAGGAAACCGAGCTAAGGATGAAGTTTCAACTTGTGTTCTTTTCTAAAAGCTAAGTATAGTTTACTATTTATTGTCTTATTATATAATTTCGAATTTAAATGTTGTATAGATGATATATGAGTTGAGAAGTGTTGTTTGAGTTTGTATTTGTAAAGTTTATGGTTGATGGAGTTGGTTTATTGAAGAAGAAGATGAATAGTGAAATTGGGGTTTGAAGTTGTTTATGATGATTATAGTGATGTTTGATGGATTGAAGTGGGAGTTTGTGTTTATTAGATTGTAGTAAGATCAAATAACAAGTTTTAAGAAGTTTGAAATGAATTTGGAGGAGTTTGAAACAATTGGAACAAATGGTTTTTGCAAAATGAAAACAGGGGAAAATTTGACAGCAGCGTAATGCATGTACGCCGGCATTCAACGCTGCCGGTGTACGTTGGAAAATTTCCGGTGTTGAAGATGCACTCGGGGACCAGAATCGTCGACCTCTAACGCTGGCAAATTTTCAATTTACGCTGCCGGCGTTGAACACCGGCGTTCGTTTTGCAACTTTTCCCAGTTTCGCCATCCTTTCGTATTTTAGCCATAACTTTTTCATCCGACCTCCGATTGAGGTGATTCAAGTTGCGTTGGAAAGATAAGAAAGAGATATACAACTTTTATGTTTTGAGTTTTTACAAATTCGAATGTATCAGTGCTTAAATTTTGAATCTTTCAGCTGTTGTGTTTTCCTAAACAAAATAAAAACTTGTTTTTGATTTCTAAATGTTATTGTTAAGTGTAAATGGATCTTTTTGACCTAAAATGGATAGGTAAATAATATTTGATGTGTATGATGATTTAGTGATATAATTAAACATGACTTAGATAGATTTATAGATTTAATGAATAATTGAGTTAAATATGCGAGTTTTACATAAAATGAATCTAGTCACTTAATCTAAGTTCAACTTGACTAAATGAACTTGAATGAGTTAAAATAAATTAGCTTGAGTTAGTTTAATTACTTTGGCTTAGTAATTAGATTAAATGATTAATTCTAATGAGTTTGACTTAAGGAACTCAATTAAACTAAAATGAACTAGATTTCTTAAGCTTAATCCACTTGGCTTGGCTTTTGAAGTAAATAGCTAAGGTTAATCCATTTGACTTGGTAAATGACTTAAATGACTAATTTTAATCAATTTGGCTAATGTTAAGCTAAAATGGGTTAATAGCTATTAATTAGTTTAGATGAATGAGTTAGGATAAGCTTTGAATAATATGGTGAATATGTTGTTTCAAATGTGTGTTTACTTAGAAAATGAATGTTTTTGATATATGAATTCTTTGTTAACGCTTTTGTAATAATAAACTATAATTAAAGTGAAAAGAAATTCTTTGACAGACAAAGGAGAACTGTCCATATTTTGGCGGGGCGATCTTCGCAGCCATAGTAAGGTTCCACATTAGTGTCTGCTCAAATAGGATCTTAATAAAATTTGGTATAGATGACATAGTGATTGATTAGATTAAGCGAGTTTAATTGCTTTGTTTTTTTTTATTGTTTTGTAAGGAGTTGGTGGATCTTTTACAAAAGGAAATAAACTCATTTGAGTTTCTGTCAAGTAGTGGACATCGTCCTTGGGTTCATGTTTTTCTTACAGGCGATCTTATATAAGGCACGCAGTAACTTGCGTGTTGAATGTTAGGATAGGCATCCTAAACTGATTAAGACTTAAACTCGGCTTAATAATTGATGAGTGTTAGTTGTGTTATTCGTCGTTGAATCCGGTCCGAGGAGCGACAACTTGTCATGATGCAATGACAATGTTAGAATAAATGCTTAGGCCACTTATCATGATGCAATGATATGGCTCGGCGGGTTGTCATGATGCAATGACAATATTATAATAGGCGCTTAGGCCAATAGTCATGATGCAATGACTAAGCTCGGCGGGTAATCGATAAGGAATGTGGTAACTGCGTCACGTTTGCTTATTCTTGAGAGGAAGTAATATGATTTAATTCAATGTTTATAGCATATGAATTGAATTATATTATGGATTAAGTTAAGTAAAGTTAAGTAGCGACTATGAGTCCTGGATGAGATTACTGTTCCTTTTTCAATGTAACGTTATTTAGGAGATATAAGTATTCGGGCTGCTTATATCAACCCCCTAAGTGTCGTGAGCGTTGCTCAGGATCCCCAGATTCCCATTGGCTTGTTCCGGAGTGTGAGTGCTCCATTGTTGATTTGTTTATTTTAATGAAAAGATAATAACTTGTGGATTGATGCATTACATTTAGTTAAGCTCGTGTGTCACTTCGTGTGTGATGTATTACTGTGTACTGGGCTTCGGCTCATTCTTGTTGTTGTTATTCTTTTTACAGTTTTGTTGTTGATAAAGATGATGTTGATGATGATGAGTTCTTGTTGATGTTGGTGATGCTTGACTCGGGTTTTGGGCATTTGCGATGATTCGGAGAGAATTTGTGGATGAGTGAAGTGAGTAGGATCGTGGATGTAGTTAGTTATTTTATTCCTTTTGTTTTGTATTAAGTGAGAGCTGGATTTATGATTTAAACTTGTTATATTCTTTAAAGGGCATAGTAGAGCCCATATTTTATAATTTAACTTTTGCAAAGCTTTGTTTAATCTAATAATTCTCCACTTGAGAAGAGTGGAAGTTTTGAAATTTCTTTATTTCTAAATTGTTTTATAAAATTTATTTCCGCTGCTAAATCCAGTTGTTGTCAGAATCTAACTAAACGATTTCATAATCTAAAATTGAATAGCAATGTTCAACATAAACACCTTCTTTTAAGACAACCTTATGTATAATTCGAAAGAGTTATACGTGGTTGGGGACTTGGTGTGCTTAATTTGAGAATTGAGCATGTCGGGTCTTTACAAAAATAATAGGTAGTGTCCTTTAATAAATACTTTATTTATATATCCTCTTTTAATATAACCTCATGTTTAGGGAGAGAAGATAACTTTTTATAAATTTAGGTGGAGTATTTTTTTTAATGACGTTTACGTTTAAAAATGTCACAAATCATATTGTTTATCTACATATTTTCACTTTGATAATAAATGTCATTGATAAATTAGTTTATGTGACGTTTAATAAATGTCACTTATGCAATTACAAATTAGTAATGTTTGTAAACTATGTAAATGTTACTATAAGTAAAAATTCTTGTAGTGTTCTTTTATGTAAATAATTAAATTATAGCTTTAATTATTAAAATATAACTTTGAAGGTTTTTCTTTCTTCACCACATGCATCATTGATGCGTCAATTGCTAGTTCATTATAATGGCCAAATTCCGTTAATAGATTTGTAGTAATTCACTTAAATAGCTATTTTAGCATTAATCAGAACATTATAGGTTTCAAAATTCCATAAAAGGAATGATGGATGTACGAAGTATGTGCTAGAAAACATTACTTTTGTTTTGATTAATGTCACAAATGATACATAAATTTTGACAAAATATGCAATTAGGTACCTAAATTTTGAAATTAATCAATTTAATACTTGAACTTTGAAATTGATCAATTAAGTAGTTAAAGGAACTTTTTGTACACACCAACAGTACCTTCATAAATAGTAAGTTGATCAATTTCTGTAACATCTTGAGTTATACACCAATTTAATTTTTGGTAATTATTAAATCGATAGTAATGTCTGGCGGAAATTTTAAAAAAGTCTAAAAAATCATCCCTGTTTTTCGCGAATTTAAATATTGGTAATTATCAGTATAGATAATAAAAGACCTGATCAAAATAAAAATATAAGCATAAACGATATCTATATCAAATAAAAATTTTCCATAAGATATAACAATAATAATATGATTAATATATAAACTAAATGCCAATAACAATAAGTAAAATAATAAATTAGATCCTAAAAATAATTTAAAAGTTACAAACAAAAGATAAATACTATAAATTTATAATAGTATAATATAAATAAATTCAAATTAAAGACAATATAATTTTTAATTAGATCATAAAATATCAAAACACTAAAAGTTTAGCGTGCTTATGACCTAAGATGAGTGACCTACCGGGAAATGATTAGTAATTTTCCAAAACGAGTGATATCTCGATAAATATAGTTCTAAGACAATAACTACTGGTTTATAATTGAATTATTAGATCTATAAAGTACATCAGTTAGCAAATAATAATTTAAAGATAAATCGCTAGGATTGAGACTTACTCAAACTAAGATTTTAATTTCGAAAACATTAAAACAAAAACATTCTTAACTTATATAACACCAAACCTAACTTTAGGTTTTAAAATGCTAAACCCTAATTGGATAGACAAAAACAATAATATTATTCAATTGTGTAAACATAAAACACTAGAAATCAAATCAAAACTATCTCTTATAAAATCTAGGACTTATAACCTAATTTAAATATTTCATTTGATATTAGTTAGTAATTTAGTCATGTACTTATCAATATATGTCTGGTATAATGAATTATTTATCTTATAAACATTATAAACTCCCTAAAACATGAAACCAATCCGTTTTATTTTACCTCTTCACCGTAAAACAACAGCATACAACATTTCTAAAAACATTTCAACTCACCTGCTTTAAATTTCTTACGAAAATAACATCATACAAATTCTTACTGAAGAAAGAACAAATCATGATAACTTATATTCTTTAATAGTACGTAGATAATTAGTTATATTTAATAAAAGGAAACATAGAGATCATGTTGGTTCAATTTAAATCATAGGTTAAATGTCATTATATAAACACTCATTATGTTTTATGAAATATAACTTAACTAAACAAACACTTAGAATTAAGTAAAGTAAACCTATAGTGTAGTTCGGACATTTAAAAATAATAGAGATATTCTATGGCAAGCTTAAATAATTTAAATTACACATAATATATATTCATGAGTAGAAATGGAACCAATGCGAGAAATAAAAGCTTAGAAAACCCTAGAACCCTATAATAAAAGTTTCAGTCCTATAAGAAAACTTAAAAAAATTTTACTTGAATTCAATAAATGAAACATATTTGATCATTCGATCAATATGAAAATTGAATATGTAATTAAACTTCAATATATGACCTTATATACAAATATAAGATTCAGATCATACATAGGAGTAAGATTTGATACATAAACTTGATACGATTGAAGTATTATATGGAGAAAAGATAATTTAGCTTAGGATCTAGTAGATAAACTCAATAACAAGCCTATATAGACATATGGAGATTTTAACACATATAAAAGAATAAGGTTCTTAAAATAAAACTTAAGTAATTCAATTGCAAATTAGAAAATCAAGATAATATAGATTGTAATTGAAAAATTAAACTTAACCAAGAATCTCATAACTCTAAGTATAAAATTCAACACTTATAAGACTATAAGGATATAAAGTATAGATTAATGGAAATCATAAATATTAGCTGATATAATCAAATTAACTAAAGTTACATACTTAAAATAAGATCAAGACAAGTAAAATGAATATATATATATATATATATGCTTTAACTCAAGAGTTGAGTAATGAACTTAAATTATGTATGATCACTAATACTTTATCAAAAAAACATAAACAATGAATTGAACTTGAGATAATAATTAAGGATACCAAACAAGAAAGATAGATATCATTGTGATATCTTTCAGACCCCTAAGTAACATGAGGAAAAATATACAAAATGATTAGTTTAACATGATAATTGAAAACTACGTTCGTTAAACTTTTCAATGACTATTCATATGCCCAATTTAAGATTTCGTGATTAAAAATCGATATATGAAAACAATTAAAATACTTTTCTTAAGAAAACCAAGATTATATGAACTTTATAGTTTGACAGGCGAAACGTAGCCTTTACAAGCTTTAAAATGGCTAATTAGTTAAAGTTGGATTAAAATGTAAAACTCGAGTTTAAGACACAAAGACACAGTAGGTTTCTTTATATGAATAAGAGTATACTAATGGGTATCTGTTATCTCGATTCTTAGGGGATACAGATCCATCTTCGAGTTTTCTTATAGACTTCTACAACCATTAAGCAAGGACATACATGTGAGTATACTCTGATGACCTTCATATCTGCTTGTGTAAGGACCCGCTATCACCCCTATATTTGAAATAAGCGATAACAGTTCCCCAACCACATATAACCTATAAGATTATATGTAAGGTTGTCTGAAAGAATTGTTTGAGAAATTGTTTATCTAATTCCATATAGATAATATAATAGAAATCATAATATTTTTTTTTCTAAACCTTAAACAAAGCTATACTACTACACTACCAACACATTTTGCAAAGGAAACAACTTAACTCCTACATAGCTAAGTATACATATATATACATATTATATCCAAAAGCTTCTTACAAGCCTTAACAAAATCTTCAAAACACAGCCCAAACTAACACTTTAATTATATCATCAACAAAAGGAATCACATCTAATATATTATAATCATAGGGTTCCATTGAGTCCATGGTTAACTCTAATCCTCCAAACCATCAAGAAAATCTTCAAAGTCGGTTCCGTACCCTATACTTGTATAGAACTCATCAGAGTCATCACCTGAAATGGATAAAATATGAGCCAAAGGCCCAGTACACAAGTAACGAATACAAATGCAAAGTGGATCACACATTCTTAGACTAAATGCATTATGCAACAATCATTTGTTTCTTGCTTAATCTTTAGTTAGTAAAACAACACAGGAGTGTTCAAACTCCGGACAACAGGGATCTAGTATTACGTCCGCCTCCCTGAGTGGTCCCTACTGTTCATACAGACTAGGCATCCCTACCTTCCGGCGTAGCCCGTAATACTAGGGGATCCTGAGTAACGCATCACGACGCTCAGGGAGTTGATATGAGTAGCTCGGATACTCATATCTCCTAAATAATTCTATCCATTAACGAGAAAGTACCCTGCCCCCAATCTGAGCAGGGTGCCACTCCTTGAACCAGATTCAACGGCAACTAAAGAAAAATCAACACTCATCAATCAATAGAATTTTCTTAATTTAAAGTAATTTTGGTGATGCCTACCCTAGCAAAGAAACAAGCAAGTTACTGCGTACCTGATATAGCTCGGGAACTAATGGGGTTGGCTGGGCAAGAATCTATCACTATTTAAAATAATATTAAGTTCCACACTTAGTTTAAGCACTAATTCATTAGTTGAAAATACAATTGATTAAAGAAATTCAAATAAATTAATACAAGGTCATAATAAAGTATTTAAACATCCTATTATATCATAGAACACTTAACAAATACTTAATTGATCATATACCAAACTTCGAAAAATTTTGAAGAAAGTTTTTGAAATTTAAAAGTGCAGGGGATACACCGGCCTTCAAAGCCGGCGGTTTGAACCGGTGTTCAATACACTAAAGTTCAACACTGCCAACACTGGTAGCGTTCAAGGATACGCCGGCAGCCTTCATTCTACGCCGGCGGCGTTGAGCTGGTGTAGAATGAAACTTCAAATTTCCACAAAAATTTGAGAGGTTCACGGGGTTGGTCCACGCCCGTGAATACCCCCAACACTGGCAGCGTATCCACGTACGCTGGCAGCCTTGGATCCTACACCAGCGGCCTTAAGTTCGGCGTTAAAAATTATGATTTTGTTCCCATTCCACACCGCCCCTAAACCGGCGGCGTTGGAATCCCAGTAGCCGGCGTACATTTTGAAAAATAAACACTGGTAGACTTTTCCAGTGAAAGCCGACAGCGTTTAAGTAGCTTTAAGAAAATTGATTCTCTTCACTTCCAACACCGCCTATAAGCCGACAGCGTAGAAGTGCCAGATGCCGGCGTACGTTCAAATTTAAGCCTACGCGAAAAAGTTTTTGGTTTCCTCTGTTTTATTACAAAAGTTATTCACTTCAAAATTTCTCCAAACTCAATCTAATCTTTCCAAAGTTTGTTATATGTTCCAAACACTATCTTAACAACATAAATTCTACTTCTAATCATCAAAACACTAATCACACTTCAAATCCACTACTCAACTACTCAATCCTTCAATCTTCCCAAAACACTCATCCTCACATGTCAACATTCACATAAGATATACACTACAACTCCTTAGCCATATAATCTTATTTAAACCATCATCAATACACCAAATCAATCCCACACCAATTAATACATAAAATTCATTTTTATCTAACCTTTACAAACAAACAAAATATAGAACATAAAATAAAAAGATTAAGCTTGCATTTAACTTACATGGTTAGGTTTTGGCTTGAAATGATGTTTAAATCCTAAAGCTTGTAATTGATCTTGGCTTAGGGTTTAGGATTTTGAGATGGAAAAGGAAGAAAGAAAGAAAAGAAAAGAAAGGAAAATTCGTATGGGGAAATAGGGCTGCCAAAAAGGGTCCAAAACTTGTCTAAAACAAAGTCAATACTCATCCGAAATATGTCTTTAGGGGTATATTTGACCTAAGATTAATTTGAGTTAATTTCAAATGCATTTGAGTTTGATTTAGGCTTAAAAAGTAGACTTAAATTTTGTAAAATTTCTGTCATTAATCTTAAGCAATTCAAAAGTAATTTTATTAAATTCTAAACATAACATATACATATTAATTTGCAAAAGACATATTTATTCATTACACTATACACACATTTATACATATCATACAATAATATTAATTTCATTATACTATACACATACAAAATAGCACATGTCTAACACATATACCAATTATATTATCCAAGCACATATATACATATATATCATTTCAATAACACATTAATATGTAAATTAAGAAATTCATAGCTATTTCAGCTTGTGCTTGTAGGTTTAGAGTATGATATTTTGTTAATATAAATTAAATGATTCATGTATGGGTTAGGAAGTTTATGTTTGTAGTTGCTCATGTTTGCTATATGTATTAAAAATACCATACATTATTCTGAACATTAAATATTGAGTGTTGCTTAATCATTTTGATATTTGTGAGTGTCTGACAATTGTTTGATCACCAAATAAATGGACTTAATAACTATTGACGTGATAATTAGCAAATTTAGCATGCATTACACGATTGCATGTAGAAGGCCATCACCACTACACTGTGACTCGGATGGCCTATACTGTCCATGAGGACGGTGAACATAGAGGATCGAAGTGGTATATGCGTAATGTGTACCATGGGCCTTGTTCTAGGGGAATAGGAACTAAGTCGTCTTAGGGAGATGGCCCTTCTCCTAGGATTGCGTTAGGTCATTGTTATGGATATCTTGCTTCAGTGGGATGTTGTTTAGGGATGCAATCGGGGCGGATTCTGGACGAGTTTTTTGAAACCCGAACCCGACCCGTGTCTTTATGAGTGTCCCAGAACCCTAGAAAAATCCTATCGGGTTTTTTTGTCATTCCCAAAACACGACCCGCTAGGATATTAAGGAACCCATAACCCGACCTGACTCCAAGATTTTTAATTTTTTTTCCTTGAAAAAAAGAAAAAAAATAATTTTGTTTTAAGTTATTATGATACAAACACTTATATTGAAATAATGAATTTTAGACAATAATATCATATAAAATGATGCAAACACTTCATTTTCACTTACTTTCACATATATAGAATATAAATGGGATCTTTACTTTAATAACTTAATATTTTTAATTTTTTAATATTTTGAATTTGTAAAGACCGACCCTTTAAATCCCGAGATTTAGAGTACCGAGTCCCCAATCACATATAACGTTTTCACATTATATGTAAGGTTGTCTTAAAACTAACAATTTATGAAAATTGTTTGATTAAATCTACTAAAACTTTATAAAGAACTTTTAACAAAACAAGATTGCTAATAAAAGTAATCTATACATATATTTACATCATATGTACAATGTTTAGTATCAATACAAGACACTACAAAAATTACAAGTTTTCTTAAAGCAAAAAGAACCCTAGGAGATCTTAAGGTCTTTACATCTTAGGCTTATCTATCAAGCCTTCTATACAAAGACTTTTCCTTTAACAAAAGCTCCTCCAAAAATCCAGAGTGTTCGAGTTTTATTCGTCCCACTCATCCATGAATTTCTTAAAGTCTAACCTATAACCCAAATCATCATAAAACTCGTCTCCATTACCTGCAAAGCAGCAAAAGTGTAAAGACCCGACCCACTTAACCCAATTATTAAGTGTGCCAAATCTCCCAACCACGCATAATACCCAAATATTAGGAACAATATTCAAGTATTATACGTAAGGTCGTCTTAAAAAGAGATGTTTGTAATGGCTACCTGTTTAAAATAGATATAACATTCATATTCTTTGAATTAAAACATTACCACTACACGGGTAGTGGGTCATTAACTATATATAAGCCATACATAATATATTTATACATTACAACTTCTCAAGGAACATATAAACATAGAAATCCTACTTACAACCCCAACTATATTACAAATACAATTCAACACAAATTACATTCCAAGGCTTAACAAATAAGCCTAAACACTTCAAAAAGAAATCTTCATCAAAAGGAATCCTAAGCATATACTAGGCCTCTCTCCTAGTCATCCATAGAGTCTTCCCAATCATTCCCATAGCCCATATCGTCATAGAGCTCGTCATCAAAGTCACCTGCAAGATAGCAGTATGAGCCAAAGGCCCAGTACACAATAATGCAAACAAATACATATGCAATGCTCACTTAACTAAAAACAATGCAATAAATCACCACAACTTCATTATCTTTTAGTTAAGTGAATAAAACAACACTGGAGTATTCAAACTCCGACTCAAGCTTGGGAATTCTAAGGGTCCTGAGTAACAGCAGCTGCTCAGGGGGTTGATATAGATAGACCGGATACCTATATCTCCTATATCTAACCAATTGAGAACGATAGCTTCATTTAGGGTTCACACTCCTTTATACAATCCACTTATCCCGGTCTATAATATCAATTAGTTCAACGGTCCCATACCCATGAACTAAAACATATTATTTCCTTCGGAGCCTAAGTAGAGGATATACCGATACAGTTAACCCTATTAGCTACCCACTTAGCCAATAAAAGAAATCACCATTGCATCATGGTGAACCATTGCATCATGGATTTGAGTCATTGCATCATGACAAAGAATTGGGCTAAGTGCCTAAACTACCGTGCCATTGCATCATGACAAGGTTGTCGCTTCCCGGTTCCGAATTCAACGACGTAAAGCACAACCAATTTTAATATCTCTTATTAATCTTCAATTAAAATCAATTTGGTATATGCCTATCCTAAGCAACAATCAATCAAAGTATTGTGTACCTGATTCGATTCGGAATTCAAAAGAGGGTCTCCAACTGAGTATCTATCTCTGTTTCACATAAATCAAATCATATTAACAATACTATCCTAAGCCAAGCTTATATCTACTAGTTTAAAGCTTAGAAAATCATAGGATCTTGATTAAAATCATTCAAGTCATAATATGACTTATATATATCATACAATCATCATACAACACCATACAAGTTCAATAATAAATCATAAAATTACATTAACTATCAAACATAAGTTTTTAGCTTTATTTGGAAAATAGAGCAGCTGGAAAGAAATGAAAACTCGGCCTTGATAAGTTTTTTTTGTAAAAACTCAAAACATGAAAGTTTTAGATCTCTTTTCAAGCTTTCCAACGCAATTTGAATCACTTAAATCAGAGTTCGTATGAAAAAGTTATGATTAATTTACGAAAACACATTGCTGCATGGGACGAATCACGCCCCATTGTTCGCCCGTGATTTTGAAAAATTTTGTCACAGACCAAATCACGCCCTTTTGTTCACCCGTGACTAAAGAAAAATGTATGATCAGTCTAAATCACGCCCTTTACCTCGCCCGTGATATCTTGCCTGACGAATTTTTTTACAAAATCAGACGATATCACCGGTGTAAGTTCGCCCGTAATGTCACCCCTGTTTCCGACTTTTCACACTTTTCCTTTGTTTTAACTTCAAAACTCAACTTTTCTCAACTCCTAACATGTCCTAAACCTTATACAAACTTCATACGACACTTCTTGTACATTCAACATCATAAAACAAGAGTGATCTCCACTCCTCAACTTCAAACAAGTTCAAACACTACTCTACAAGAATCAAACTCTTTTTCATCAACTTTCACCAACTCTAACACACTTCAAACAATTCTAATACTTATTATACTTCAACACTTCACTTCCAAACCACATGAAAGCCTACTACAACCTATCTACAACAACTCAAGCATTCTAAAACTTTCCTAACAATTCTACAACATTTCAACAAGAATTTAGCATTCCAACTACTTATATTATACCACACATGCATATTTCATGGATTAAGAGGGAAATAAAGCATTTCAAACATCAAATAAACTTACCTCAATGTATATATAAGGCTTGGGGAAGGATTTGTGGTGTGTTGAGTCCAAGAAAACTTGATTTGGATCTTGAAAAATTTTGGCCTTCTTGAGTTACGAATTTTCTTTCTCTTTGCTCTGTTTTGGGTTGTCTAATGTCTCAATTAGACTCTTATGTTTATCTAAATGTTGTTGACTTTTGAGGATGGCAGATTTAGAGAAGGCTTGGACCTTATTTGGGCTTGGAGTTGGACTTAAGTTTGGGCTTAAGAGGGCTTTAAAAAATCTGCTAAGTGTAGGATCTAATTTAGGCTTAAAACAAGTTTAAATCTAACACATATAATTCATTACAATAACAATTAATACTAACATGATAATTTCTAACATGAATAAACTATCAACCTAGATGTATTTATCATAGCATATTATCTAATCACATATGTTATAACACACCCAACATTACAAACACACTAATCCACTCAAACACATACACACATATAATTATCAAATTTAGCATGCATTAATATATATTAAAATTATGGCTATTTCAAAAAGTGAGCCAAAGGCCCAGTACACAATAACAAAATACAAGAACAAGTTATCAAGCCAAGCTTAAATTAAATGGAATGCATCAATAGACAAGTGATTATCTTATTAGTTTTCTTTTACAAAACAGCAGGAGTATTCAAACCCCGGGATCACGCTCTAGGAATTTAGGGATCATGAGTAATAGCAGCTATCCATGGGGTTGATATAAGCAGTCCGAATACTTATATCTCCTATATCTATTTCATAAAGAAAAGAGCTTCATTTAGGGTTCAAAGTTGTTGCCCGACTCTACTTAAACTCAGTCCACAACATGAGCCTAGTTCACAAGTTCCCAAAACTTTGAACTAAACCATGGTATTTCCCTCTAAGTTTAAGTAAACGTTACTCAGATACTATTCCCCTATCGGCTACCCACTTAACCAAAAATAATCGCTATTGCATCATAGTGTACCATTGCATCATATTAAAGTCATTGCATCATGACTTGGTTAAGCACCTAACTAACATGTCATTGCATCATGACAGGTTTGCTACTCCTTAGACCAGATTAACAGCGTAATAGACATCCAGTTCATCAAACATTAAGCCGAATCAAATTAAATCAAATTAGGAATGCCTAGTCCTAACATACATCAAACAAGCTATTGCGTACCTGAACCCGATAATATATCACTATAATCACTCGGTGAGGAACTAACGAAGAACCTTTAACTGAAATAAGAATATCAGAAGAATCAATAATTGAATATAGATTTCACATCCATATATATATATATCACAATCCTAGATTAATTATACAAGGGGATTCAATAAGCTTTGCATAAAGTTTTAATATCTAATTCACGCATAAAACATGTTTATCTAGCTTATATATTCATCAGGAGATCATATATTAAGTAAAGACTGAAGATTGAGGATTGAAGAAGTTTGAATTTGAAAAACTCAAGGATACGTAGCCTTCCTACGCTGGCAAAATTTGAATGAACGCCGGCAGCGTGGGAAATATATGCCGGCGGCGTTTCACCCGGCTTTAAATATTTTGATTTTGTTCTAATCCAACGCCGCCCATACGCCGGCGGCTTTGAAGCCCTAATGGCCGGTGTATATTTTGAAAAATAAATGCTGGCAAAATTTTCTTACAAAAGCCGCGGTGTTCAAAATGGCTTTAAGAAAATCGATTCTATTCACTTCCAATACCGCCTGTAACACCCTGAATTATACGTCTATTTAATTTTTGATAATTGTTAAATAGATAGTAGTGTCTGGTAGAAATTTTAGAAAATGTCTGAAAAACCATCCCCGCTTTTCTTGAATTTAAATATTGGTAATCACCAATATGGACAATAAAAGATTTAATTAAAATAAAAGTATAAGCATAAACTATACCTATATCAAAGAAAAATCTTCCGTAAGATATAACAATAATAATATGATTAATATATAAACTAAAAAAACCAATAAAGATAAGTAAAATAATAAATTAGATCCCAAAAATAATTCAAAAGATACAAACAAAAGATAAACACTATAAATTTATAATAGTAGAGTATAAATAAAGTCAAATTAAAGACAATTTAATTATTAACATATCATAAAATACCAAAACATTAATAATTTAAATCTTTAAAGGATAAATTATAATTTACGATAATATATATTAAAGTTGAAAAATAAAAATCTTAAATTAAAAATTTTAAGTATACCATAGTGTTCAGAATATTTAATATAGTAAGTACGTAAATTTTTATCTAAAAATATTATCGAATGAATATTTATTATACGTATTAAAGAACCAAAAAATTAAAACTTCCTAACCATTTTCATTTTGCTTGCTGCCCACGCACGTTTTGGCCTATAAATACATTGTCTGTTCATTTGCCTTACCATATTCTTCTCTCCTTCTCTCTTTCTCTCTTTCGGTCTGCTGTCCTTCATTTTCATTTTTCCATCTCTCCTCTCTCTCTCTAAAAAGTCTTCATCGGAAGACTAAGCTTAAAAAAAAAAAAAAACAACAGCTTCAACGTTCCAAAAGAAGAAAAGAAAAAAAAAAAAGAAAGAAAGAAAAGAGAAGAAATCTTCTCCGGGAGAAGAAGAAAAAAAAAAGAAAAAAAGAAAAAGAAAAAGATATAATAAAATATTAGAAAAGGAATCTATAAGCTCCTCCGATCTTCAAAAGCCCATATCTTTCACATACGATAACCGATTCCAATTCCGGAAGTGGTGTTGTGATCATGGCAATACGCTCTTCGATTCAAGACCACACAAGGTTAGGTTTCAGTCACTCTAAAATTTTACTATTATGATCCGGTACGTAGAAGTTTTCATAATACTATAAGTTTTAATATTAGTTTTTATTATAAATGTACATATTTACATGCATATATAATGATAATAATATAAAATTATGTAATGCTAGTATGTGTATTTAGACTAGATGATATTATATTTCGCTTATCAAATAGATAATAAATTGATAAATAAAAACGCTAGATGATAGAAAATTGATTTTAATATTAGATAATTAATATTTAGAGTCTATTTATTAGTAAATAGAAATTTAGAGATAAATCGCTAGAGTTGAAATATACCCGATAGGATCAATAACTGATCAAAATCTTCTAATCTAAAGCCCAAATCAAAATTCTGATTTCACAAACATGAAAGTTATAATATTTTAATATTGTATAGACTAAAATCCTAGTTTATTCTATTAGATCTGGAAATTCTAATCGTGTAGGTGAAAAACCTAAATCTATCCAATTTCGTAGATTTTAGAATTTAGTTTTTAACCTAAAAACAATGTAAGAAAAATATAGAACCTTAACTATAGAGATATATGTAGTATAATATTGAAAATTCTCAAAACACTAAAAGTTAAGCGTGCTCATGACCTAGGATGGGTGACCTCCTGGGAAATGAATAGTAATTTTCCAAAACGAATAATATCTCGATAAATATAATTCAAAGACAATAACTAGTGGTTTAGAAATTAATTATTAGATTCTTAAAGTATATTAGTTAACAAATAATGATTTAAAGATAAATCGCTAGGATTGAGGTATAGCCGTTAAAACTAGAGATTAGGTATAATTTACATAAATAAGACTCAAACTAAGATTTTAATATCGAAAATACTAAAACAAAAATATTCTTAACTTATATAAACATTCATTATGTTTTATGAAAAAACTTAACTAAAGAAACAATTAGAATTAAGTAAAGTAAACCTATAGCGTAGTTCTGATATTCAAAAAGAATAGAGATGCTCTATGACAAGTTTAAATAATTTAAATCACACACAACATATACTCATAAGTAGAAATGGAATTAAGGAGGAAAATAAAAGCTTAGAAAACTATAGAACCTTATTATAAAAGTTTTAGCCCTATAAGAAAATTGGATATGTAATTAAACTTCAATATGTGACCTTATCTACAAATATAAGATTTAGATCATATGCAGAAATAGGATATTAATAGATAAACTTGATAAGATTTAAGTATTATATAGATAAAAGATATTTAGCTTTAAATCTATTAGATATACTCAATAACAAACCTATATAGACATATGAAGATTTCAACACATATAAAAGAATAAGATTCCTAAACTAAAACTTAAGTAATTCAATTGCAAACTAGAAAATCAAGATAATACAAATTGTAATTGAAAGATTAAACTTAACCAAGAATTCCGTAACTCTAAGTATAAAATTCAATGCTTATAAGACTATAAGGATATAGAGTATAGATTAATGAAAATCATAAAAATTAGTTAATATAATCAAATTAACTAAAGTTAAATACTTAAAATAACATCAAGACAATCAAAATGAAAATAAGTATAAATAATGTGTACAGTTTAACTAAAAAGTAGAGTAATGAACTCAAATTAAGTATAATCACTAATACCTTATGAAATAAACATGAAACAAGGAATCGAACTTGAAATAATAATTAAGAATACAAAACAAGAAAGCTAGGCAACATTATGATATCTTTCGAGCCCTAAAGTAATATAGGAAAATATACAAAATGATTAGTTTAACCTGACAATTAAAAACTATATTCGATAAGTTTTTCAATGACTACTCATACGCTAAAATCTAAGTTAAAACGAGTATAATATGCCCAATTGAAGATTTCGTGATTTAACTAGATATTTGAAAACATTTAAAATACTTCTCTTAAGAAAACTAAGATTATACAAACTTTATAGTTTAACTTACGAAGTGTAGCCTTTACAAGCTTCAAAATGACTAATTATGTGTTAAGGTTAGATTAAGAATGTTAAAACTCAAGTTTAAGATACAAAGACACAATAGGTTTCTTTATATGAATAAGAGTACAATAATGGGGTATCCGTTATCTAATTTCTCAGGGGAGACAGATCCGTCTTCAAGTTTTCTTGTAGACTTCTATGACCATTAAGCAAGGATAAACGGGTGAGTATATTCCAATGGCCTTCATATCTGCTTGTGCTTGTAGGTGTAGAGTATGATATTTTGTTAATATAAATTAAATAATTCAAGTATGGGGTTGGGAAATTTACACTTATGGTTGCTCGTGTTTGTTATCTGTGTTCAAAATACTATACATTATTCTAAACGTTAAGTATTGAGTGTTGTTTAATCATTTTGATCTTTGCGAGTGTCTGATAATTGTCTGATCGCCAAATAAGTGGACTTAATGACTATTGGCGTGATAATTATAATATTGATCATGCATTGCACGATTACATGTAGAAGGCCATCACCACTACACTTTGACTCGAATGGGCCACACTGTCCCGTGAGGACGGTGAACATGGAGGACCGAAGTGGTATATACCTAGTGTGTACCATGGGCCTTGTTCTAGGGGAATGGGAACTAAGTCGTCCTGGGGAGACGGCCCACCTCCTAAGATCGCGCCGGGTCATCGTTAAGGATATCTTGCTTCAATGGGATGTTGTTACATGTATATTATTTTCTATATATGAAAAAATCCTTGAATAAATTTGATTCCCGAAGTAGTAGCGGTCCGGGTGCTGATGTGTGGATGTACCCCAACCCCGGATTCGGAGGGCGTAAATCCGAATATATATATGGTTACCGGTTGGCCATTATATTTGTTCATTTGCTTGTCTGCATTGCATATGCTTGTTTAATAACTTGTTTGCTTTTGCTTGAACGGTATGGAGACTTAGCTAGTTGTAGCTGACTCCCCAATAGTTGCTTTTGCAGGTAAGTTGAATACAAGGATGGGATAGGATTGAGTGCAGAGCGTGGCAAAGATCAAGTTGTACGAGACTAATAGAAGATTGAGAATTTGATAGGTTAAACCTAGTTGAGAGAATAAACATGAAAATATAGTCTTTTTCTTAACTTAAACCTAGTTGATATTTTGTGCTAAACCTAGGTTTACCTTATCTTGTCGTTTGGTAGGATATCTGATTCTCTGCGGTCTTGTGATCTGTGGAAGTCTCAATATCCAATAAATTATTTTCATAATAAATTTATATATGTATAATATAATGAGAGGATAATTAATTAGAATCTTATAAACTCTGACTTGCAAGGCGATCCTCATGTTGCGGGTGCACACGTGATATGACGATTTAGGGCAATCCTACTAGGCCCCACATAGGGTCGCGACACCGCCTCTACGCCGGCGGCATTGAAATGCCAGATGGCGGCATACGTTCAAAACAGACCTATTCGAACAGAACTCATTTCCCCTGTTTTTCACATTGTAAATTTCTAACTTATAACACTTTTAATCCTTCTTCAAGTTCATTTTTAGCTTCATATACTAACTCCTATCTACACTAATTAATCCTAGCAACTTAGAACATTAAATCAACACACTAAATCACTTCAAATCCACTTCCACTCATCCTCAACTTCAACTACTCAAATTATCCTTATTCCTTCCCAACACTCCGTATAACTACCACAACACATAAACAAATTCACACAATAACAAAACACAATCCAACCTAATTTCAATGCATGAACAAAACAACTTATATGACATTAAACTCATTCTATCCAAGATCTTACATAGATACTATAAGAAAGGAAAATAAAACAAAAGCTATACTTATATTAACTCACATGAATAAGCTTTGTCTTGGAGAGAGTTTGATTCAAGAAGCTTGGTGTTATTCTTTGATTTGGGCTTGGAACTTGAAGTGAAAGAAAAAGAGAAAAGGAAAGAAAGAAAATAGAAATTCGTATGAAATGAGAGGGTTGCCAAAGAGAGCTTAATTAAGCAAATTTTGGACTCAATATTATCTCAAATTTGACTTTTAAGGCATATTAGACTTTAGGTTGAGTTGGGTTAATTTAGGGCTCATTGAGTGTAATTTAGGCATGAATATTGGGCTTAAGAAGGAAATTTTCCATCAACTCTTCCTTAAGAAAATCCAAAGTTGATTTTATAAATTTAAACATAACTTAACATATTAATGTATAAAACACAATATTAATTATACCATACACACATTAATATATATAGAACAATGACATTGATTTCATTACATATGCAAAATAACACATATGAAATGTTCAAATTATACTAACTTAGACACATTTAAACTATTACCAACTCATCTACTCAATTATTAATATTACCAAACATAATTCTCATAAATCAACATGCTCATTTAGTTCAATAATTAAGATAAATAAAACATATACATGGAAGTTAAATAGAATTTAAATTTAGATCATTTCAGAATTTATGCCAGGTGGGATTTCCCAACGAGTTACATAATAACCCAAAACCTAACCCAATAACTTATTGGGTCCCAAAACCTGTCCCAAAACCCTATAGTCAAACCCTATAGGGTTTTTAGCGGGTTGGGCGGTCGGGTACCCTATAACGACCCCCCCCTTGATCCCTAATGTTGTTGTATGTATATTATTCTCTATATATAAAAACTTAACAAATTGATTCCCAAAGTATTAGTGGTCTAGGTGCTGATGTGAGATGGATGTACCCCAACCCTGGATTCGGAGGGCGTAAATCCAAATATATACATGGTTATCGATTGGCCATATTTATTTGTTCATTTGCTTGTCTGCATTGCATATACTTGTTTAATAACTTGTTTGCTTTTTCTTGAACGGTATGGAGAGAGGGCATACTTCACTCAATTAGTTGTAGCTGACTCCCCGACAGTTTGTTTTTTTAGGTAAGTTGAACACAATGATGGGATAGGATATGAGTGCAGAGCATGATAAAGATCGAGTTGTACAAGACTGATAGAAGATTGAGAATTTGATAGGTTAAACCTAGTTGAGAGAATAAATATAAAAATGTAGTCTTTTTCTTATTTTAAACCTAGTTGATATTTTGTGTTAAACCTAGGTTTACCTTATCTTGTCGTCTGGTAGGATATTTGGTTCTCTACGGTCTTTATGATCTGTGAAAGTTTCGATATCGAATAAATTATTTTCATAATAAATTTATATATGTATAATAAAACGAGAGGATAATTAATTAAAGTCTTCTAACTCTGACTTGCAGACGATCCTCATGTTGCGGGTGCACACGTGATATGGCGATTTAGGGCAATCTTACTAAGGCCCTTATAGGGTCGCTACAGAAGTGGTATTAGAGTATTAGGTTGTTAGAGATAGGACAGACCTACTAATTGGTGAGATAGGGTAGAATATGGGTAGGCAAACTAAGTTTATAAATTAAAAGATATAGACTTTTAGATTATATCATATATATTTATATATTACAAATAAGATATGGATATATGTTGCCTATTTATGTGCAATTGAGAACTCTTACGTCTTTTCCGTATGTACAATATTAAAGTATTCCTATGTTAGAGGCCTAATCACAAGCTTTTGTATCAGTAGAATCTAAGTTAGTAAAACTACAAAATATATCCCCTCTTCTGCTAGTTGGATTAGAACCAATAAGGAAACTTAACAACTATAAGTAGTACAACTTGTCACACTGGTGAAAACATCATTTGTACCACACTGGACAAGAACCCCTATGATGTCGATACAGTAGATTGACCCATGCAATACGGAAGATGGACAAACATTAGTAGCAGAAATACAACTTCTAGGAATGTGTGAATGAGTCTTGCGATGGACTTGTTAAATAAGCCTAGTAGTTTGATTATGTGAGAAAGTGAAATTTCATTTAATGGAGAAAGGCAAACATCTTTGATGATCATTGGAGAAATAGGCCTAGATTAAGTAGCAAGGAACTTACATATTTTGCTCATATTGAGGTGAAATCTCTAGATGTACATAGGTTGAAACGTAAGAAGGAAGTTACCTTAGAATAGTAGGATGGAGCTTTGTCAGATTGTGTTAAGAATATTAGAAACTATCGACTTGGCACAAAAATAAAGCATGAGACATTACTTGAGGTATTGAAGTGATTATAACTTGTAAAATAAGAGAAAACCATATGGCTAATAAGAAGAATTTTGATGGAATATATATATTGGAGGATGAAATGGAGATTAGGATAGAGATTATAATAAACTAGAAGAGCTCTGGTCTATATTATTGCTAACGTTTGTCGAAACACTACAAGAGAAATTAGGAAGTAAATCAAGACTTTCATGTCATATAGGAGAAGTAGAAACTTAGGAATATAAATTCAAGAAGACAAGATTTATGATGAATCTTATGACTTGTGTTAAAACCATGATGAAATGCTAAAGAAGTATGCTCCCAAGCAGTAGATGGGTCTTTAATTGTTTTGTAAGGATATTAATGACCCCTTTACAAAAGGAAGTAAGCTCACTTGAGCTCCTGTTAAGTAATAGACACCGTCACGGGGGTTCACAAAATTTGTACACAAATAAAAATGTGGATCATATGACGTGTTGTGGTAGATATCCTAAAGGGGTGATAATTACATAAGCACTTGTGAAATTTTAGTTGATTGACCATTAAAATTAAGATAATGAGAATATTATAAGATTTCAATTTTTATGCTTCTCTATTACTCTAAGTGAGCCAATGCATTCATGATAAAGATGAGGACAACTTTTATGATTATGATTGTATTAAAAAAAATAATAATGGACATGATTGCTTTGGTGATATAATGATTTTTTTTTTAGAATGAGGTGACATCACTTGTAAAGTTTGGAAGATATTAGGAGGAATCCCTTTTCCTTTATTTTCATGAGTAGATTTAGAATTTAGAAACAAATTTGAAGGAAATTGGATATTTGATGTCAAAATGAAGTAATAAGAATACTATTAGCAAAGTAGACAAATATTGAATTTCATCACACCCTTGGGAAGTGACAATATAATACGCATTGAGATATTAAGAGATATGAAATATTCGAGATAGAAAATGTTTGTATAATTTCAAAACATGATCGATAGTCATTGAGATGTATAAAATGATGAGATTTCAAGTATGAGATGGTTGACAATAGAAAAAGCTAGAAGTATTACGGAAAGGATAAAATGAGTAAATTCGGACAAGTTTCGAGCACGAAACTTTTCATAAGGGGGAAATGTTGTAACATCTTGAGTTATACACCAATTTAATTTTTGGTAATTGTTGAATCGATAGTAATGTCTAGCGGAAATTTTTTAAAATGTCTGAAAAATCATCTCTGTTTTTCGCGAATTTAAATATTGGTAATTACCTATATAGATAATAAAAGACCTAATCAAAGATAAAAATATAAGCATAAACGATATCTATATCAAAGAAAATTTCTTCATATATATAATAATAATATGATTAATATATAAACTAAATGCCAATAACAATAAGTAAAATAATAAATTAGATCCTAAAAATAATTTAAAAAGTATAAACAAAAGATAAATACTATAAATTTATAATAGTAGAATATAAATAAATTCAAATTAAAGACAATATAATTATTAATTAGGTCATAAAATATCAAACATTAAAAGTTAAACGTGTTCATGACCTAAAATGGTGACCTACTGGGAAATGATTAGTAATTTTCCAAAACGAGTGATATCTTGATAAATATAGTTCTAAGACAATAACTACTAGTTTATAATTGAATTATTAAATCTTTAAAGTACATCAGCTAGCAAATGATAATTTAAAGATAAATCACTACTTGGCAATAGATGGCTGGAAACTTCATGAGAAATGGTGAAGAAGAGGATGAATAGTGAAGTTGTGTTTTGTTGAAGTAGTTGGAGTTGTTTTTATGCAGTTAAATGAGTGTAGAATGTTGTTTAGACTTGATATGGGTAGTATATAGCTTTATGAATTTTGATTGAAGTAGAATATGTAAAAGTTTAATAAAATGAAGTTTGAAAAATAAGGAAAATTCGTAACTCAAGGAAACCATAACACACGCCGTGATTCAAGCTTTGGTAGGCTCGGGTTAGACAAATTTTTGGAATCACGAGCGTGATTTTGAGAAAAGGCTCTGTTTTGGGAAGTTTTGATGAATCACGATCGTCATCCATCCCTTGGCCTCGGTTGGTCAAAAACTTTGAAACTCAAAAATCACGTCGTGATTTTAGCTCAAAAACCATTTTATGATAGCTTTCCAAAAATCACGGCCATGACTCATATTTCCCTGATGCAATACTATTTCGTATTTTAATCATAACTTTTTCATACGACCTCGATTGAGGTGATTCAAGTTGCGTTGGAAAGCTTAAAAAAGATATAAATTTTATGTTTTGAGTTTTTACAAATTGCAAAAGTACCAATGCTTAAATTTACTTCTTTTAGCTGATATGTTTTCCAAACAAAGTCAAAACTTGTATTTGCTTTCTAAATGTTTGTTATTAAGTGTAAATGAATCTTTTTAGGTTAAAATGAGATAGATATATAATTGATGTGTTATGATGATTAAGTGATATAAGTAAGCATGATTTAAGTATATTTTTAGATTCAACAAATAATTAGATTAAATCTAGAAGTTTTATTAAAATGAACTTAGTTAATAAACCCAGGTTCAACTTGACTAAATGAACTTGAATGAACTAAAATGGATTAGATTGTTTAACTTTGATGAATTTGGTTAAGTTTAAGTTAATGTAAGCTCGAATTACATAGATCTTAGATATATAATGAATTAGTAACTAATCTAAGTTCAACTTGGCTTAATGAAATTTACTAAGCTAAAATGAATTAGATATCTAAGTTTAATCAACTTGACTTAGAAAATGAATCAAATAACTAATTCTAATCAATTAGCTAAGGTTAAGCTAAAATAGTTAATAGTTAATAATTAACTTAGATGAATGAATTAGGATGATCTTTGAATAATATAGGGAATATGTTGTTTCAAATGTTGTTTACTTAGAAAATGAATGTTTTTGGTTTATGAATTCTTTGTTAATGCTTTTTGTAATAAAACACTATAAATAAAGAAAAAAAAAGAAATTCTTTGATAGACAAAGGAGAACTGTCCATATTTTGGTGGGGCGATCTTCGCAACCATAGTGGGGTTCCTATTTAGTGTCTGTTCAAATAGGGCCCTAATAAAATGAGTTAGAGATTAGTGAATAATTGATATAAGTTCTTGTATGATTTTGATGAAGTGGATGATTAGTTTAGTTTAGTTTCTTATACGAGCTCTTTTCTTAACAGAAGTGGATATCTGATTTATCTTCTGGAATTCCTTAGACTCTGTTTAGATTTCGTATATAAGGTATGTAGTAACTTGCGTGTTGGTTGTTAGATAGGCATCTAAAATAAATTAAGACCTAAACTTGACTTAATAATTTATGAGTGTTGATTGTCTTTTACGCCGTTGAATCTGGTTCGGAGACGCACCTTGCTCAGATTGGGGGCATGGTATTGTTTCATTATTGGATAGATTTATCTAGGAGATATAAGTATCTGAGCTACTTATATCAACCCCCTCAGCGTCGTGATACGTTACTCAGGATCTCTTAGTATTACGGGCTACGCCGGAAGGTGGTGCCTAGTCTGTATGAACAATAGGGACCACTCAGGAGGCGATGTGATACTAGATCCTTGATGTCTGAAGTTTGAATACTCCCATGTTGATTTGTTTATTTTAAAGAAAATAATAACTTGTGATTTTCGCATTTGCATTTAGTTAAGCTCGTGTGTCACTCCGTGTGTGATTGTGTTGCTGTGTACTGGGCTTCGGCTCATTCTTGTTGTTATTCTTTTTACAGGTTTTGTTGTTGATAAAGATGATGTTGATGAAGTTGATAATGATGAGTTCTTGTTGATGTTGGTGATGATGGATGATGAGACGATGATATGATGATGTTGTTGCTATTGGTGATGCTTGACTCGGGTTTTGGGCATTTGTGATGATTCGAAGAGAATTTGTGGATGATTGAAGTGAGTAGGAGCGTGGATATTGTTAGTTATTTTATTTCTTTTTGTTTGTATTAGTGAGAGCTGGATTTATGATTTAAACTTGTTATATTCTTTAAAGGGCATAGTAGAGCCCATGTTTTGTAATTTAACTTTTGCAAAGCTTTGTTTAATCTAATAATTCTCTACTTGAGAAGAGTGGAAGTTTTGAAATGTCTTTATTTCTAGATTGTTTTATAAAATTTATTTCTGCTGCTAAATCCAGTTATCTGAAAATCTAACTAAACTATTTTATAACCTAAAATCTGATAGCAATGTTCAACATAAACACCTTCTTTTAAGACAACATTACGTATAATTCGTAAGAGTTATACGTGTTTGGGGACTTGGTGTGCTTAATTTAAGAATTGAGCATGTCAGGTCTTTACACTTATTTTGGTTTATTTATGGTCAGTGATACTTTGCATTCTTGTCTTTTAAGATAATTGATATTTAATTAGAAAATATATTCATTTCAAGTTAAAAAGGAGAAATAACAAAGCTTGGACCAAATTGAGCAAGAATTGGGAGTTGAAGATATCATACAAGCCATATCATGCCCATATTCAAGCCAGTGATCGTCTTGGATTGTTATTAAAAGGTAATTACCGGCATCCACAAGAATTGGATTTTTTTGAAATGGTTTGATTCATGATTTAGTTCAAG
Organism: Combretum micranthum; assembly: GCA_024138025.1. Classification (NCBI taxonomy): domain Eukaryota; kingdom Viridiplantae; phylum Streptophyta; class Magnoliopsida; order Myrtales; family Combretaceae; genus Combretum; species Combretum micranthum. The sequence continues at coordinate 317,164 of JAMXBD010000335.1, read as the reverse complement.
CCCTTGGATCAAATCGAACCATTTTCCATATTTAAAAAAATTTAACATATTATCTTTTTTCTTTTAATTTTTCTATTAAAGTTATTGTTCATTTTTTAATTTATTTATTTATATATATCTATATTATTAAAGCAAAACCACCCCCTTTGGTGTATTTAGTGTAAATGTTTTTAGCGTAAATATTTCTATTATAATGCTTTTAGCAAATGGGGATAAATATTTTTCGTATCCCTAAAATCATGAAAATTGAATAGGGTTGAATAGATATACTCTTTTCCTTTTTTAGCATATGGGCGTAAAATATTTTTGGTATCCTTGAAATCACAAAATTAAATAGGGTTTGAATAGAATTAAATAGGATTAAATAGACATAGTCTTTTTCACGTAAAATATTTTTGGTATCCTTGAAATCATGAAATTAAATAAGGTTTGAATAGAATTAAATATAATTGAATAGACATAGTTTTTTACTTTTTTAGCATATGGGAGTAAAATATTTTTGGTATCTCTGAAATCATAAAATTAAATATGGTTTGAATAGAATTAAATAGTGGTTGAATAGATATAGTATTTTCCTTTTTTAGCTTAAGCATGTATCTTTATATACCGATCTAAAACTTTGATACTATATTTATGCATGACTATTACTAAATATGCAAAAATTACTTGTGAAAAATACAATTGTAATAATAATTTTAATTAATTTCCAAATTTCTAGGACTAATTAAGGTTGTTCTTTTCCAACCTGTAAAAACAATATATTATTTAATTTATATATATTAGATTATTTTATTTGCACATGCATCGCAGGCGTCGTCTGCTTTTATATCATTAATGAGAATGAAATTAGAATTGTCTCATCATAATTCAATTATTATGATATCTACACATTTCAATGATTTTTAGATTTTAATCTAGTATTCTAAATATCTTTTCTCTTTTCTTTTGTCTTACTAATTAAAATTAGATTTAATGTCAAATATGATAATAAAAAAAAATGATTGTTGAGGCAAAACATGATTTGTCATGCAGTGTGACATGTAAGGATCACAACTTTTGCTATTAGTAAGTGGGGTTGGCGAGGAAAAAACTGACCCATCCATGAACCAAATGTACTAAAATTTTAGGTCTTTTTTGAAACGACTTGATTCATGATTCATGATTCAATTCAGGCCCTTGAACCAAATTGAATTATTTTGCATATTGAAAAAAAAAAATATATATATATTATTTTTTTCTTTTATTTTTATTAAATTTATTGTTCATTTTTTAATTTTTTTATTTAAATACGTACCATTAATGAGAATGAAATTAAAATTGTCATATCATAATTCAATTATTATGATGTGTCTACAAATAAGATGATTTTTATATTTTAATCTCTAGTGCTCTAAATATATTTTTTGTTTTCTTTTGTCTTACTAATTAAAATCTAGTTCTATTACTTAGTTTACTTATTGGTTTGTATAATTAATAATATATTAATACAAGTATACAATAAATTAAAATTTGTGTCTCTTATTAGGATAACATATTATTATTTATCAAATCTAGTATATCATTGTAGTTTAGTATAATTATAATTTTATAGTTTAGATAAATAACTGATTTTTAATATTAATGTTCATATTTGCATGAGAGATATAAAACATGTAATTAAAGTTTTTCAATGGAATGTATTTTAATTTTTAAAAACGGATCCAACCGTAAACCAAACCATAGCAAACCTTTTTTTTTTTTTGAAAATGTTACGAATTCAACCATTTGTTTAGGTTTAAATTTAAAAGGAAAAAAAAAAAAAACAAAAACGATACCTTGCAAACCTTCAAAAAAATTGACAATGAATAATATTACTAATAATCAAATAGCATGAATAAACAATATATGTTTGTATGATTGCAATCACCAATATTAAATCCTTAACCTGCAAAACTCATCCGTGATTTCGTTACCTTTAATCAAGAAATTTGCGATTCACACATCATCTATAAATACAAATTAGAATGAATAATACTAAAATAAAAAAAAAATCGTGGACCTGCAAAATAATAAAAAATTAGTAATTAAATTAAAGACGCTTTTGTTTATTTTTTTCTTAAATTTTTTATAGATATAGAATCTACAAATGATATTTATTAGATGTGTATAAAAATATATATAGTATATGTTAAAATTAGTCATAATATATATTTAAAATAGTATATAAGTATATAATTCTCTAGATAATATTTATGGCATATAGGGGTGTATAAGAAAACCAATTAAACTAGATCAATTCGTAATCCGAACCAAACCATACTGAAAGTATGTTTTTTAAAACAATTTGATTAAAAAAAATTTCAAACCGAATGAATCCATAAATTTATGATTGGTTTGAGGTAAACCGAACCAATCTATTAAATCGAACTAAACCATTTTAGAAAAACATAATAATATATAAATTGTAAATATATATTTTTTACGATGATCAATTAAAGTCCATACATGTCCTTATGGTTTTATTGTAATATTTATTATTTGATTAGTTTTGGTTAATACAAACTTGTTTTTTTTTTTTTTAAGATTGCTTTTAGGTGTAAGATATATTCTTTCATTGGTGACTTTTTTTTTTTAGTTAAACTGTTTTAACTTTGTGAAGTATAACATTATTTATTCATAAATGGCTTCTGTTGGTGGACAATTTTATTTTTTTACCAAATTTATTAGTAGATAATTGACTAGATGATTTTGGGAGAATTATAAATTATAACTTACTATGTATTAGTTAGTGAATGTGCTTTGTTAGCATGTGATTGATTAGTCACTTAATGATTTTTATGAATAGCTATGGATAGAGTTGTGCAAGTGGGGCGGGGTTATGCAAGCCAATTCATGTAACATACAAGAAAAAAAAAAAAATCAAGTTAGGCTAAAAATTTCAACCCATGAGCAATTCGCAAGCTAAAGCAGCCAACTCGCTTATGGGTCAAGTTGGCATGCGAGCGCTCATAAGTTTTTTTTTTTTTTAAATAAATACAAGCAAACCCATGAAAGAAAAAAAATAGCAATACCAAACAAATATATGCTAGTATGCATTCAAAAAAACAAAACAAATTAAAATAATAACAAAGTAAAACCTTGAATTTAAATAATAAATTTTTATTCCAATTTTATGTGAATCTTATAATCTTTAATCTTTATCCATTTTTCATCCCATATATAAATAAGTATTTAAAATTTTGATTGAAAATAGCACTTATTTTTTATGTGATTACTTTTGAATGTTAAAACTTTAGGGGAAAAAAAGAAAAAAAATTATAATGGGTTGACCCGCATAATCTGTCAACCTATGCAAGATAGGGTAGGTTAAACTTTATTTCTCACATACCTTGTGAGCTAAAGTGGGTGGGCCGGTTGGACCGCTTAACTTGTTTGCAGAACTGTAGCTATTAACTATGAATGTTATGAATTTATAAAATATTTTAGTGATTTGCAATTTAAACTTTACACAGTAGTTAAAATATTTGAGTATATACATAAATGCAAAAGATTGAAACAAAAAAAAAAATTAAAATTTTAATATAATCCTTAATTTAAACAAAACCAAACCATTATAAATGGTTTGGAAGTTTTTAATTCGAACCAAATCGTTATTTGATGGTCTGGTTTTGGGTGGGAAAGAAACCATAAATTCAAATTGATTCATATTTACCCTTAATGGCATGTAGAGCCATGCATGCGGGGCTGGCCCACAAAAAAATACAGGTTAGGCTAAAAATTTTAGCCTGTATAACCCGTTTGCACAGCTCTAAGCATGTATGATACCATCGTTAATTTTAAGACAATCATATCATATTACTTAGCATAGTTTTATTTTTTTATTTTTTGGGGCCACAAAGGCAATTATAATGAGGCCATATAGAGCCATTATAACACGCTAACGTAGAGAATCGAACTCGCTATCTCAAAAATGAGGACTCAGACCAAATGCCATTAGGCCACAAGGCCATTAGCTTATCTATCATAGTTTGTGCGGACACACACACACACACACATATATATATAATATACAATATATTTTAACTGGTAATACACATATTAGCTATATATAGAAAATATTACTTAATATAATGGTTACACCTAATTCTTGTCTCCTAACTCTTTGGTTGGATCTAATGATCCATCCTTCAAGCGTGTGTGTAGCTTCAATTTGTATAAGTAACAAACGTGTATTAAACGGCATTTGAGATATCGCAACATAGGTACTCTAATGCTCAAGCAAGTAGAAAATTTTCTATGTAATCAAACGTCTATTAAATAATGTCTGAGATATCCATAAACAAATACTATGATGCTCGAGTAGATAGAGAATTCCAAGAAATAGAGAATCTAGCACTACTCAATTAAGAGAGGGTAAAAGACTATCGAATTGTCTCTATACTCAAATCAACATGATTCATCTGTAAAATTCCCCTTAAAAGGTTCCCATGAAGGGTTCTCATGAGTCCTCCCCTTGGTTGAGGGATTTATAAGATGGCTTACCAAGTGCTAAACACAATTAGTTGTATATCGTGTCAAATTTACAATATAATATTATACATTTACAATTATTAACAATACAAATATGACTAAAAATATAATTTAATTTCTTTTTAAGTTAGAATGAAACCTTGATTCTTCTTAAATCCAATTATCAAAATCCTTCTAAAATAGAACCATTAGATTTCATGAAATTATAAATCCACTTTGCAGGAATATGGTTAGAATTTGAAAACATTGATTCCATTTCAAATCCGTTTAGCTCCGAGGGCAGGATGGAATCAATCTTTCATCTGCTTATCATATATTTCTTTGGTCTACAGGATGGAATCAATCTTGCTAACGAGTGTATTAATTTTTCTCTTTTTTTTTTTATTTGACAACACTTGGAATAAATAAACGTCCTCTAGATCATCATGTGATGGCAAGTACAAGAGAGGTTTCGATAGCTTGTATCACAATGGAAAAAATAAATTCAAGAGCACACTTGAAAACATATTTTAATTATAGGAGATAAAAACCATTATGAGACTACATCATCATACTCACTTAGCTCATGTAAGCAACTACCTCAACAAAAACCATTAACAGACGACTAAAATGCAAAACAAAAACGGAACACAGACTAATTCCACCTTCCATTCGGATGGAGCAAGTAGATGACATCTATAGTAATCGCAGCTCTAAGTTGAAGAGAGAGCCAAGAGAAAAGCTATGTGAAAGCAGCATCAGTGACTAAATCCTCTGCCCTACTAATTTTTTTCTTTTTTTTTTTGGCGGGGTGGGGGTGGGGCGCACTCTCCTCCCTATGAATTCACATTTAAATATATCTGCCAATTCTTCCAGTTTTATTATGTCCTGCAAGAGAAGTGCATCAATGTTTGATGTGTAGTTACAACACAAGTTCAATTGATCACCCTAATGTCAACTAGAACAAAAAACGTAAACCAAGCAAAGCCAAAGCACATTATGGTAGCTAACCTTTTTTTTAACAGATGGACGTATTTTAGCGAATGCTTGCTCAAAATGCATGGACTTTATTGTCCCTAACGAACCCCCATCGCTATCCCCAGATGATCTCAGATATTCTTGCCAAGCAACCCTAGCAGCTTCAGACACCTAGTTCCATCATGAATAGTAATAAGACACCAAAACGTTAATGTTTCAAACTAATGCCCTACATTGAAACCTGCTGGCATTCATCAGGCCACACATCCAACAAAATAAAGGGAAATGGAACCAGAACAAAAAGAAATTAAGCTGAAAAAAAAATTGATATCTGCAAACATCAGCTTTTGAATGGTTTTTTTAATATGGTGGGGATGCACAAAAAGAAAAGAAACATCACATAATGAGAGTGGGAAGAGGCTGAACAGAAGGAAGCAATGCATAAAAACAAGGCAACTGATGAAAAAATTATGAAACACTGGGAAAAGCACGCACCAATTCGGAAAGGTCAGCAGCACTCAAATATTCACAAGCATCCATTCGAGCAATAGCATGTAAATCTACATCAGGATCTATTGGCTTCTTTCTGCTACAAGCCTTTAAAATCATTTCACGCTCGTCCTCAATTGGTAGACCCACATAAAAAAGTTTACCAAGCCTTCCAGATCGTAACAACGCAATATCTATAACATCGATTCTGCCACAAGAAACCAATAAGAGAAAAATAAAAATGAAGTACCAGTGGCAAAGTTGAAGGAAAACAAGCTGCACCTATTTGTTGCACCAATAACAAAAACACCACGGTTATCATCTGGACCATTTAACTCTGAAAGCAACTACAAGATAAAATACAGAGTTTAGTTAGCTCATAAAAAAGTATAATAGAGAAGAAAGGAATTTAACTAGATAAACAGAAAGAGAAACAAACAGTTAATAGATAAATAGAAAGCAAGGGAAAGAGGAGAGGGAAGGGAAGATAAAGCACATAAATTTAACTAATGCTATTCACCTGGTCCACCAAACGCACCCCAACCCTTCCACCTTCAGTCTCCCTTTGATTTGCTATAGCATCTATCTATATATATAAGATAGACAAATGCGACTCTGTTTCATACCCATAGAATGACTAATTTTGAAAGAGGAAAATAGGGGTGGCTAGGCTTACCTCATCAAAGAAGATTATGCAAGGAGAACATGTCCTAGCACGACTAAATAATTTCCGGACAGCCAACTCGCTTTCTCCAACATATTTATTTAAGAGTTCAGGACCCTAAGCAGCAACCAAGAACAAAAATGAAACCAGAGTTCAAAAATAAATAAAACAATAAATCATAGAGGACTTTACCTCAGAAACAAACGGGTATGTTTATATACTGACACAAGAAAGAAAAAAAAGAACTTACCTTTATATAAATAAAATTGGCTCCAGCTTTATTTGCAACAGCCTGGGCAATATGCGTTTTACCACTTCCTGGAGGCCCAAATAGCAAAATGCCTTTCTCTCTCTTCGGTTGGCCATAATAGTGCTGTCATATAATACTAACATCAGAATGAACTACCATAGTAAAAAGGAGAGAAAAAGAATTACAAGTCAAAAATTCATCATAGAGAAGACTTTACACACAAAGAAGGATTTCCTCACCAACACAACATAGCTACCAAAGACATTCTTTTGGGTTGATTACCGACAGATTGCTCAAACAAAAACATAAGTTTTGGGACAAAGCATCTGAATATTAGAGTTTCTAAACCTGGCATGACCAAATTCTAATGAAAGCATAATAATTTGGTAATGGATAGGGAAGCAGAACTTTATTAAAAAAGAAGATGAGCACGAATTTTAATTTCAACGAAATTTCTGCAATTGCATCCAGCTATAGCTTACATTTCATTCAATAACTGATGCATTTCTCTCCTTCCAGTTGACAATTTTAAGTAGACAAACCTCTTAACACAGTCATTAGAAACTAAGAACAAACGAAGATAAGGCGTATTACATAGCATCCAGAAACTGCTTCTCAATAATAATTTCCACATTGCATTTATCAATTCCAACGATACCGAGGGCAAGTCGTTAATTGTTAGGGAGTATGATTTGCGACACAAAAGCTGCCGGTCAATTCCAAAAGGTTGATATTGGTAACATGCAAAAGACAACAATTACCTCATAAGACTTAGGACATTTTATACATTTAACTATATAGCCCTCAAGCTCCTTCTTAAGAGAATCAAGGCCACCGACGTCTTCCCATGTAACATCAGGAATTGTAGAGAAACCTTCTCTTCTAGATGAAGGCTGGAACGTTTTCAGTGCTTCCTGAAGAGCACAACAAAGACAATTGAAACACAAAATTAGTAAGAAAATAGATTGAATATAATATAAGCAGGGTATTTAATATATATTACATATATATACATCAGTGAAGTATGGTGTAATAGCCCTTTTTGGTTCTCCACTTAATCATAACACACATAGAAAGAAGGGCGAAAAATGAAAAAGAAGAAGACAAGGACATTGAATTATTTGCACAAGTATTGTGCTTTTTTCGATTTCACTAGAAAATGAAAAGTTTCAAAAGGGTTAATTACTTGAAAATAAAATCATTTATAGCTCAAATCACCTCAATGTCAGCCATTGTGATAGAATGGTTTTCTAATTCCTCTGGCATCCATGGACGCAGCAACCATTTTTTAGCATCTTCCTCATCAAGATCAATAGGAGTGCTAGACATTCTTCGAGCAACGATCCTTTTGTTGGCAAGTGAAGCAGCCTTGCGAATCAACCCACCCAAGTCCCCTGCCACATACCCTGGCGTCATCCTTGCTATTTTCATGTGATCGATAGGACCTTCCAGTTTAACTTTCTTGGTGAGAACTAAAAGAATCTCGGCCCTTGTATTCTCATCTGGAAAACCCAAAAATATCTCGCAATCAAATCTTCCAGGCTTTCTTAAGGCAGGATCCAAAGCATCTGGTCTATCAGTTGCTGCAATGACAAGAACAGAGCCATGTTTGATCTGGGAATTTTGCAATTCTGCTTCTTCGTCAGCGGCTTGTACTTGTATTCCACATTCATCTATGCAAGTCAACAGTTGTCTTACAATTCGCTGCTCTATTCCCTTTTGCAGGTTTTCTCTTTTGGAAGAGATTGCATCAATCTCATCAATGAATACTATTGATGGTGCGGTTCTGTGAGCTTTCTCGAAAAGCTCTCGAATGTTTTCCTCTGATGAACCAAAGTCCGAGAACAAAAGTCCTTGTAAGTTCCGGTTACCAAACTATTTTTTTCAAAAATTGATGCAAGTCGCCCTTGGGACTATAGAGATTACTAAAAATCATGAACAACAAATTGATTGCTAAAAAAGAACAACGTTAGATTCTCTAAACTAAAGGAAACTAAACCCAAATTAATAATAATAAATAGGCAAAGCAAAATTTTTCATTTTGTCAAACCTATAGAGAAATAGAGAAAACAATAACAAAAAAATAAATTGTTAAAGGTACTCTCATTATTTTTCACGGTGATAATATAACTCTACCAGCCTCTCGAAAGAAAAAGAAATTGTTTGGCTCTAATACCAAATGGGGCTCGTCGTGGAAGAATAGGAACTTAGCTTTTTGGAGTGAACAGAAATCAGATATAGATGTATTTCTTGGTTCAAGTAGATATTAGCTTCATTCTCATAAAGTACATATAGTAATTTCGATCAAGTGTGCTATGTCTTAGTGACTTTGACTTATGCCTACACCATCGTCTAGTCTACCCTGAAACAAGAAGAATGTATCACTCAATGCTGGTTTAGATGACTCAATTCCTATGACTTACTATGTCAATTTTTATTACCTATATATTCAGAAATATATAAATCAGCTGGCAATAGCATCATATACCTCCAGTAATGGGATAGAATGGACGGCCGGACTCATTGGCTATTGCCTGAGCCAAAGTGGTCTTCCCGCATCCAGGAGGTCCACTCAACAAGATTCCAGTCAGCGGCCAGGCCCTGAGTTTCTCACACATCACTGGAACACATAACGGCACAATCACCCCTGTCCAAAGGTCCGACAACAATTCCTTCATTCCTCCCAAATCCCTAAACATCGGTCGTCCCTTCCTTCTATTCACTGAGAGAGCATGTCCGGAGGGTGCATTATTCGAACTCAAATTCAAATTCTTCTTTTCTCTTTTCGATTCCAAACAAGTTCCAATTCCTACTCCTCCTCCGCTCTGTCTCGAACTCAATATTCTGCTCTCTCATCAATTTCGCGGAAATTTTTGTGGAATTTAGTTCTGCATACGTTTCTCGAAGTCCTAATTTAGTTAGAACGAAGGGCGCTGTTGCATCCTCCGATGTGCATATCGTCGTCTCCTCTCCATCACCACCACTGCCTTCGCTTTCCTCATATACACTCGTCTCCGACGAAACGTTGGACTTGTTCATCGTGTTTTGATACCGAGAAGACCTCTTCGGATGCACATTCTCGATCATGTCTTTACTCGAACTGATTCGATTGAACTCTCTTCTCCTTCAGGGTTTTGAGGATCCCTCTTGCGTTTCCGGTTTGGAGAACATACTAGGGTTTGACGAACTATTTTGGTGAATTGTTGAAGGTTCATGCGAGCATACTCATTGTCTATCGAACGGAGATGCGCAACGATTTGTTCGACGGTCATGTCTTTGTGCTCGCAGGAATCCAACTGGCGTTGGAGCTTGCCCAGTAGCCTCCGCCGCATGATGTTGACTGCCGAAGGAGAGGAATAGGGACGTAGGGTTGGGTCCCAGTGTCCTCCAATATATATATATATAATAACAACGACAACAATAATAATAATATTGCCCTTTTCTTTTTTTTTTTTTTCCTCCTTTTCACCTTTGTTTTTTTTTATACGGCTCCCAATTTTTTATTTTTTCTCTGCATCAATTTTTTTTCTTGAAACTTCACTTTCTTTCTATTAATCTTAATCTCATAACAACTTTTATATATAATATATTTATTTATGTATATTATATATTTTATTTTAACATAAAATAACATATCATATATACATATGTGTGTTTTATGTTATATATATATATATTATATATTATAGTAATATAGGATATATTTACATATATTTTTATATGTATTTAATATGTATGTTAAAGCAATATAAAATATTTATAAATGAATTTGTATATTATATAAGATATATAGTGTGTATATATATTATAAGTTGTAGTAATATATAAAATTTGTATATGTTCCTATATGTCGCATAGGATATAATGCAGCAACGGAATCTCAATTAAAGTCAGCATTTATTACTGACAGTTTCAGCTTTTGATTTTTTGAAACCGCCAACATTGATGATAGTATGCTAACTTTTATTTCCAACATTAATTGTTAGTTACACTATTTATTTGTATTTATTTTTTTGCGTTTTAAGATCTTGTCTTTTAGAATTCCCCTTGTAATATTATAAATAGGCATTTAGGCTTGTCTTTGTAATTTAAAATCTAATTAAGAGAGTTTTCTCTGTGAAATTGCAATTGTTTAGTAATTGTGTGATTAAGTTCACATTTTGAAATCAATCGTTGAATTGGTTTATGTTATTTAATGCTTCTACACTGCGTCAGATTAGTATCAGAGTAAGGTGAGTTCCTGTGAAAATGCCAAGAGATAGCAATTTAGGAGGTGGTCATGTCCTTGACGTTGTTCGGGAAGTGGAAGTCCTACGAACCAAGCCACAAGTTCGAAGGGCGATATTAGGTAGCATGGATCAGAGATTCCAACGTTATGAGCAGCACTTTGATGATTTGATCGAGCGATCTTGTAAAGACCCGACTCTCTAAATCCCGAGATTTAAAGTACCGAGTCCCCAACCACATATAACATTTTCACATTATATGTAAGGTTGTTAAAACTAACAGTTTATGAAAATGTTTGATAAAATCTACCAAAACTTTATAAAGAACTTTTAAACAAAACAAGACTGCTAATAAAAGTAATCTATACATATATTTACATCATATGTACAATATTTAGTGTCAATACAAGATACTACAAAAATTACAAGTTTTCTTAAAGCAAAAAGAATCCTAAGAGATCTTAAGGTCTTTACATCTTAGGTTTATCTATCAAGCCTTCTATACAAGACTTTTCCTTTAATAAAAGCTCCTCCAAAAATCTAGGGTGTTCGAGTCCTATTCGTCGCACTCATCCATGAATTTCTCAAAGTCTGACCCGTAACCCAAATTGTCATATAACTCGTCTCCATTACCTGCAAAGCAACAAAAGTGAGCCAAAGGTCCAGTATACAATAACAAAATACAAGAACAAGTTATCAAGCCAAACTTAAATCAAATGGAATGCATCAATGGACAAGTGATTATCTTATTAAGTTTTCTTTTACAAAACAGCAGGTGGGTATTCAAACCCCGGGATCACGCTTTGGGTATTTAGAAATCCTGAGTAACAGCAGCTGCTCAGGGGTTGATATAAGCAGTCCGAATATTTATATCTCTTATATCCATTTCATAAAGAAAATAGCTTCATTTAGGGTTCAAAAGTCGTTGTCCAACTCTACTTAAACTCAGTCCATAAATGAGCCTAGTTCACAAGTTCCCATAAACTTTGAACTAAACCATGGTATTTCCCCCTAAGTTTAAGTAAACGTTACTCAGATACTATTCCCCCTACGGCTACCCACTTAACCAAAAAGAATCGCTATTGCATCATAGTATACCATTGCATCATGGTAAAGTCATTGCATCATGACTTTGTTAAGTACCTAACTAACATGTCATTGCATCATGACATGTTTGCTGCTCCTTGGACCAGATTAAGCAGCGTAATAGACATCCAATTCATCAAAACATTAAGCCGAATCGAATTAAATCAAATTAGGAATGCCTAGTCCTAACAAACATCAAACAAGCTATTGCGTACCTAAACCCGATAGTATATCACTATAGTCACTCGATGAGGAACTAACCGAAGGACCTTTAACTGAAATAAGAATATCAGAACAATCAATAATTGAATATAGATTTCATATCCATATATATATATATATATTATCACAATCCTAGATTAATTATACAAGGGGATTCAATAAACTTTGCATATAGTTTTAATATCTAATTCCTGCATAAAACATGTTTTTCTAGCTTATATATTCATTAGGAGGTCATATATGAAGTAAAGATTGAAGATTGAAGAAGTTTGAATTTGAAAAACTCAGGGAATACGCAGCCTTCCTATGCTAACAAATTTTGAATGAACGCCGGCAGCGTGGGAAATTACGCCGGCGGCGTTTCACCCGGCGTTAAATATTTTGATTCTGTTCCAATCCAAATAAACCTGGCAAAATTTTCTTGCAAAAGCCGGCGGCGTTTAAAGCGGCTTTAAAAAAAATCGATTCTATTCACTTCCAACATTGCCTCTACGTCGGTGGCGTTGAAATGCCAGATGCTAGCTTACATTCAAAAACAGATCTATTCGTAAAGAACTCATTTCCCCTGTTTTGCACATTGCAAATTTCTAACCTATAACACTTTTAATCCTTCTTCAAGTTCATTTTTAGCTTCATATACTATTTCCTATCTACATTAATCAATCCTAGCAACTTAGAACATTATAACAACACCTTAAACCACTTTAAATCCCATTTCCACTCATCCTCAACTTCAACTACTCAAATTAACATTATTCCTTCCCAACACTTCATATAACTACCACAACACATAAACAAATTCACACAAAAACAAAACACAATCCAACCTATTTCAATGCGTGAACAAAACAACTCATATGACATTAAACTCATTCTATCCAAGATCTTACATAGATACTATAAGAAAGGAAAATAAAACAAAAGCTATACTTATATTAACTTACATAAGTAAGCCTTGTCTTGGAGAGAGTTTTGATTCAATAAGCTTGGTGTTATTCTTTGGTTTAGAGCTTAGAACTTAGAGTGAAAGAAAAAGAGAAAAGGAAAGAAAGAAAATGGAAATTCGTATGGAATGAGAGGGCTGCCAAAAGAGGGCTTAATTAAGCAAATTTTGGACTCATTATTATCTTAAGTTTGACTTTTAAGGCATAATAGACTTTGGGTTAATTTGAGGCTCATTTGAGTGCAATTTAGGCATGAAAATTGGCCTCATTTGAGTTCTAAAAATGTTTAGAGGATTCCTAAACATACAATTTAGACCAAAAATACCAATTCCTAAATCTCAGTAAAATTTGAGTTCATTTGCTTGAATAAAAATATCAATTCTTAAACCCGAACTCAAATTAAATATCTTTGTATCTAAATTAAATTCCTAAATTAAGTTCTTATTTTAAGATCTTAATTTATAACTTATCAGTTCATAAATCATCTTTTAAATACTTCTGGAACTATAGATATTGATCTGATGGTTCTAAACCTATATCCTATTTCTATTTTATCCAAATTTAACTTTACCCTTTCATTTTCTTTTCTTTCTTTTGGCTGCCCTTTTCTTCCCCTTCGTTTTTCGTTTCCCTCTTCTTTCTTCTTCTTCTTCTCATCTCTTCTTCTCTCTTTCTTTTTGCTTTCTCTAAAACTCAAATTCAAGAAGATAAATTAAGGATAGGAAACAAGATAGAAAGAGGAGATCAAGTAGAATTAGCTTCAACAAGAAGAAGAAGAAGAAGAAGGAATTGCATGAGTAGGCTCAAAGAGCTAAGTTTTCTATTTCTATTTCTCTTTGTTTTTACTTGTTATTTACATTTGTAATTGATGAGTTAATGTTGAATTGGGTTGAGTGTGCATGTATTTGTTGATATATGCTTGTTGGAGGTCGGATTGTGAAGGAGGAAGAAGATGATGAATAGTAGTTGTGATGGTTTGATTGTTGTTTGAAGTTGTTGGAGGAAGATTGAAGTGTTAGGAGTTGTTATTAGAGTTTATTTGATGTTAGAATTGATATAGAAAGCTTAGTAAATGATTTGAAGAAGTTTTGATAAAAGGAAAGTGTAAAAAACATGTTTTCGCGAACCTGTTCTATCGTCAATGCTGCCTCCTGGAGCTTCTACGCGGCCGGCTTTGAGGCGGTGTTGAAGGGAACAGAATGCATTTTCTTAAAGTTGCCTCCAACACTGTTGGTGTTGAACCTCTACACTGCTAGCTTTGAAATTTTACCGCCGGTGTAGAAGTGTCGGTGTTCGTTTTACTCAATTGCCCTGTTTCGTAGCTTGATCGTATTTTGGCCATAAATTTTTCATACGACCTCTGATTGAGGTGATTCAAGTTGCTATAAAAAGTTTAAAAAGATATATACAACTTTCATGTTTTGAGTTTTTACAAATTATAAACTTATCGATGCTTAAATTTTGATTCTTTTCGGCTATTGTGTTTTCCTAAACAAAATTAAAACTTGTTTTTGATTTCTAAATGTTTATTGTTAAGTGTAAATGGATCTTTTTGAGCTAAAATGAGATAGATTAATGATGTTTGATGTGTAATGATGATTGAGGGATATAATGAAGCATGATTTAAGTATATTTGTAGATTCATCAAATAATTGAATTTCCAAGAGTATTAAACTAAAAGTAGTTATGTTGTATATATGATTTTCATTGCTTTTTTTATGATCTTGTGACCACTTAGTGAAATTAAATGATCTTGGTAAGTATATAAATGATGATTTATGTATTTATATGAATTTTATTTGAATTTCCTTCATGCTAAGTTTAAGATTTGTTTATTATTTGTTGTTATGATTAGTTATTGAACTTAAATGAACTTTGAAATGATCTAGGTTCAAAGTCTATTTAAATTCCATGTGTTTAATTATTCATCTTAAGTATTGAAGTTAATGAACATGATGATTATGATGGTTGTGTTGCTAGTAGTCTAAAATGTATTATTTTGCATATATATATTGAAATTAATACCTTTGTTTTATATGTATTAATGTGTGTGTGTAGTAAAATTATTAATTATGCCTTTTATACATTAAAGGTGTTAGTTAAGTTAGATTTATAAAATCAACCTTGGTTTTCACAAGATTAGTGATAGAATTTTATTTCCTTAGTTAAGTTGGCATTTATGCCCCAAATGAAGCCCAAATGAGACTCAAATTCACCCAAATTGCAAATTAAGTTGCATATGCTTTAAGGGGCAAATTTGGAACATGTTTAAAGCTAAATTTTGCTTAATTAACCTACTTTTAGGGGCAGCCATTGTTTTATACGAATTTTGCTTTTTCTTTCTTTCTTTTCTTCTTCCTCTTTCAATTCCATTTCCAAGTTCAAGTCAAGAACAATATCAAGTTTTAAAAATCAAAGTTCTCCTCAAGACAAGGTATATGTATGTGAGTTGATTTAACTATGATTGTTGCTTTGTTTTTCTTTCTTGAAGTGGTTGTATAAATTCTTGATTGAAATGAGTTTAAGGTTATCTAAATTGCTTGTTCATGTATTGAGATGAGTTAGAAATGTGTTTTGTGAGTGTGTGAGTTTGTGCAAGTATTGTAGAAGTGATATGAAGTGTTTGGAGGATGTGAAGAGGATTTGTGTAGGAAAACTTAGAATGGATTGAAGTGGAATTGGAAGTGTTTAAATGTGTTGATTTCATGTTTCGAGTTGCTAGGATTGAGTAGTATAGATAGGAGTGAGTATATGAAGTTGAAAATGTAGTTGAGGAAGGTTTTAAAGTGTAATAGGATAGAATTTTCGAAGTGGAAAAACAGGGGATTTGTATTATGTCGTTTAGGTCTGTTTTAAACGTACGTTGGCACTTGGGAATTCAATGCCGCCGGCGTAGAGGTAGAGTTGGATTCAAATTTCTTAACGCCGCTTTGCTACACCGCCGGCCTATAGGCGGTGTTGGAAGCACACAGAATCAAATTTCTTAAGGCCGACCGAACGCCGCCGGCTTTCGCTAGAAAAGTCAGCCGGCGTTCATCCTTTCATATTGTATGCCGGCTACTGGGAATCAAAGCCGTCGGCGTATGTGTTAAAGCTGCCAGCGTATCTGGGTAAGCGGACGGCTTACACCTCTCTGGACGTTTTTGAAAAATTTTGGCTTTTCATTCTACACCGGCTCAAAGCCGCCGACGTAAGATGAAGGCAGTCGGCGTACCCTTGAGCGCTGCCAGGGTTGGCAGTGTTGTTTTTCATAGTATTGAACACCGGCTCAAAGCCGCAGCGTTGAGTACCGGCGTATCCCTGCGCTTTTGAATTTTAAAAACTTTTTCTAAAATTTTTCGAAGTTTGTTATTTGAGCAATTAAGTTTTTATTAAGCGATCTAGGATACAATAGGATGTTTAAATGCTTTATTTTGACTTTGTATTCAATTATTTGAATTTCTTTGATTTATTTGTGATATATAGATATAAAATGCATGTATATTTGTAAGAGTGAAATCTATATTTATTGATTTATTGATTATTGTGATATTCCTATTTCAGTTAAGGATTCTTCGGTTAGTTCATCACCGAGAGATCCTAGTTATATGCTAACGGGTTCAGGTACGCAATAACTTGTTTGATGATTGCTAGGAATAGGCATTCCTAATCTGATTTAAATTGATTTGACTTAATATTTGAATGAATTGGATGTCTATTACGCTGTTTAATCTGGTCCGAGGAGCAGCAAACCTGTCATGATGCAATGACATGTTAGTTAGGCGCATAACCAAGCCATGATGCAATGACTTTACCATTATGCAATGGTACGCTATGATGCAATAGTGATTCTTTTGGTTAAGTGGGTAGCCGATAGGGGGAATAGTATCTGAGTAACGTTTGCTTAAACTTATGGGGAAATACCATGATTTAGTTCAAAGTTTATGGGAACTTGTGAACTAGGCTCATGTTATGGATTGAGTTTAAGTAGAGTCAGGCAATGGCTTTTAAACCCTAAATGAAGCTATTATCTTCATGAAATAGATATAGGAGATATAAGTATTCGGACTGCTTATATCAACCCCTGAGCAGCTGCTGTTACTCAGGATCCCTGAATTCCTGAAGTGTGACCTGAGGTTTGAATATCCTCCTGTTGATTTGTGAAAGAAAATGTAATAAAGATAATCACTTGTCTTCTAATGCATTACATTGGCTTGATGACTTGTTTTTGCATTTGTTATTGTGTACTAGGCCTTTGGCTCACTTTTGCTGCTTTGCAGGTATTGGAGACGAGTTTTATGATGATTTGGGCTATGGGTCCGATTTCGAGAGATTTCTGGATGAGTGGGACGAATAGGATCCGATCACCCTGGACTTTTGGAAGAATTTTTGCTAAGGAAAAGTTATGTATAGATGGCTTGTTAGTTAAGCCTATTTGTTGTAAAGACCTTAAGATCCCTTAGGATTCTTTTTGATGTAAGAAAACATGTAATTTTTGTAGTGTCTTGTATTGACACTAAATAGTGTTTATATGATGTAAATGTATGTATAGATTGCTTTTGTTAGCAATCTTGTTTTGTTAAAAGTTCTTTATAAAGTTATAGTGATTTTGATCAAACAATTTTCATAAACTGTTAGTTTTAGGACAACCTTACATATAATGTGAAAACGTTATATGTGGTTGGGGACTCGGTACTCTAAGTCTCGGGATTTAGAGGGTCGGGTCTTTACAAACTTAGTTAACAAACTTAAGTTCAACTTGATTAAATAGACTCAAATGAGTTAAAATGAATTAGATTGAGTTAATTTAACCGTCTTTGACTTAGTTTTTGAATTAAATGATTAAGGTTAATAAATTAAGCTAAGTTTAAGTTAAGGTGAGTTCAAGTTGACATAGATCCTACATGTATAATGAATTAGTAATGAATCTAAGTTCAACTTGACTAAATGAGCTTGAATTAGCTAAAAGGAATTAGATTACTTAAGTTAATCAACTTGAACTAGTTTTAGATTAAATGACTAACTCTAAACAATTTGGCTAAGGTTAAGCTGAAATGGGTTAATAGCTAATAATTAGCTTAGATGAATGAATTAGGATGATCTTTGAATCATATGGGAATATGTTGTTTCAAATGTTTATTTACTTTGAATATGAATGCTTTTATGTATGAATGCTTTAAGTGTGCTCTGTTTTGTGATAAGAAACTATAATTAAAGTGAAAAGAATTACTTTGATAGATAAAGGAGAACTGTCCATATTTTAGCGGGACGATATTCGCAGCCATAGTGGGGTTCCACATTAGTGTCTGATCAAATAGGATTTAATAAAATGAGTTGGAGATGAATGGATAAATTGCTTAAGTTCTTCTATGATTTTGATGAAGTGGATGATTAGTTTAGTTTAGTTTCTTACACGAGCTCTTTCCTTAACAGAAGTGGATATCTTATTTATCTTCTAGATTATCTTCTGGAATTCCTTCTGAGACTCCTTTTGGATTTCGTATATAAGGTACGCAGTATCTTGCGTGTTGGATGTTAGGATAGGCATCTAAAATGAATTAAGAACTTAAACTTGACTTAATAATTGACGAGTGTTGATTGTCTTTTACGCCGTTGAATCTGGTTCGGAGAGCGGGACCTTGCTCAGATTGGGGCATGGTACTTTTTTTCGTTATTGGATAGAATTATCTAGGAGATATAAATATTCGAGCTACTTATATCAACCCCATGAGCGTCGTGATACGTTACTCAGGATCCCCTAGTATTACAGGCTACGCCGGAAGGTGGGGCTGCCTAGTCTATATGAACAGTAGGGACCACTCAGGGAGGCGGACGTGATACTAGATCCTTGATGTCCAGAGTTTGAATACTCCCATGTTGATTTGTTTATTTTAAAGAAAAGATAATAACTTGTTGATTATGCATTGCATTTAGTTAAGCTCATGTGTCACTCCGTGTGTGATTTGTGCTGTGTAGGGCTTCGGCTCATTCTTGTTGTTGTTATTCATTTTACAGGTTTTGTTGTTGATAAAGATGATGTTGATGAAGTTGATGATGATGAGTTCTTGTTAATGTTGGTAATGATGGATGATGAGATGATGATATGATGATGTTGTCTCGGGTTTTTGGGTGCTTTTGTTGACTCGGGAAGGATTGTGGATGAGTGATGTGAGTCAGAAGCGTTGAGTAGTTTAGTTGTTTTGTTTCTCCTTTTGTTTGTTTTATAGAGACTGGATTCATTTATAAATTTGTATTTTCATTCAAGGGCTTGTTAGCGCCCATGTTTTGTAAATAAGCTTTTGTAAATATTTATCAAAGTTAAAGTTTTTCCACTTGTAATAGTGGAAGTTTGAAATGCTTTTATGCAGAAACGTTTTTATTAAAGTTTATTTTTCCGTTGCTAAATCCAGTTATATGAAAATCTAACTAAACGATTTCACAACCTAAAATCGGATAGCAATATTCAACATAAACACATTCTTTTAAGACAACCTTACGTATAATTCGTAAGAGTTATACATGGTTGGGGATTTGGTGTGCTCAATTTGAGAATTGAGCATGTCGGGTCTTTACATCCTCCCACCACCTTAGTTACACTTTAGAAAAAAAAAAAAAAGGAAAATTGTATCAACAAATCACTACCACTAATTGCCATGATTTCCTTTTCAACTGACTCGCAACGCAACCACCTTAACCATAGATACCACCATCACAGCTCAAACACCATCATAATAATAACGGCAACATCAACAATGACCTCACCTTGCATGCAATCCCCGTTTTCATAACGGAAGTTAAAACGACAGCAACAACAAACGTTCCATCGTTCTCTATTCTTAGACCTGTTGTGTTCCCTATCCTTTCTCTCTCCCCTGGACGAGCATGCCCAACGAATCAACCACCGAATTTACCCTCTTCACATCTGCCAAGCACACTAAACACCACTGAACAACTGAGACACCCAATGGATGCTTTTTCTCTACTGTTCAGTTTGTTATATTAGCCGTACTCACATAAGAACCATGCACCCATATCAATAAAACCAATCAGCTTCAACACTATATGCTACC
The DNA here is from genome assembly GCA_024138025.1 of Combretum micranthum. Taxonomy (NCBI): domain Eukaryota; kingdom Viridiplantae; phylum Streptophyta; class Magnoliopsida; order Myrtales; family Combretaceae; genus Combretum; species Combretum micranthum. Next base: position 296,768 of record JAMXBD010000335.1, on the reverse strand, counting down.
GCCAGCTATTCTAGAAAATCACCATCACAATTCTTGTAGGAAATGAAGGGTACGGGTCTAAGAATAATTTGAATCACTTAAATCGGAGTTCGTATGAAAAAGTTATGATTAATTTACGAAAACACATTGCTGCAAGGGACGGATCACGCCCCATTGTTCGCCCGTGATTTTGAAAAATTTTGTCACAGACCAAATCACGCCCTTTTGTTCGCCCGTGACTAAGGAAAAATGTATGATCAGTCTAAATCACACCTTTTACCTCGCCCGTGATATCTTGCCTGAGGAATTTTTTTACAAAAATCAGACGATATCACCGGTCTAAGCTGGCCCGTGATGTCACCCCTGTTTCCGACTTTTCACACTTTTCCTTTGTTTTAACTTCAAAACTTAACTTTTCTCAACTCCTAACATGTCCTAAACCTTATACAAACTTCATACGACACTTCTTGTACATTCAACATCATAAAACAAGAGTGATCTCCACTCCTCAACTTCAAACAAGTTCAAACACTACTCTACAAGAATCAAACTCTTTTTCATCAACTTTCACCAACTCTAACACACTTCAAACAATTCTAATACTTATTATACTTCAACACTTCACTTCCAAACCACATGAAAGCCTACTACAACCTATCTACAACAACTCAAGCATTCTAAAACTTTCCTAACAATTCTACAACATTTCAACAAGAATTTAGCATTCTAACTACTTATATTATACCACACATGCATATTTCATGGATTAAGAGGGAAATAAAGCATTTCAAACATCAAATAAACTTACCTCAATGTATATATAAGGCTTGGGGAAGGATTTGTGGTGTGTTGAGTCCAAGAAAACTTGATTTGGATCTTGAAAAATTTTGGCCTTCTTGAGTTACGAATTTTCTTTCTCTTTGCTCTGTTTTGGGTTGTCTAATGTCTCAATTAGACTCTTATGTTTATCTAAATGTTGTTGACTTTTGAGGAGGGCAGATTTGGAGAAGGCTTGGGCCTTATTTGGGCTTGGAGTTGGACTTAAGTTTGGGCTTAAGAGGGCTTTAAAAAATCTGCTAAGTGTAGGATCTAATTTAGGCTTAAAACAAGTTTAAATCTAACACATATAATTCATTACAATAACATTTAATACTAACATGATAATTTCTAACATGAATAAACTATCAACCTAGATGTATTTACCATAGCATATTATCTAATCACATATGTTATAACACACCAACATTACAAACACACTAATCCACTCAAACACATACACACATATAATTATCAAATTTAGCATGCATTAATATATATTAAAATTATGGCTATTTCAAAAAGTGAGCCAAAGGCCTAGTACACAATAACAAAATACAAGAACAAGTTATCAAGCCAAGCTTAAATTAAATGGAATGCATCAATAGACAAGTGATTATCTTATTAGTTTTCTTTTACAAAACAGCAGGAGGGTATTCAAACCCCGGGATCACGCTCTAGGAATTTAGGGATCATGAGTAATAACAGCTGCCCATGGGGTTGATATAAGCAGTCCGAATACTTATATCTCCTATATCTATTTCATAAAGAAAAGAGCTTCATTTAGGGTTCAAAAGTTGTTGCCCGACTCTACTTAAACTCAGTCCACAACATGAGCCTAGTTCACAAGTTCCCATAAACTTTGAACTAAACCATGGTATTTCCCTCTAAGTTTAAGTAAACGTTACTCAGATACTATTCCCCCTATCGGCTACCCACTTAACCAAAAAGAATCGCTATTGCATCATAGTGTACCATTGCATCATATTAAAGTCATTGCATCATGACTTGGTTAAGCACCTAACTAACATGTCATTGCATCATGACAGGTTTGCTGCTCCTTAGACCAGATTAAACAGCGTAATAGGCATCCAGTTCATCAAAACATTAAGCCGAATCAAATTAAATCAAATTAGGAATGCCTAGTCCTAACATACATCAAACAAGCTATTGCGTACCTGAACCCGATAATATATCACTATAATCACTCGGTGAGGAACTAACCGAAGAACCTTTAACTGAAATAAGAATATCAGAAGAATCAATAATTGAATATAGATTTCACATCCATATATATATATCACAAACCTAGATTAATTATACAAGGGGATTCAATAAGCTTTGCATAAAGTTTTAATATCTAATTCATGCATAAAACATGTTTATCTAGCTTATATATTCATTAGGAGATCATATATGAAGTAAAGACTGAAGATTGAGGATTGAAGAAGTTTGAATTTGAAAAACTCAAGGGATACGTAGCCTTCCTACGCTGGCAAAATTTGAATGAACGCCGGCAGCATGGGAAATATATGCCGACGGCGTTTCACCCGGCTTTAAATATTTTGATTTTGTTCTAATCCAACGCTGCCCATACGCCGGCGGCTTTGAAGCCCTAATGGCCGGTGTATATTTTGAAAAATAAATGCTGGCAAAATTTTCTTACAAAAGCCGGCGGTGTTCAAAACGGCTTTAAGAAAATCGATTCTGTTCATTTCCAACACCGCCTCTACGCCGGCGGCGTTGAAATGCCAGATGCCGGCATACGTTCAAAACAGACCTATTCGAACAGAACTCATTTCCCCTGTTTTTCACATTGTAAATTTCTAACTTATAACACTTTTAATCCTTCTTCAAGTTCATTTTTAGCTTCATATACTAACTCCTATCTACACTAATCAATCCTAGCAACTTAGAACTTTAAATCAACACACTAAATCACTTCAAATCCCACTTCCACTCATCCTCAACTTCAACTACTCAAATTATCCTTATTCCTTCCCAGCACTCCGTATAACTACCACAACACATAAACAAATTCACACAATAACAAAACACAATCCAACCTAATTTCAATGCATGAACAAAACAACTTATATGACATTAAACTCATTCTATCCAAGATCTTACATAGATACTATAAGAAAGGAAAATAAAACAAAAGCTATACTTATATTAACTCACATGAATAAGCTTTGTCTTGGAGAGAGTTTTGATTCAAGAAGCTTGGTGTTATTCTTTGATTTGGGGCTTGGAACTTGAAGTGAAAGAAAAAGAGAAAAGGAAAGAAAGAAAATAGAAATTCATATGAAATGAGAGGGTTTCCAAAAGAGAGCTTAATTAAGCAAATTTTGGACTCAATATTATCTCAAATTTGACTTTTAAGGCATATTAGACTTTAGGTTGAGTTGGGTTAATTTAGGGCTCATTTGAGTGTAATTTAGGCATGAATATTGGGCTTAATTAAGGAAATTTTCTATCAACTCTTCCTTAAGAAAATCCAAAGTTGATTTTATAAATTTAAACATAACTTAACATATTAATGTATAAAAGACACAAATATTAATTATACTATACACACATTAATATATATAGAACAATGACATTTATTTCATTACATATGCAAAATAACACATATGAAATGTTCAAATTATACTAACTTAGACATATTTAAACTATTACCAACTCATCTACTCAATTATTAATATTACCAAACATAACTCTCATAAATCAACATGCTCATTTAGTTCAATAATTAAGATAAATAAAACATATACATGGAAGTTAAATAGAATTTAAATTTAGATCATTTCAGAATTTATGCCAGGTTGGGATTTCCCAACGAGTTACATAATAAACCCAAAACCTAACCCAATAACTTATTGGGTCCCAAAACCTGTCCCAAAACCCTATAGGGTCAAACCCTATAGGGTTTTTAGCGGGTTGGGCGGTCGGGTACCCTATAACGACCCGCCCCGCTTGGATCCCTAATGTTGTTGTATGTATATTATTCTCTATATATGAAAAACTTAACAAATTTGATTCCCAAAGTATTAGTGGTCTAGGTGCTGATGAGTGGATGTACCCCAACCCTGGATTCGGAGGGCGTAAATCCAAATATATACATGGTTATCGATTGGCCATATTTATTTGTTCATTTGCTTGTCTGCATTGCATATACTTGTTTAATAACTTGTTTGCTTTTTCTTGAACGGTATGGAGAGAGGGCATACTTCACTGTTAGTTGTAGCTGACTCCCCAACAGTTTGTTTTTTTAGGTAAGTTGAACACAATGATGGGATAGGATATAAGTGCAGAGCATGATAAAGATCGGTTGTACAAGACTGATAGAAGATTGAGAATTTGATAGGTTAAACCTAGTTGAGAGAATAAATATAAAAATGTAGTCTTTTTCTTATTTTAAACCTAGTTGATATTTTGTGTTAAACCTAGGTTTACCTTATCTTGTCGTCTGGTAGGATATTTGGTTCTCTACGGTCTTTATGATCTGTGAAAGTTTCGATATCGAATAAATTATTTTCATAATAAATTTATATATGTATAATAAAACGAGAGGATAATTAATTAAAGTCTTCTAAACTCTGACTTGCAAGACGATCCTCATGTTGCGGGTGCACACGTGATATGGCGATTTAGGGCAATCTTACTAAGGCCCTTATAGGGTCGCTACAGAACTGGTATTAGAGTATTAGGTTGTTAGAGATAGGACAGACCTACTAATTGGTGAGATAGGGTAGAATATGGGTAGGCAAACTAAGTTTATAAATTAAAAGATATAGACTTTTAGATTATATCATATATATTTATATATTACAAATAAGATATGGATATATGTTGCCTATTTATGTGCAATTGAGAACTCTTACGTCTTTTCCGTATGTACAATATTAAAGTATTCCTATGTTAGAGGCCTAATCACAAGCTTTTGTATCAGTAGAATCTAAGTTAGTAAAACTACAAAATATATCCCCTCTTCTGCTAGTTGGATTAGAACCAATAAGGAAACTTAACAACTATAAGTAGTACAACTTGTCACACTGGTGAAAACATCAGTTTGTACCACACTGGACAAGAACCCCTATGATGTCGATACAGTAGATTGACCCATGCAATAAGGAAGATGGACAAACATTAGTAGCAGAAATACAACTTCTAGGAATGTGTGAATGAGTCTTGCGATGGACTTGTTAAATAAGCCTAGTAGTTTGATTATGTGAGAAAGTGAAATTTCATTTAATGGAGAAAGGCAAACATCTTTGATGATCATTGGAGAAATAGGCCTAGATTAAGTAGCAAGGAACTTACATATTTTGCTCATATTGAGGTGAAATCTCTAGATGTACATAGGTTGAAACGTAAGAAGGAAGTTACCTTAGAATAGTAGGATGGAGCTTTGTCAGATTGTGTTAAGAATATTAGAAACTATCGACTTGGCACAAAAATAAAGCATGAGACATTACTTGAGGTATTGAAGTGATTATAACTTGTAAAATAAGAGAAAACCATATGGCTAATAAGAAGAATTTTGATGGAATATATATTGGAGGATGAAATGGAGATTAGGATAGAGATTATAATAAACTAGAAGAGCTCTGGTCTATATTATTGCTAACGTTTGTCGAAACACTACAAGAGAAATTAGGAAGTAAATCAAGACTTTCATGTCATATAGGAGAAGTAGAAACTTAGGAATATAAATTCAAGAAGACAAGATTTATGATGAATCTTATGACTTGTGTTAAAACCATGATGAATTGCTAAAGAAGTATGCTCCCAAGCTGTAGATGGGTCTTTAATTGTTTTGTAAGGATATTAATGACCCCTTTACAAAAGGAAGTAAGCTCACTTGAGCTCCTGTTAAGTAATAGACACCGTCACGGGGGTTCACAAAATTTGTACACAAATAAAAATGTGGATCATATGACGTGTTGTGGTAGATATCCTAAAGGGGTGATAATTACATAAGCACTTGTGAAATTTTAGTTGATTGACCATTAAAATTAAGATAATGAGAATATTATAAGATTTCAATTTTTATGCTTCCCTATTACTCTAAGTGAGCCAATGCAATCATGATAAAGATGAGGACAACTTTTATGATTATGATTGTATTAAAAAAAATAATAATGGACATGATTGCTTTGGTGATATAATGATTTTTTTTTAGAACGAGGTGACATCACTTGTAAAGTTTGGAAGATATTAGGAGGAATCCCTTTTCCTTTATTTTCATGAGTAGATTTAGAATTTAGAAACAAATTTGAAGGAAATTGGATATTTGATGTCAAAATGAAGTAATAAGAATACTATTAGGCAAAGTAGACAAATATTGAATTTCATCACACCCTTTGGAAGTGACAATATAATACTCATTGAGATATTAAGAGATATGAAATATTCGAGATAGAAAATGTTTGGTATAATTTCAAAACATGATCGATAGTCATTGAGATGTATAAAATGATGAGATTTCAAGTATGAGATGGTTGACAATAGAAAAAGCTAGAAGTATTACGGAAAGGATAAAATGAGTAAATCCGGACAAGTTTCGAGCACGAAACTTTTCATAAGGGGGGAAATGTTGTAACATCTTGAGTTATACACCAATTTAATTTTTGGTAATTGTTGAATCGATAGTAATGTCTAGCGGAAATTTTTAAAAATGTCTGAAAAATCATCTCTGTTTTTCGCGAATTTAAATATTGGTAATTACCTATATAGATAATAAAAGAGCTAATCAAAGATAAAAATATAAGCATAAACGATATCTATATCAAAGAAAATTTCTTCATAATATATAACAATAATAATATGATTAATATATAAACTAAATGCCAATAACAATAAGTAAAATAATAAATTAGATCCTAAAAATAATTTAAAAAGTATAAACAAAAGATAAATACTATAAATTTATAATAGTAGAATATAAATAAATTCAAATTAAAGACAATATAATTATTAATTAGGTCATAAAATATCAAACATTAAAAGTTAAACGTGTTCATGACCTAGAATGGTGACCCACTGGGAAATGATTAGTAATTTTCCAAAACGAGTGATATCTTGATAAATATAGTTCTAAGACAATAACTACTAGTTTATAATTGAATTATTAAATCTTTAAAGTACATCAGCTGGCAAATGATAATTTAAAGATAAATCACTACTTGGCAATAGATGGCTGGAAACTTCATGAGAAATTACTTCTGACCCTCTAAGATAGCAAAGTTGAGAGCAGATATAGCTTCCTTTCATCAGCTAGAATATGAGACCCTCTATGAAGCTTTTGAGATGTAGAAGAAGTTGCTAGAGAGATGCCCACATCATAGGCTGCTTAAGTGACACATATGCAAACCTTGTACAATGCACTAAACTATGGAACTATACAACTTATTGATACAGCAAAAGGAGGAAGCCTAAATAGCAAATCCCTAGAAGAATACTTGAGTTTGTTCGAGGACATGACCATTTACCATTATTAGTGGTCGTCTGTTAGGGCTAGGAAGGAGAAGTCTAGAAGAGTTTAAACTATTTATTGTTACACCCTTAACCTCTAAGATAGAAGCCCTAACTAGCAAGGTTGATAGTATGATCATGGGAGCTAGCCAAGTTAACATGCTTGATGGAGTCATAGGGTAAAGCTTTGAGGGCATAACTTTTGAGAATATAGTGCATAAAGACCCGGCCCACTTAACCCAATTATTAAGTGTGCCAAATCTCTCGACCACGCATAATACCCAAATATTAGGAACAATATTCAAGTATTATACGTAAGGTCGTCTTAAAAAGAGATGTTTGTAATGGCTACATGTTTAAAACAGAAATAACATTTACATGATTTGAACTAAGAAACACTACCACTACATAAGTAGTGGGTCATCACCTATATATGAGACATACATCATATATATATATATATATACATTACAGCTTCCCAAGGATCACATAAACATAGAGATCTTACTTACAACCCAACTATATTACAAATACAATTCAACTCAAAATATATTCCAAGGCTTAACAAATAAGCCTAAACACTTCACCAAAAAAAAAAAAAAAAATACATCAAAAGGAATCCTCAGCATATACTAGGCCTCTCTCTCCTAACTATCCATAGAATCCTCCCAATTAGTCCCATAGCCCATACTGTCATAGGGCTCGTCATCAAAGTCACCTGCAAGACAACAGCATGAGCCAAAGGCCTAGTACACAATAGTGCAAACAAATATATATGCAATGCTCACTTAACTAAATGTAATGCAATATATCACCACAACTTCATTTTCTTTTAGTTAAGTGAATAGACAACACTAAGTATTCAAACTCCGATACAAGCTTGGGAATTCTGGGGTCCTGAGTAACAACAGCTGCTCAGTGGGTTGATATAGATAGATCGGATATCTATATCTCTTATATCTAATCGATAAAGAATATAGTAGCATCATTTAGGGTTCACACCCCTTTATACACTCCACTTATCTCGGTCTACAACATCAATTAGTTCAACGGTCCCATACCCGTGAACTAAAACATATTATTTCTTTCCAAGCCTAAGTAGAGAATATATCGATACAATTAACCCTATTAGCTACCCACTTGGCCAATAAAAGAAACCACCATTGCATCATGGATTTGAGTCATTGCATCATGACAAAGGATTGGGCTAAGTGCCTAAACTACCGTGCCATTGCATCATGACAAGGTTGTCGTTCCTCGGTTTCTGATTCAACGACGTAAAGCACAACCAATTTCAATATCTCTTATTAATCTTCGATTAAAGTCAATTTTGTATATGCCTATCCTAAGCAACAATCAATCAAAGTATTGCGTACTTGATTTGATTTGGGAATTGACGGGAATCTCCAACTGAGTATCTATCTCTGTTCCACATAAATTAACTATATCACATTACTATCCTAAGTCATTCTTATATTCACTAGATTAGAACTTAGGAAAATTATTGAACCTTAAGTAAAAACAATTCAAATTCATCACATAACACATATACAACATCATACAAGGCAAATCTTTGATTAAAAAGTCTTATATCATGTATTGGAAGAAGTTGGAAGAAGTTAGAAAAACTTGAAATTTATATGTCCACGCCGGCCATTAATGCCGGCAATGCAAACCTTAACGCCAGCAGTGTAGGACATACGCCGGCAGCGTTAAGAAGTATACATTATGTACAGAACCTTAAGAGTCTTTATATCGGCAATGTCAACGTCAAAGTCGGAGGCGTTTAAGAAAAATTTCCAAAAGATCATAACTAAAAACTTTAACGTCGGCATGTAAGCCGGCGGGGTACGAGGCAGCGTACACTGCAATTCGCATTGTAGATTTCCTCTATTTTCCAAACACAAAATTTTTTACATTTTACCTCTGCCAACTCATTCCAAACCACATGAGAGCCTACTATAACCTATCTATAACATGTCAAGCATTCTAAAGCTTTCCTAACCACTCTACAACATCTCAACAAGAATTTAGCATATCAACTACTTGTATTATGCTACACATGCATATTTCATGGATTAAGAGGAAAATAAGACATCTCAAACATCAAATAAACTTACCTCAATGTATATATAAGGCTTAGGGTAGGATTTTTGGTGTGTTGAGTCCAAGAAAACTTGATTTGAGTGTTGAAATTTTGGGCTTTGGAGGAATTACGAATTTCCTCTCCTTTTGTTCTGTTTTTGGATTGTCTAATGGTGCAAATAAGCTTTGATATTTATCCTAATAATATTGACTTTTGGGGCAGAATTTGGGAAAGGCTTTGGGCCTTGTTCGGGCTTAAATTGGGCCAAAAATTTTTTAAGCTTAAAGACTATAAACTTAGCTCAAAACACACTTAATTTATCAAACATTAATTACTACAACAACCACTTGCATTAACATAATAATTAATAACATAACTAGACTATCATGCCGAATATATTACTCTAGCTTATTATCTATTCACATACATTATATCACATTCATAATACAAATACACTAATTCTCTCAAACACATACACACATATAATTGTCAAATTTAGCATGCATTAATATATTAAAATTATGGCTATTTCATAGTGTTTGTTGGAAATTTTAATGGACCTAAACATGATCCTTTTAGTAGCACTTACAACCTTAATTGGAGGAACCACCTAATTTTAGATGGAGCAACAACAATTTTCAAAATCCTAATTTCCCTTCGCAAAATTTTCAAAAGACAGCAAGGTTAAGCATCAAGTTTTTCCCAGCGTAAGAATTCTTTGGAGGAATTAATTACTTAATTTATCAAGGGCTCTAAGGCTAGGCAGCAAGGAATGGACATTACTGTGAGAAATCACTTAGCTGCTATTCACAACCTGGAGACATAATTAGGTCAGATTTTCAATCTCTTATCAGAAAGAACTCAAGGAACTTTACCAGCTAACACATGAGCAAATCCCAAGGACCAAGCCAAAAGTTGAAAAATGAACATAAAAGACTCTTAGGATGATCGATACTATTTTTTAGTTGTTATGCTTCGTTTATATAATGTAATTTTCTCTTTAAAGACCCTTTGAGTATGTTTTAAGCTTGTTTGATAGGTGTTTATTTGATCTAAGAAAGAGATGTTCATGTTTTTTACGGTTGATGAATGGTTTGTAAGATGCCATAAATATTTTGATGCTGATGTTAATTGAAGAATTTGAAGTTTGATAAAATTTGGTAAATATGGATGATGGATGATGAGTTTTGAATGTTGTTTTTTATGAAACTTTTGTTGACGGAATGAATAACAGGGATACAAATCAAGCCCGTGGTTTATTCCGCACTTTAAGGCTTGTTTTGGAGTGTTTTTTTGTAAGAATCCACCTGATAATTTTGGCCGTAAGCTACCCACGGTTAAGAAAAGAAGAATAAATTTCTTGCCACGACTTCAATTGCGGCTTGAATCGAGCCCATTATTGTGACCATGATTCTTTTATTCTTTTTGTAATTTTCTTTTTGCGGGTTTAGTAAAAGGCCAAAATCATGACCTCGGTTCTTTTATTCTTTTACTCTTTATTCTTTGAAGTTTAACCTGTGATTTAGATAAATTGTAATTCTTTAATATAAATGCTTTAGCACTGTTGTTTCCCTCTCATTCATTATCTCGTTCAAAACTTTAAAGAACCTAATAAAATCCTTTCAAAACCCTCGATACATTTCTTGTTTACATTCGATAAAAATCATTCCTTTACTACTTTTCTTGCATCCAACTAATAAGGTAAGCTCATTCTCTACTTTTGTTTCTTTTTTTTTTTTTCTATCTTATATCAGTGTAGTTACTCATTTAATCTTCGTACTCTTAGGGTTTCGATTTTACAAAACTTTGGTAATCTGAATCTACTGATACTAAGTGACTTTCTTGATGTTTAAAACAAGTTAAGATGACCGTTCTTTACTTCTTTCTCGTTGAAAATGTTAGGGTTTTACTTGAAAAATCTATTACAAACTCTGTTGTGACTTTTGAACTTACATGGAAATTTAAAAAGAACTTCGTTCATTTCAGACCATTCTAAAAAAATGATTCTTTTCTAATAAACATAAAAGCTTAGGAAATATAAATGTAGTTAAAATTAGTTTGAAATTCTTTAAGAAAAGTTATGAATAAGTATGCCTTGAGTTTGTTCTTCAAGCATGATTAATAGCCCTATTTTAGGTTTTAGTTGCAATTCAGGGTAAAAGTTAGTTCTTCTGTTTTATTTTAGATATTTATGCAAAGAAGCTTATGTTGTGTTATTTTATTTTTTTTTTTTTCAAAAATGGCATAAAAAAGACCCCAAAACACAGAGCCACAAAAAAAAAAAAAATCGAAAAGGCTATACCTGAGTATAGGCCTTCCATACTAGTAAGTGATAGGGCTAATTTACCATACTTATTGAAATACCCCAAATCTTCACCTAAAATAGAAATTGGTTTTAGATAGATTTAAATGAACAAAATGAAATATAGGATTTAATTAGACAAGTTGGCTTAATTTAATTAGCTAATAATTAAGTTGGTTTTGAGATTTGAAATTCCTAAAATCCCTAAACATGTTCTAAAAATGTTTAGAGGATTCCTAAACCCTTATTTCTTAGCCAAAACTCTAATTCCTAAATCTTTGCAAAATTTGAGTTCATTTGCTTGAATAAAAATATCAATTCTTAAACCCGAACTCAAATTAAATATCTTTGTATCCAAATTAAATTCCTAAATTAAGTTTTTATTTTAAGATCTTAATTTATAACCTATCGGTTCAGAAATCATCTTTTAAATACTTTTGGAACTATAGATATTGATATGATAGTTCTAAACTTATACTCTATTTCTAAAATATATAAATTTAATTTTATCCTTTCCTTTTGTTTTTAATCTTTTGCTACCTTTTTCCTTTTTCCTTTCCCCTTTTCATTCTTTACGTTTCCCTCTTCTTCTTCTTCTTTCTCTCTCCAAATTCAAGACTTGAATCTCAAGATCAAAGCCAACTAGAGGATGAATCAAGATTAGGAGATGAACTAGATAGAGAAAACCGAGCTAGAGGATGAAACTTCAACTTCTTTTCTTCTCAAGAGCTAAGTTTTCTATTTCTATTTCTCTTTGTTTTTACTTATTATTTACATTTGTAATTGATGAATTGATGTTAGATTGAGTTGGAAGTGCTGTTTATAATTGTATTTGTTAGTTTAATGTTTGATGGAAGTTGGAAATGGTGAAGAAGAGGATGAATAGTGAAGTTGTGTTTTGTTGAAGTAGTTGGAGTTGTTTGATGTAGTTAAATGAGTGTAGAAGTGTTGTTTAAGACTTGATATGGGTAGTATATAGCTTTTATGAAGTTTTGATTGAAGTAGAATGTGTGAAAGTTTAATAAAATGAAGTTTGAAAAATAAGGAAAATTCGTAACTCAAGGGAAACCATAAATCACGGGCGTGATTCAAGCTTTGGTAGGCTCGGGTTAGACAAATTTTTGGAATCACGAGCGTGATTTTGAGGGAAAAGGCTCTGTTTTGGGAAGTTTTGATGAATCACGATCGTCATCCATCCCTTGGTAGCCTCGGGTTGGTCAAAAACTTTGAAACTCAAAAATCACGGTCTGATTTTTAGCTCAAAAACCATTTTATGATAGCTTTCCAAAAATCACGGCCATGACTCATATTTTCCCTGACGCAATACTATTTCGTATTTTAATCATAACTTTTTCATACGACCTTCGATTGAGGTGATTCAAGTTGCGTTGGAAAGCTTAAAAAGAGATATACAATTTTATGTTTTGAGTTTTTAAAATTGCAAAAGTACCAATGCTTAAATTATACTTCTTTTTAGCTGATATGTTTTCCAAACAAAGTCAAAACTTGTATTTGCTTTCTAAATGTTTGTTATTAAGTGTAAATGAATCTTTTTAGGTTAAAATGAGATAGATATATGATAATTGATGTGTTATGATGATTAAGTGATATAAGTAAGCATGATTTAAGTATATTTTTAGATTCAACAAATAATTAGATTAAATCTAGAAGTTAGTTATAAAATGAACTTAGTTAATAAACCCAGGTTCAACTTGACTAAATGAACTTGAATGAACTAAAATGGATTAGATTGTTTAACTTTGATGAATTTGGTTAAGTTTAAGTTAATGTAAGCTCGAATTGACATAGATCTTAGATATATAATGAATTAGTAATTAATCTAAGTCCAACTTGGCTTAATGAAATTTACTAAGCTAAAATGAATTAGATTATCTAAGTTTAATCAACTTGACTTAGAAAATGAATCAAATAACTAATTCTAATCAATTTGGATAAGGTTAAGCTAAAATAGGTTAATAGTTAATAATTAGCTTAGATGAATGAATTAGGATGATCTTTGAATAATATAGGGAATATGTTGTTTCAAATGTGTGTTTACTTGGAAAATGAATGTTTTTGGTTTATGAATTCTTTGTTAATGCTTTTTGTAATAAAACACTATAAATAAAGAAAAAAAAAAAAATTCTTTGATAGACAAAGGAGAACTGTCCATATTTTGGGGGCGATCTTCGCAGCCATAGTGGGGTTCCTATTTAGTGTCTGTTCAAATAGGGCCTTAATAAAATGAGTTAGAGATTAGTGAATAATTGATATAAGTTCTTGTATGATTTTGATGAAGTGGATGATTAGTTTAGTTTAGTTTCTTATACGAGCTCTTTTCTTAACAGAAGTGGATATCTGATTTATCTTCTGGAATTCCTTATGAGACTCTGTTTGGATTTCGTATATAAGGTACGCAGTAACTTGCGTGTTGGTTGTTAGGATAGGCATCTAAAATAAATTAAGTACCTAAACTTGACTTAATAATTTATGAGTGTTGATTGTCTTTTACGCCGTTGAATCTGGTTCGGAGAGAGGCACCTTGCTCAGATTGGGGGCATGGTATTGTTTCATTATTGGATAGATTTATCTAGGAGATATAAGTATCTGAGCTACTTATATCAACCCCCTCAGCGTCGTGATACGTTACTCAGGATCTCTTAGTATTAGGGCTACGCCGGAAGGTGGGGCTGCCTAGTCTGTATGAATAGTAGGGACCACTCAGGGAGGCGGATGTGATACTAGATCCTTGATGTCTGAAGTTTGAATACTCCCATGTTGATTTGTTCATTTTAAAGAAAAGATAATAACTTGTGATTTTCGCATTTGCATTTAGTTAAGCTCGTGTGTCACTCCGTGTGTGATTGTGTTGCTGTGTACTGGGCTTCGGCTCATTCTTGTTGTTATTTTTTTACAGGTTTTGTTGTTGATAAAGATGATGTTGATGAAGTTGATAATGATGAGTTCTTGTTGATGTTGGTGATGATGGATGATGACGATGATATGATGATGTTGTTGCTATTGGTGATGCTTGACTCGGGTTTTGGGCATTTGTGATGATTCGAAGAGAATTTGTGGATGATTGAAGTGAGTAGGAGCGTGGATATTGTTAGTTATTTTATTTCTTTTTGTTTGTATTAGTGAGAGCTGGATTTATGATTTAAACTTGTTATATTCTTTAAAGGGCATAGTAGAGCCCATGTTTTGTAATTTAACTTTTGCAAAGCTTTGTTTAATCTAATAATTCTCTACTTGAGAAGAGTGGAAGTTTTGAAATGTCTTTATTTCTAGATTGTTTTATAAAATTTATTTCTGCTGCTAAATCCAGTTATCTGAAAATCTAACTAAACTATTTTATAACCTAAAATCTGATAGCAATGTTCAACATAAACACCTTCTTTTAAGACAACATTACGTATAATTCGTAAGAGTTATACGTGTTTGGGGACTTGGTGTGCTTAATTTAAGAATTGAGCATGTCAGGTCTTTACACTTATTTTGGTTTATTTATGGTCAGTGATACTTTGCATTCTTGTCTTTTTAAGATAATTGATATTTAATTAGAAAATATATTCATTTCAAGTTAAAAAGGAGAAATAACAAAGCTTGGACCAAATTGAGCAAGAATTGGGAGTTGAAGATATCATACAAGCCATATCATGCCCATATTCAAGCCAGTGATCGTCTTGGATTGTTATTAAAGAGGTAATTACCGGCATCCACAAGAATTGGATTTTTTTGAAATGGTTTGATTCATGATTTAGTTCAAGCCCTTGGATCAAATCGAACCATTTTCCATATTTAAAAAAATTTAACATATTATCTTTTTTCTTTTAATTTTTCTATTAAAGTTATTGTTCATTTTTTAATTTATTTATTTATATATATCTATATTATTAAAGCAAAACCACCCCCTTTGGTGTATTTAGTGTAAATGTTTTTAGCGTAAATATTTCTATTATAATGCTTTTAGCAAATGGGGATAAATATTTTTCGTATCCCTAAAATCATGAAAATTGAATAGGGTTGAATAGATATACTCTTTTCCTTTTTTAGCATATGGGCGTAAAATATTTTTGGTATCCTTGAAATCACAAAATTAAATAGGGTTTGAATAGAATTAAATAGGGATTAAATAGACATAGTCTTTTTCACGTAAAATATTTTTGGTATCCTTGAAATCATGAAATTAAATAAGGTTTGAATAGAATTAAATATAATTGAATAGACATAGTTTTTTACTTTTTTAGCATATGGGAGTAAAATATTTTTGGTATCTCTGAAATCATAAAATTAAATATGGTTTGAATAGAATTAAATAGTGGTTGAATAGATATAGTATTTTCCTTTTTTAGCTTAAGCATGTATCTTTATATACCGATCTAAAACTTTGATACTATATTTATGCATGACTATTACTAAATATGCAAAAATTACTTGTGAAAAATACAATTGTAATAATAATTTGTAATTAATTTCCAAATTTCTAGGACTAATTAAGGTTGTTCTTTTCCAACCTGTAAAAACAATATATTTATTTAATTTATATATATTAGATTATTTTATTTGCACATGCATCGCAGGTGCGTCGTCTGCTTTTATATCATTAATGAGAATGAAATTAGAATTGTCTCATCATAATTCAATTATTATGATGTATCTACAATTTCAATGATTTTTAGATTTTAATCTAGTATTCTAAATATCTTTTCTCTTTTCTTTTGTCTTACTAATTAAAATTAGATTTAATGTCAAATATGATAATAAAAAAAAAGATTGTTGAGGCAAAACATGATTTGTCATGCAGTGTGACATGTAAGGATCACAACTTTTGCTATTAGTAAGTGGGGTTGGCGAGGAAAAAACTGACCCATCCGTGAACCAAATGTACTAAAATTTTAGGTCTTTTTTGAAACGACTTGATTCATGATTCATGATTCAATTCAGGCCCTTGAACCAAATTGAATTATTTTGCATATTGAAAAAAAAAATATATATATATTATTTTTTCTTTTATTTTTATTAAATTTATTGTTCATTTTTTAATTTTTTTATTTAAATACGTACCATTAATGAGAATGAAATTAAAATTGTCATATCATAATTCAATTATTATGATGTGTCTACAAATAAGATGATTTTTATATTTTAATCTCTAGTGCTCTAAATATATTTTTTGTTTTCTTTTGTCTTACTAATTAAAATCTAGTTCTATTACTTAGTTTACTTATTGGTTTGTATAATTAATAATATATTAATACAAGTATACAATAAATTAAAATTTGTGTCTCTTATTAGGATAACATATTATTATGTTATCAAATCTAGTATATCATTGTAGTTTAGTATAATTATAATTTTATAGTTTAGATAAATA
Source organism: Combretum micranthum (assembly GCA_024138025.1). Taxonomy (NCBI): domain Eukaryota; kingdom Viridiplantae; phylum Streptophyta; class Magnoliopsida; order Myrtales; family Combretaceae; genus Combretum; species Combretum micranthum. The sequence continues at coordinate 279,728 of JAMXBD010000335.1, read as the reverse complement.
ACTGATTTTTAATATTAATGTTCATATTTGCATGAGAGATATAAAACATGTAATTAAAGTTTTTCAATGGAATGTATTTTAATTTTAAGAATAAAAAACGGATCCAACCGTAAACCAAACCATAGCAAACCTTTTTTTTTTGTTTGAAAATGTTACGAATTCAACCATTTGTTTAGGTTTAAATTTAAAAGGAAAAAAAAAAAAAACAAACAAACGATACCTTGCAAACCTTCAAAAAAATTGACAATGAATAATATTACTAATAATCAAATAGCATGAATAAACAATATATGTTTGTATGATTGCAATCACCAATATTAAATCCTTAACCTGCAAAACTCATCCGTGATTTCGTTACCTTTAATCAAGAAATTTGCGATTCACACATCATCTATAAATACAAATTAGAATGAATAATACTAAAATAAAAAAAAATCGTGGACCTGCAAAATAATAAAAAATTAGTAATTAAATTAAAGACGCTTTTGTTTATTTTTTTCTTAAATTTTTTATAGATATAGAATCTACAAATGATATTTATTAGATGTGTATAAATATATATAGTATATGTTAAAATTAGTCATAATATATATTTAAAATAGTATATAAGTATATAATTCTCTAGATAATATTTATGGCATATAGGGGTGTATAAGAAAACCAATTAAACTAGATCAATTCGTAATCCGAACCAAACCATACTGAAAGTATGTTTTTTAAAACAATTTGATTAAAAAAAATTTCAAACCGAATGAATCCATAAATTTATGATTGGTTTGAGGTAAACCGAACCAATCTATTAAATCGAACTAAACCATTTTAGAAAAATAATAATATATAAATTGTAAATATATATTTTTTACGATGATCAATTAAAGTCCATACATGTCCTTATGGTTTTATTGTAATATTTATTATTTGATTAGTTTTGGTTAATACTAACTTGTTTTTTTTTTTTTTTAAGATTGCTTTTAGGTGTAAGATATATTCTTTCATTGGTGACTTTTTTTTTTAGTTAAACTGTTTTAACTTTGTGAAGTATAACATTATTTATTCATAAATGGCTTCTGTTGGTGGACAATTTTATTTTTTTACCAAATTTATTAGTAGATAATTGACTAGATGATTTTGTGGAGAATTATAAATTATAACTTACTATGTATTAGTAAGTGAATGTGCTTTGTTAGCATGTGATTGATTAGTCACTTAATGATTTTTATGAATAGCTATGGATAGAGTTGTGCAAGTGGGGCGGGGTTATGCAAGCCAATTCATGTAACATACAAGAAAAAAAAAAAAATCAAGTTAGGCTAAAAATTTCAACCCATGAGCAATTCGCAAGCTAAAGCGAGCCAACTCGCTTATGGGTCAAGTTGGCATGCGAGCGCTCATAAGTTTTTTTTTTTTTTTAAATAAATACAAGCAAACCCATGAAAGAAAAAAAAATAGCAATACCAAACAAATATATGCTAGTATGCATTCAAAAAAACAAAACAAATTAAAATAATAACAAAGTAAAACCTTGAATTTAAATAATAAATTTTTATTCCAATTTTATGTGAATCTTATAATCTTTAATCTTTATCCATTTTTCATCCCATATATAAATAAGTATTTAAAATTTTGATTGAAAATAGCACTTATTTTTTATGTGATTACTTTTGAATGTTAAAACTTTAGGGGGAAAAAAAGAAAAAAAAATTATAATGGGTTGACCCGCATAATCTGTCAACCTATGCAAGATAGGGTAGGTTAAACTTTATTTCTCACATACCTTGTGAGCTAAAGTGGGGTGGGCCGGTTGGACCGCTTAACTTGTTTGCAGAACTGTAGCTATTAACTATGAATGTTATGAATTTATAAAATATTTTAGTGATTTGCAATTTAAACTTTACACAGTAGTTAAAATATTTGAGTATATACATAAATGCAAAAGATTGAAACAAAAAAAAAAATTAAAATTTTAATATAATCCTTAATTTAAACAAAACCAAACCATTATAAATGGTTTGGAAGTTTTTTAATTCGAACCAAATCGTTATTTGATGGTCTGGTTTTGGGTGGGAAAGAAACCATAAATTCAAATTGATTCATATTTACCCCTTAATGGCATGTAGAGCCATGCATGCGGGGCTGGCCCACAAAAAAATACAGGTTAGGCTAAAAATTTTAGCCTGTATAACCCGTTTGCACAGCTCTAAGCATGTATGATACCATCGTTAATTTTAAGACAATCATATCATATTACTTAGCATAGTTTTATTTTTTTATTTTTTGGGGCCACAAAGGCAATTATAATGAGGCCATATAGAGCCATTATAACACGCTAACGTAGAGAATCGAACTCGCTATCTCAAAAATGAGGACTCAGACCAAATGCCATTAGGCCACAAGGCCATTAGCTTATCTATCATAGTTTGTGCGGACACACACACACACACACATATATATAATATACAATATATTTTTAACTGGTAATACACATATTAGCTATATATAGAAAATATTACTTAATATAATGGTTACACCTAATTCTTGTCTCCTAACTCTTTGGTTGGATCTAATGATCCATCCTTCAAGCGTGTGTGTACTTCAATTTGTATAAGTAACAAACGTGTATTAAACGGCATTTGAGATATCGCAACATGGACTCTAATGCTCAAGCAAGTAGAAAATTTTCTATGTAACAAACGTCTATTAAATATGTCTGAGATATCCATAAACAAATACTATGATGCTCGAGTAGATAGAGAATTCCAAGAAAGAGAATCTAGCACTACTTAATTAAGAGAGGGTAAAGACTATCGAATTGTCTCTATACTCAAATCAACATGATTCATCTGTAAAATTCCCCTTAAAAGGTTCCCATGAAGGGTTCTCATGAGTCCTCCCCTTGGTTGAGGGATTTATAAGATGGCTTACAAGTGCTAAACACAATTAGTTGTATATCGTGTCAAATTTACAATATAATATTATACATTTACAATTATTAACAATACAATATGACTAAAAATATAATTTAATTTCTTTTAAGTTAGAATGAAACCTTGATTCTTCTTAAATCCAATTATCAAAATCCTTCTAAAATAGAACCATTAGATTTCATGAAATTATAAATCCACTTTGCAGGAATATGGTTAGAATTTGAAAACATTGATTCCATTTCAAATCCGTTTAGCTCCGAGGCAGGATGGAATCAATCTTTCATCTGCTTATCATATATTTCTTTGGTCTACAGGATGGAATCAATCTTGCTAACGAGTGTATTAATTTTTCTCTTTTTTTTTTATTTGACAACACTTGGAATAAATAAACGTCCTCTAGATCATCATGTGATGGCAAGTACAAGAGAGGTTTCGATAGCTTGTATCACAATGGAAAAAATAAATTCAAGAGCACACTTGAAAACATATTTTAATTATAGGAGATAAAACCATTATGAGACTACATCATCATACTCACTTAGCTCATGTAAGCAACTACCTCAACAAAAACCATTAACAGACGACTAAATGCAAAACAAAAACGGAACACAGACTAATTCCACCTTCCATTCGGATGGAGCAAGTAGATGACATCTATAGTAATCGCAGCTCTAAGTTGAAGAGAGAGCCAAGAGAAAAGCTATGTGAAAGCAGCATCAGTGACTAAATCCTCTGCCCTATAATTTTTTTCTTTTTTTTTTTGGCGGGGTGGGGGTGGGGCGCACTCTCCTCCTATGAATTCACATTTTAATATATCTGCCAATTCTTCCAGTTTTATTATGTCCTGCAAGAGAAGTGCATCAATGTTTGATGTGTAGTTACAACAAGTTCAATTGATCACCCTAATGTCAACTAGAACAAAAAACGTAAACCAAGCAAAGCCAAAGCACATTATGGTAGCTAACCTTTTTTTTAACAGATGGACGTATTTTAGCGAATGCTTGCTCAAAATGCATGGACTTTATTGTCCCTAACGAACCCCATCGCTATCCCCAGATGATCTCAGATATTCTTGCCAAGCAACCCTAGCAGCTTCAGACACCTAGTTCCATCATGAATAGTAATAAGACACCAAAACGTTAATGTTTCAAACTAATGCCCTACATTGAAACCTGCTGGCATTCATCAGGCCACACATCCAACAAAATAAAGGGAAATGGAACCAGAACAAAAAGAAATTAAGCTGAAAAAAAAATTGATATCTGCAAACATCAGCTTTTGAATGGTTTTTTTAATATGGTGGGGATGCACAAAAAGAAAAGAAACATCACATAATGAGAGTGGGAAGAGGCTGAACAGAAGGAAGCAATGCATAAAACAAGGCAACTGATGAAAAAATTATGAAACACTGGGAAAAGCACGCACCAATTCGGAAAGGTCAGCAGCACTCAAATATTCACAAGCATCCATTCGAGCAATAGCATGTAAATCTACATCAGGATCTATTGGCTTCTTTCTGCTACAAGCCTTTAAAATCATTTCACGCTCGTCCTCAATTGGTAGACCCACATAAAAAAGTTTACCAAGCCTTCCAGATCGTAACAACGCAATATCTATAACATCGATTCTGCCACAAGAAACCAATAAGAGAAAAATAAAAATGAAGTACCAGTGGCAAAGTTGAAGGAAAACAAGCTGCACCTATTTGTTGCACCAATAACAAAAACACCACGGTTATCATCTGGACCATTTAACTCTGAAAGCAACTACAAGATAAAATACAGAGTTTAGTTAGCTCATAAAAAAGTATAATAGAGAAGAAAGGAATTTAACTAGATAAACAGAAAGAGAAACAAACAGTTAATAGATAAATAGAAAGCAAGGGAAAGAGGAGAGGGAAGGAAGATAAAGCACATAAATTTAACTAATGCTATTCACCTGGTCCACCAAACGCACCCCAACCCTTCCACCTTCAGTCTCCCTTTGATTTGCTATAGCATCTATCTATATATATAAGATAGACAAATGCGACTCTGTTTCATACCCATAGAATGACTAATTTTGAAAGAGGAAAATAGGGGTGGCTAGGCTTACCTCATCAAAGAAGATTATGCAAGGAGAACATGTCCTAGCACGACTAAATAATTTCCGGACAGCCAACTCGCTTTCTCCAACATATTTATTTAAGAGTTCAGGACCCTAAGCAGCAACCAAGAACAAAAATGAAACCAGAGTTCAAAAATAAATAAAAACAATAAATCATAGAGGACTTTACCTCAGAAACAAACGGGTATGTTTATATACTGACACAAGAAAGAAAAAAAAGAACTTACCTTTATATAAATAAAATTGGCTCCAGCTTTATTTGCAACAGCCTGGGCAATATGCGTTTTACCACTTCCTGGAGGCCCAAATAGCAAAATGCCTTTCTCTCTCTTCGGTTGGCCATAATAGTGCTGTCATATAATACTAACATCAGAATGAACTACCATAGTAAAAAGGAGAGAAAAAGAATTACAAGTCAAAAATTCATCATAGAGAAGACTTTACACACAAAGAAGGATTTCCTCACCAACACAACATAGCTACCAAAGACATTCTTTTGGGTTGATTACCGACAGATTGCTCAAAAAAAAACATAAGTTTTGGGACAAAGCATCTGAATATTAGAGTTTCTAAACCTGGCATGACCAAATTCTAATGAAAGCATAATAATTTGGTAATGGATAGGGAAGCAGAACTTTATTAAAAAGAAGATGAGCACGAATTTTAATTTCAACGAAATTTCTGCAATTGCATCCAGCTATAGCTTACATTTCATTCAATAACTGATGCATTTCTCTCCTTCCAGTTGACAATTTTAAGTAGACAAACCTCTTAACACAGTCATTAGAAACTAAGAACAAACGAAGATAAGGCGTATTACATAGCATCCAGAAACTGCTTCTCAATATAATTTCCACATTGCATTTATCAATTCCAACGATACCGAGGGCAAGTCGTTAATTGTTAGGGAGTATGATTTGCGACACAAAAGCTGCCGGTCAATTCCAAAAGGTTGATATTGGTAACATGCAAAAGACAACAATTACCTCATAAGACTTAGGACATTTTATACATTTAACTATATAGCCCTCAAGCTCCTTTTAAGAGAATCAAGGCCACCGACGTCTTCCCATGTAACATCAGGAATTGTAGAGAAACCTTCTCTTCTAGATGAAGGCTGGAACGTTTTCAGTGCTTCCTGAAGAGCACAACAAAGACAATTGAAACACAAAATTAGTAAGAAAATAGATTGAATATAATATAAGCAGGGTATTTAATATATATTACTATATATACATCAGTGAAGTATGGTGTAATAGCCCTTTTTGGTTCTCCACTTAATCATAAACACATAGAAAGAAGGGCGAAAAATGAAAAAGAAGAAGACAAGGACATTGAATTATTTGCACAAGTATTGTGCTTTTTTCGATTTCACTAGAAAATGAAAAGTTTCAAAAGGGTTAATTACTTGAAAATAAAATCATTTATAGCTCAAATCACCTCAATGTCAGCCATTGTGATAGAATGGTTTTCTAATTCCTCTGGCATCCATGGACGCAGCAACCATTTTTAGCATCTTCCTCATCAAGATCAATAGGAGTGCTAGACATTCTTCGAGCAACGATCCTTTTGTTGGCAAGTGAAGCAGCCTTGCGAATCAACCCACCCAAGTCCCCTGCCACATACCCTGGCGTCATCCTTGCTATTTTCATGTGATCGATAGGACCTTCCAGTTTAACTTTCTTGGTGAGAACTAAAAGAATCTCGGCCCTTGTATTCTCATCTGGAAAACCCAAAAATATCTCGCAATCAAATCTTCCAGGCTTTCTTAAGGCAGGATCCAAAGCATCTGGTCTATCAGTTGCTGCAATGACAAGAACAGAGCCATGTTTGATCTGGGAATTTTGCAATTCTGCTTCTTCGTCAGCGGCTTGTACTTGTATTCCACATTCATCTATGCAAGTCAACAGTTGTCTTACAATTCGCTGCTCTATTCCCTTTTGCAGGTTTTCTCTTTTGGAAGAGATTGCATCAATCTCATCAATGAATACTATTGATGGTGCGGTTCTGTGAGCTTTCTCGAAAAGCTCTCGAATGTTTTCCTCTGATGAACCAAAGTCCGAGAACAAAAGTCCTTGTAAGTTCCGGTTACCAAACTATTTTTTCAAAAATTGATGCAAGTCGCCCTTGGGACTATAGAGATTACTAAAAATCATGAACAACAAATTGATTGCTAAAAAAGAACAACGTTAGATTCTCTAAACTAAAGGAAACTAAACCCAAATTAATAATAATAAATAGGCAAAGCAAAATTTTTCATTTTGTCAAACCTATAGAGAAATAGAGAAAACAATAACAAAAAAATAAATTGTTAAAGGTACTCTCATTATTTTTCACGGTGATAATATAACTCTACCAGCCTCTCGAAAGAAAAGAAATTGTTTGGCTCTAATACCAAATGGGGCTCGTCGTGGAAGAATAGGAACTTAGCTTTTTGGAGTGAACAGAAATCAGATATAGATGTATTTCTTGGTTCAAGTAGATATTAGCTTCATTCTCATAAAGTACATATAGTAATTTCGATCAAGTGTGCTATGTCTTAGTGACTTTGACTTATGCCTACACCATCGTCTAGTCTACCCTGAAACAAGAAGAATGTATCACTCAATGCTGGTTTAGATGACTCAATTCCTATGACTTACTATGTCAATTTTTATTACCTATATATTCAGAAATATATAAATCAGCTGGCAATAGCATCATATACCTCCAGTAATGGGATAGAATGGACGGCCGGACTCATTGGCTATTGCCTGAGCCAAAGTGGTCTTCCCGCATCCAGGAGGTCCACTCAACAAGATTCCAGTCAGCGGCCAGGCCCTGAGTTTCTCACACATCACTGGAACACATAACGGCACAATCACCCCTGTCCAAAGGTCCGACAACAATTCCTTCATTCCTCCCAAATCCCTAAAATATTTAATATGTATGTTAAAGCAATATAAAATATTTATAAATGCATTTGTATATTATATAAGATATATAGTGTGTATATATATATTATAAGTTGTAGTAATATATAAAATTTGTATATGTTCCTATATGTCACATAGGATATAATGCAGCAACGGAATCTCAATTAAAGTCAGTATTTATTACTGACAGTTTCAGCTTTTGGTTTTTTGAAACCGCCAACATTGATGATAGTATGCTAACTTTTATTTCCAACATTAATTGTTAGTTACACTATTTATTTGTATTTATTTTTTTGCGTTTTAAGATCTTGTCTTTTAGAATTCCCCTTGTAATATTATAAATAGGCATTTAGGCTTGTCTTTGTAATTTAAAATCTAATTAAGAGAGTTTTCTCTGTGAAATTGCAATTGTTTAGTAATTGTGTGATTAAGTTCACATTTTGAAATCAATCGTTGAATTGGTTTATGTTATTTAATGCTTCTACACTGCGTCAGATTAGTATCAGAGTAAGGTGAGTTCCTGTGAAAAGGCCAAGAGATAGCAATTTAGGAGGTGGTCATGTTCTTGACGTTGTTCGGGAAGTGGAAGTCCTACGAACCAAGCCACAAGTTCGAAGGGCGATATTAGGTAGCATGGATCAAAGATTCCAACGTTATGAGAAGCACTTTGATGATTTGATCGAGCGATCTTGTAAAGACCCGACTCTCTAAATCCCGAGATTTAAAGTACCTAGTCCCCAACCACATATAACATTTTCACATTATATGTAAGGTTGTTCTAAAACTAACAGTTTATGAAAATGTTTGATAAAATCTACCAAAACTTTATAAAGAACTTTTAAACAAAACAAGATTGCTAATAAAAGCAATCTATACATATATTTACATCATATGTACAATATTTAGTGTCAATACAAGATACTACAAAAATTACAAGTTTTTTTAAAGCAAAAAGAATCCTAAGAGATCTTAAGGTCTTTACATCTTAGGTTTATCTATCAAGCCTTCTATACAAGACTTTTCCTTTAATAAAAGCTCCTCCAAAAATCTAAGGTGTTCGAGTCCTATTCGTCCCACTCATCCATGAATTTCTCAAAGTCTGACCCGTAACCCAAATTGTCATATAACTCGTCTCCATTACCTGTAAAGCAACAAAAGTGAGCCAAAGGCCCAGTATACAATAACAAAATACAAGAACAAGTTATCAAGCCAAACTTAAATCAAATGGAATGCATCAATGGACAGGTGATTATCTTATTAAGTTTTCTTTTACAAAACAGCAGGAGGGTATTCAAACCCCGGGATCACACTTTGGGTATTTAGAAATCCTGAGTAACAGCAGCTGCTCAGGGGGTTGATATAAGCGGTCCGAATATTTATATCTCTTATATCCATTTCATAAAGAAAATAGCTTCATTTACGGTTCAAAAGTCATTGTCCAACTCTACTTAAACTTAGTCCATAAATGAGCCTAGTTCACAAGTTCCCATAAACTTTGAACTAAACCATGGTATTTCCCCCTAAGTTTAAGTAAACGTTACTCAGATACTATTCCCCCTATCGGCTACCCACTTAACCAAAAAGAATCGCTATCGCATCATAGTGTACCATTGCATCATGGTAAAGTCATTACATCATGACTTGGTTAAGTACCTAACTAACATGTCATTGCATCATGATAGGTTTGCTGCTCCTTGGACCAGATTAAGCAGCGTAATAGACATCCAATTCATCAAAACATTAAGCCGAATCGAATTAAATCAAATTAGGAATGCCTAGTCCTAACAAACATCAAACAAGCTATTGCGTACCTAAACCCGATAGTATATCACTATAGTCACTTGGTGAGGAACTAACCGAAGAACCTTTAACTGAAATAAGAATATCAGAACAATCAATAATTGAATATACATTTCATATCCATATATATATATATCACAATCCTAGATTAATTATACAAGGGGATTCAATAAACTTTGCATATAGTTTTAATATCTAATTCCTGCATAAAACATGTTTTTCTAGCTTATATATTCATTAGGAGGTCATATATGAAGTAAAGATTGAAGATTGAAGAAGTTTGAATTTGAAAAACTCAGGGAATACGCAGCCTTCCTATGCTAACAAATTTTGAATGAACGCCGGCAGCGTGGGAAATTACGCCGGCGGCGTTTCACCCGGCGTTAAATATTTTGATTCTGTTCCAATCCAAATAAACCTGGCAAAATTTTCTTGCAAAAGCTGGCGGCGTTTAAAGCGGCTTTAAAAAAAATCGATTCTATTCACTTCCAACATTGCCTCTACGTCGGTGGCGTTGAAATGCCAGGTGATAGCTTACATTCAAAAACAGATCTATTCGTAAAGAACTCATTTCCCCTATTTGCACATTGCAAATTTCTAACCTATAACACTTTTAATCCTTCTTCAAGTTCATTTTTAGCTTCATATACTATTTCCTATCTACATTAATCAATCCTAGCAACTTAGAACATTATAACAACACCTTAAACCACTTTAAATCCCATTCCACTCATCCTCAACTTCAACTACTCAAATTAACATTATTCCTTCCCAACACTTCATATAACTACCACAACACATAAACAAATTCACACAAAAACAAAACACAATCCAACCTATTTCAATGCGTGAACAAAACAACTCATATGACATTAAACTCATTCTATCCAAGATCTTACATAGACACTATAAGAAAGGAAAATAAAACAAAAGCTATACTTATATTAACTTACATAAGTAAGCCTTGTCTTGGAGAGACTTTTGATTCAATAAGCTTGGTGTTATTCTTTGGTTTAGAGCTTAGAACTTGGAGTGAAAGAAAAAGAGAAAAGGAAAGAAAGAAAATGGAAATTCGTATGGAATGAGAGGGCTGTCAAAAGAGGGCTTAATTAAGCAAATTTTGGACTCATTATTATCTTAAGTTTGACTTTTAAGGCATAATAGACTTTGGGTTAATTTGAGGCTCATTTGAGTGCAATTTAGGCATGAAATTGGCCTAATTAAGTAAATTTTCTGTCAACTATTCCTTAAACAAATTAAAAGTTGATTTTATAAATTTAAACATAACATAAACATATTAATGTATAAAAGACACAAATATTAATTATACTATACACACATTAATATATAAAACAATGACATTAATTTCATTACATATGCAAAATAACACATATGAAATATTCAAATTATACTGACTTAGACACATTTAAACTATTACCAACTCGTCTTCTCAAATATTAATATTACTAAACATAACTCTCGTAAATCAACATGCTCATTTAGTTCAATAGTTAAGACAAATAAAACATATACATGGAAGTTAAATAGAAATTAAATTTAGATCATTTCAGATCTAATACCAACAAGAACAGTAACGGTTTTGGGAGACGACCAAGGGCAAAGTATGCTCGCGGCGATCTTGTTATCAGAGCTATTGTTGCAAATTGTAGGGGTCAATATAGAGGTAAGTATCATAATATTGATGATTATTACGAATATGATTCTGATGAGGAAGATGAATCGATGGAAGAAGAGGAACAACCACGAAGACAAGGTGGTGATGGCAGATTTGAAAAAGGTAAGACCTATGGACAATATAATTTTGATAATTATTACAGACGTAGGAATGAATATGAATGAATTATTTCAAGTTAAATGTAAGAATTCCATATTTTAGAGGAGAATTAGGGATTGACGAGTTTGTTGATTAGATTGCTGGGATTGAGCGAATATTTTATCATATGGAGGTGCCGGAGGAGAAAATGATAAGGTTAGTAGCATGGACTCTCAAGGGCTATCCATCTGTATGGAAGGAGAGATTACAAAAAAGAAGAAGTTATGAAGGAAAAAGCACCTATTAGGACATGGTTTAGATGAAGCAATTATTAGAATATCAATTTCATCCTCTTGGTTGTGAAGAAATCCTATTTCAACAAGACCAAAGATGTCATAAAGAAAAGGAATTGGTGCTTGTTACCCAAGAAAATTTTGATGAAACCAAAACTGCAAAGGAATATGAAATTGAAGACTGTGTTAAAAAAAAAAAGAAGAATTGTTAATTGGTGATGAATGTGATGATCAGATTGAGAAAGGGAATGAAAATAGTCTAGATAAATTAGACTTTATTGAGAATGAATGCTTAGATAGGAAAGAAGCAAATATAGAGCAAGCAGATGAGAAGAATGAGATTTATCGTGAACCTAATGGAGATGATGACTGTGAAGAAGATGATGAAAACTGTAAGTGGGCTTAGGTGATCAGAAGGTTGATATCGATACCCAAGGAGGCAGAAGAAAAAAATGAGCAATTACAGTTTTAGGATTCACTACCTAAGGATATAGCTTTCAATTCAAGAAGCCATAACAAGACGAGATAGTTGATGTAGTAGATTCATTGACAATGAGGAGGAGTTACAAGGATTAAATGCTCGTCAGTGCATTCATGAGAGTTTGATTTATTGCAATTTTAAGATACTTAGAAGATTATTAATCTGGAGGAGATTTGCAAATAATCCAAGGAGCTCGAGTAGCAAATAATCCAAGGAGCTGGATATAATTCAAATTCCCAATATAGTTGACAGATTTTACTTTATACTTCTTAAAATTCATTTTTGCATATTCATATTTGATCTTGGATGATACTTATTTTATCTTCATCATCCAGTGGCATTCAGAAGAGAACTCAAGGTCGAGTTCTTTACAGGTGGGAAAGAATAATGCAGTAACGAAATCCCAATTAAAGTCAGCATTTATTACTAACAGTTTCAACTTTTGGTTTTTTGAAACCGCTAACATTAATGATAGAACGCCAGCTTTTATTTCTAACATTAATTGTTGGTTACACTATTTATTTGTATTTATTTTTTGCGTTTTTAGATCTTGTCTTTTAGAATTCTTTTTGTAATATTATAAATAGGCATTTAAGCTTGTCTTTGTAAAGGAAGAACGTTTGATATACTTTTAAAATCCAATTAAGAGAGTTTTCTCTATGAAATTGCAATTGTTTAGTAATTGTGTAATTAAGTTCACATTTTGAAATCAATCGTTGAATTGGTTTTTGTTATTTAACGCTTCTGCACTGTGTCAAAATGTGTATATATATTATGAACTTTTATACATAAAATTTGAATTGCCTATATATTTTATATGCTCTATAGGATATAGTTGTATTTGCATATTATATATTTTATTATACGAGATAAAAATAATATATCATATATATTTTATATGTTATAGCAATATATGAAATTTGTATATGTTATATATGATGTATATATTTATATGTTATAGTAATATGTTATAATTTTATGCAAGAAATTTGCATAGCTTATATTTATATTAAGTCTTATATGTGATGTATTTGTTTATGTGTATTGTATATTTTTTTTAAACAAAATAACATATCATATGTTTATATATGATATGTATTTTATATATGTTATATGTTATACCAGATATAAATATTTTAAATGTTATGGTAATATATTAAATTAGAGAATATAGTATATGTTGTATTGAGATTAAAAAAAAAAAAACTTGTATGTTCTTATATGTTATTTAGGAGATATATATATATATATAATTTATATGTTTAGTAATATGTAAAATTCTTACACATGAAATTTGCACAGTATGTTTATATATTATATGTTACATATGATATATTTGTTTATGTGTCTTGCATAATTTATTTTAAAACATAAAAAATATATATCGTATGTTCATATGCTCTACATGTCGAATGATATATAATTTAGATGCTATAGTAATATAGCATATATTTGTATATGTCTAACATATGTTTTAACATATAAGATAAATAAAAATACCATATGTTATATTGAAAATAAATACTTTATATGTTATAGTAGTATATTAAATTAAGGCAAATGTATTTTATATGTTACAATACTATATTAAATTAGGACATTATTATGTGCTATATTAATATTAAAAATTTGTATATGATCTTATTTGTTATTTAGGATATATAATTTATATGTATAGTAGTTGTAATATCTTTATACATGAAATTTTTGAACTATATATATTTAATATATACTTTACATGTTATACATAATATATTTGTTTATGTATACTGTATATGTTATTTTAAAACATAAAAAAAAAAAATCATTTGTTTATTATCTTATAAATGATATACAATTTAGATGTTATAGTAACATATAATATATTTGCATATATCCATATCTGTATTTGATGTATGTTATAGCAACATATATATCAAATACACATATCATATGTGTGTGTGTATCTTAATTGTGTTATAGTATATATACTTTATTGTATATTAATATATAAAATTTGTAAATCTTTTGTTATGTTATATATAAATTATCATCCTAATATAAATTGTCATAATGATGAAATTAAACAAACAATAAAAAAAATTGATTTACCAAGCAAAAAAATGAATAAATATATCGATATGATCTACTATGTATGTTATAATACCCTAAATTATATATTCACTTAATTCTTGATAATTACTAAATTTGATGATAAAATTATAAACAATATTAAGAAAATGCTAGAAAAATTGCACCCAATTTTTTCACGATTTGATAATATTAAGCAAAGACTTGTCTAGGTATAGTTTGGTAACAGAAGCACTTAAATTGTTTTCTACACCAAATAGAATTTTACGAATATGTTTTTTTTTATATATAGTTGACGAGTATCGAAAATATTATAACACTTTAAGAAGTAAATATAATATCTAAATACGTAGACGAGTAACGGCAAACTCAAAAAGAAAAAAATAATAATAATAAAATAAAAAGAAGAAAAGTCAAATCTGAGAAACCTTTAAAAATGATATTATGTATATATTTAAACTTTATCATGAGTATTTAAAATATAATTCCAATTCTAAACTTATATAAAATCTTAAGCCGAAAACCCTAGACTTTAATGCTCGAAAATACTCAATGTACTTATAACGGCTCTTTATTGCACGCCATGTTAGATATCAATTATAATTTTTTCTATCCTTATTTTTGAATAATAAGGACAACAGCTTACATTAATAAAAATAGGTACCAAAGTTATACGTAGCATAAAATACCATCCAAATCCTTTCTAGGACGTCTACTACTATGCAGGGAAAATTGAATTACATCCATCAAGGATAGCTGTTATTGTAGTTTATGGGGTCCGGAGTATTTTAATGAATTGAGTTCTAAAGAATGAATATAAAATAAAATAAAAAGGAATTTAAAATGCATTTCAAATTTTTTTGTGAATTAAAGAATATATATACATAGTTTAGTTTTTTTTTTTTTTTTATAACTCTATTCCATAAATTTTTAGAATATTATAAATGATAAGAATATTAATATATAAGAATATATAAATTTTAAAGCATAAACAAATTGGAATCTTAAAAAAATTCTAATATCGGCTTTGATTTGTGGAACTATAATTAGACTTAGTTAAATTTTAAAACACACGGCGGAAAATTTAAACATGTTTAAAACACTAGATTAAATATCTCTCTCTATATATAATACAAAAACCTAAATGAAAAATAGTGAAATTCGAATACTTTAACACAGCTGTTATATTATGTAGTTCAAACATGAAATATGCATATAGAGCTTTTAACACTTTCATTTTGGTTCATTGTACTCGGAAAAAAAATAAATATATAAATAAATATAAAATAAAATTGTTTGAATTGTTAAGATACTTACATGGCAATTCAAGGAAGAACAGCATCAACCATATGAAGTCACGCGTAGTGGTATCATCCTTTTAATTCTTTCTTAAGAAAACTTGATAGCAAAGGGGAAAAAAGTTTTATTGTCTTAGCTACTGTATCTTAATTCTATTCTAAATGTTAATAATATGATAAGTATATATTGAGTAATAATAATTATTTGTTTTATTTTAAAATATTTTATTTTTAAAATTTATTTAATTACATACCAAATATCTTTTGTTTGAGAAAGATAAAGACGGTATATCTAGAATAGCAAGTGTTTTTCCACCCAAGGGAAACTAATTATTTAAAGACCCTCTCTATTTCGTTCATTCTCCAAGGAATGTCGACGCTTCCTCTTCAACCAAACCAGTTATACTGTCCACCTCTTCCAGTCTTCCTCTAAATACTCCAAATCTTCACCTAGATAGAAATTGAGTTTAGATAGTTTAAATGAATCAAATGAATTATAGGATTTAATTAGACAAGTTGGCTTAATTTAATTAGCTAATAATTAAGTTGGTTTTGAGATTTGAAATTCCTCAAATCCCTAAACATGTTCTAAAAATGTTTAGAGGATTCCTAAACATACAATTTAGACCAAAAATACCAATTCCTAAATCTCAGTAAAATTTGAGTTCATTTGCTTGAATAAAAATATCAATTCTTAAACCGAACTCAAATTAAATATCTTTGTATCAAATTAAATTCCTAAATTAAGTTCTTATTTTAAGATCTTAATTTATAACTTATCAGTTCATAAATCATCTTTTAAATACTTCTGGAACTATAGATATTGATCTGATGGTTCTAAACCTATATCCTATTTCTATTTTATCCAAATTTAACTTTACCCTTTCATTTTCTTTTCTTTCTTTTGGCTGCCCTTTTCTTCCCCTTCATTTTTCGTTTCCCTCTTCTTTCTTCTTTTCTCATCTCTTCTTCTCTTTCTTTTTGCTTTCTCTAAACTCAAATTCAAGAAGATAAATTAAGGATAGGAAACAAGATAGAAAGAGGAGATCAAGTAGAATTAGCTTCAACAAGAAGAAGAAGAAGAAGGAATTGCATGAGTAGGCTCAAAGAGCTAAGTTTTCTATTTCTATTTCTCTTTGTTTTTACTTGTTATTTACATTTGTAATTGATGAGTTAATGTTGAATTGGGTTGAGTGTGCATGTATTTGTTGATATATGCTTGTTGGAGGTCGGATTGTGAAGGAGGAGAAGATGATGAATAGTAGTTGTGATGGTTTGATTGTTGTTTGAAGTTGTTGGAGGAAGATTGAAGTGTTAGGAGTTGTTATTAGAGTTTATTTGATGTTAGAATTGATATAGAAAGCTTAGTAATGATTTGAAGAAGTTTTGATAAAGGAAAGTGTAAAAAACATGTTTTCGCAAACTGTTCTATCGTCAATGCTGCCTCCTGGAGCTTCTACGCGGCAGCTTTGAGGCGGTGTTGAAGGGAACGGAATGCATTTTCTTAAAGTTGCCTCAACATGTTGGTGTTGAACCTCTACTGCAGCTTTGAATTTACACGCCGGTGTAGAAGTGTCGGTGTTCGTTTTACTCAGTTGCCTGTTTCGTAGCTTGATCGTATTTTGGCCATAAATTTTTCATACGACCTCTGATTGAGGTGATTCAAGTTGCTATAAAGTTTAAAAAGATATATACAACTTTCATGTTTTGCGTTTTTACAAATTCTAAACTTATCGATGCTTAAATTTTTAATTCTTTCGGCTATTGTGTTTTCCTAACAAAATTAAAACTTGTTTTTGATTCTAATGTTATTGTTAAGTGTAAATGGATCTTTTTGAGCTAAAATGAGATAGATTAATGATGTTTGATGTGTAATGATGATGAGGGATATAATGAAGCATGATTTAAGTATATTTGTAGATTATCAAATATTGAATTTCCAAGAGTATTAAACTAAAAGTAGTTATGTTGTATATATGATTTTCATTGCTTTTTTTATGATCTTGTGACCACTTAGTGAAATTAAATGATCTTGGTAAATATATAAATGATGATTTATGTTTATATGAATTTTATTTGAATTTCTTCATGCTAAGTTTAAGATTTGTTTATTTGTTGTTTTGATTAGTTATTGAACTTAAATGAACTTTGAAATGATCTAGGTTCAAAGTCTATTTAAATTCATGTGTTTAATTATTCATCTTAAGTATTGAAGTTAATGATGATGATTATGATGGTTGTGTTGCTAGTAGTCTAAAATGTTTATTTTTGCATTTATATTTGAATTAATACCTTTGTTTTATATGTATAATGTGTGTGTGTAGTAAAATTATTAATTATGTTTTATACATTAAAGGTGTTAGTTAAGTTAGATTTATAAAATCAACTTGGTTTTCACAAGATTAGTGATAGAATGTTTATTTCCTTAGTTAAGTTGGCATTTATGCCCAAATGAAGCCCAAATGAGACTCAAATTCACCCAAATTGAAATTAAGTTGCATATGCTTTAAGGGGCAAATTTGGAAACATGTTTAAAGCTAATTTTGCTTAATTAACCTACTTTTAGGGGCAGCCATTGTTTTATACGAATTTTGCTTTTTCTTTCTTTCTTTTCTTCTTCTCTTTCAATTCATTTCAAGTTCAAGTCAAGAAAATATCAAGTTTTAAAAATCAAAGTTCTCCTCAAGACAAGGTATATGTATGTGTTGATTTAACTATGATTGTTGCTTTGTTTTCTTTCTTGAAGTGGTTGTATAATTCTTGATTGAATGAGTTTAAGGTTATCTAAATTGCTTGTTCATGTATTGAGATGAGTTAGAATGTGTTTTGTGAGTGTGTGGTTTGTGAAGTATTGTAGAAGTGATATGAAGTGTTTGGAGGATGTGAAGAGGATTTGTGTAGGAAAAACTTAGAATGGATTGAAGTGGATTGGAAGTGTTTAATGTGTTGATTTCATGTTTGAGTTGCTAGGATTGAGTAGTATAGATAGGAGTGAGTATATGAAGTTGAAAATGTAGTTGAGGAAGGTTTTAAAGTGTAATAGGATAGAATTTTCGAAGTGGAAAAACAGGGGATTTGTATTATGTCGTTTAGGTCTGTTTTAAACGTACGTTGGCACTTGGGAATTCAATGCCGCCGGCGTAGAGGTAGAGTTGGATTCAAATTTCTTAACGCCGCTTTGCTACACCGCGGCCTATAGGCGGTGTTGGAAGCACAGAATCAAATTTCTTAAGGCCGACCGAACGCCGCCGGCTTTCGCTAGAAAAGTCAGCCGGCGTTCATCCTTTCATATTGTATGCCGGCTACTGGGAATCAAAGCCGTCGGCGTATGTGTTAAAGCTGCCAGCGTATCTGGGTAAGCGGACGGCTTACACCTCTCTGGACGTTTTTGAAAAATTTTGGCTTTTCATTCTACACCGGCTCAAAGCCGCCGACGTAAGATGAAGGCAGTCGGCGTACCCTTGAGCGCTGCCAGGGTTGGCAGTGTTGTTTTTCATAGTATTGAACACCGGCTCAAAGCCGCCAGCGTTGAGTACCGGCGTATCCCCTGCGCTTTTGAATTTTAAAAACTTTTTCTAAAATTTTTCGAAGTTTGTTATTTGAGCAATTAATTTTTATTAAGCGATCTAGGATACAATAGGATGTTTAAATGCTTTATTTTGACTTTGTATTCAATTATTTGAATTTCTTTGATTTATTTGTGATATATAGATATAAAATGCATGTATATTTGTAAGAGTGAAATCTATATTTATTGATTTATTGATTATTGTGATATTCCTATTTCAGTTAAGGATTCTTCGGTTAGTTCATCACCGAGAGATCCTAGTTATATGCTAACGGGTTCAGGTACGCAATAACTTGTTTGATGATTGCTAGGAATAGGCATTCCTAATCTGATTTAAATTGATTTGACTTAATATTTGAATGAATTGGATGTCTATTACGCTGTTTAATCTGGTCCGAGGAGCAGCAAACCTGTCATGATGCAATGACATGTTAGTTAGGCGCATAACCAAGCCATGATGCAATGACTTTACCATGATGCAATGGTACGCTATGATGCAATAGTGATTCTTTTGGTTAAGTGGGTAGCCGATAGGGGGAATAGTATCTGAGTAACGTTTGCTTAAACTTATGGGGAAATACCATGATTTAGTTCAAAGTTTATGGGAACTTGTGAACTAGGCTCATGTTATGGACTGAGTTTAAGTAGAGTCAGGCAACGGCTTTTAAACCCTAAATGAAGCTATTATCTTCATGAAATAGATATAGGAGATATAAGTATTCGGACTGCTTATATCAACCCCTGAGCAGCTGCTGTTACTCAGGATCCCTGAATTCCCGAAGTGTGACCCGAGGTTTGAATACCCTCCTGTTGATTTGTGAAAGAAAATGTAATAAAGATAATCACTTGTCTTCTAATGCATTACATTGGCTTGATGACTTGTTTTTGCATTTGTTATTGTGTACTAGGCCTTTGGCTCACTTTTGCTGCTTTGCAGGTATTGGAGACGAGTTTTATGATGATTTGGGCTATGGGTCCGATTTCGAGAGATTTCTGGATGAGTGGGACGAATAGGATCCGATCACCCTGGACTTTTGGAAGAATTTTTGCTAAGGAAAAGTTATGTATAGATGGCTTGTTAGTTAAGCCTATTTGTTGTAAAGACCTTAAGATCCCTTAGGATTCTTTTTGATGTAAGAAAACATGTAATTTTTGTAGTGTCTTGTATTGACACTAAATAGTGTTTATATGATGTAAATGTATGTATAGATTGCTTTTGTTAGCAATCTTGTTTTGTTAAAAGTTCTTTATAAAGTTATAGTGATTTTGATCAAACAATTTTCATAAACTGTTAGTTTTAGGACAACCTTACATATAATGTGAAAACGTTATATGTGGTTGGGGACTCGGTACTCTAAGTCTCGGGATTTAGAGGGTCGGGTCTTTACAAACTTAGTTAACAAACTTAAGTTCAACTTGATTAAATAGACTCAAATGAGTTAAAATGAATTAGATTGAGTTAGTTTAACCGTCTTTGACTTAGTTTTTGAATTAAATGATTAAGGTTAATAAATTAAGCTAAGTTTAAGTTAAGGTGAGTTCAAGTTGACATAGATCCTACATGTATAATGAATTAGTAATGAATCTAAGTTCAACTTGACTAAATGAGCTTGAATTAGCTAAAAGGAATTAGATTACTTAAGTTAATCAACTTGAACTAGTTTTAGATTAAATGACTAACTCTAAACAATTTGGCTAAGGTTAAGCTGAAATGGGTTAATAGCTAATAATTAGCTTAGATGAATGAATTAGGATGATCTTTGAATCATATGGGAATATGTTGTTTCAAATGTTTATTTACTTTGAATATGAATGCTTTTATGTATGAATGCTTTAAGTGTGCTCTGTTTTGTGATAAGAAACTATAATTAAAGTGAAAAGAATTACTTTGATAGATAAAGGAGAACTGTCCATATTTTAGCGGGACGATATTCGCAGCCATAGTGGGGTTCCACATTAGTGTCTGATCAAATAGGATTTAATAAAATGAGTTGGAGATGAATGGATAAATTGCTTAAGTTCTTCTATGATTTTGATGAAGTGGATGATTAGTTTAGTTTAGTTTCTTACACGAGCTCTTTCCTTAACAGAAGTGGATATCTTATTTATCTTCTAGATTATCTTCTGGAATTCCTTCTGAGACTCCTTTTGGATTTCGTATATAAGGTACGCAGTATCTTGCGTGTTGGATGTTAGGATAGGCATCTAAAATGAATTAAGAACTTAAACTTGACTTAATAATTGATGAGTGTTGATTGTCTTTTACGCCGTTGAATCTGGTTCGGAGAGCGGGA
This sequence comes from Combretum micranthum, assembly GCA_024138025.1. Taxonomy (NCBI): domain Eukaryota; kingdom Viridiplantae; phylum Streptophyta; class Magnoliopsida; order Myrtales; family Combretaceae; genus Combretum; species Combretum micranthum. The sequence continues at coordinate 258,205 of JAMXBD010000335.1, read as the reverse complement.
CCTTGCTCAGATTGGGGGCATGGTACTTTTTTTCGTTATTGGATAGAATTATCTAGGAGATATAAATATTCGAGCTACTTATATCAACCCCATGAGCGTCGTGATACGTTACTCAGGATCCCCTAGTATTACAGGCTACGCCGGAAGGTGGGGCTGCCTAGTCTATATGAACAGTAGGGACCACTCAGGGAGGCGGACGTGATACTAGATCCTTGATGTCCAGAGTTTGAATACTCCCATGTTGATTTGTTTATTTTAAAGAAAAGATAATAACTTGTTGATTATGCATTGCATTTAGTTAAGCTCATGTGTCACTCCGTGTGTGATTGTGTTGCTGTGTACAGGGCTTCGGCTCATTCTTGTTGTTGTTATTCTTTTACAGGTTTTGTTGTTGATAAAGATGATGTTGATGAAGTTGATGATGATGAGTTCTTGTTAATGTTGGTAATGATGGATGATGAGATGATGAATGATGATGTTGTCTCGGGTTTTTGGGTGCTTTTGTTGACTCGGGAAGGATTGTGGATGAGTGATGTGAGTCAGAAGCGTTGAGTAGTTTAGTTGTTTTGTTTCTCCTTTTGTTTGTTTTATAGAGACTGGATTCATTTATAAATTTGTATTTTCATTCAAGGGCTTGTTAGCGCCCATGTTTTGTAAATAAGCTTTTGTAAATATTTATCAAAGTTAAAGTTTTTCCACTTGTAATAGTGGAAGTTTGAAATGCTTTTATGCAGAAACGTTTTTATTAAAGTTTATTTTTCCGTTGCTAAATCCAGTTATATGAAAATCTAACTAAACGATTTCACAACCTAAAATCGGATAGCAATATTCAATATAAACACATTCTTTTAAGACAACCTTACGTATAATTCGTAAGAGTTATACATGGTTGGGGATTTGGTGTGCTCAATTTGAGAATTGAGCATGTCGGGTCTTTACATCCTCCCACCACCTTAGTTACACTTTAGAAAAAAAAAAAAAAAGGAAAATTGTATCAACAAATCACTACCACTAATTGCCATGATTTCCTTTTCAACTGACTCGCAACGCAACCACCTTAACCATAGATACCACCATCACAGCTCAAACACCATCATAATAATAACGGCAACATCAACAATGACCTCACCTTGCATGCAATCACCGTTTTCATAACGGAAGTTAAAACGACAGCAACAACAAACGTTCCATCATTCTTTATTCTTAGACCTGTTGTGTTCCCTATCCTTTCTCTCTCCCCTGGACGAGCATGCCCAACGAATCAACCACCAAATTTACCCTCTTCACATCTGCCAAGCACACTAAACACCACTAAACAGCTGAGACACCCAATGGATGCTTTTTCTCTACTGTTCAGTCTGTTATATTAGCCCTACTCACATAAGAACCATGCACCCATATCAATAAAACCAATCAGCTTCAACACTATATGCTACCGCCAGCTATTCTAGAAAATCACCATCACAATTCTAATCCAATAACGAACCCAAAATTATTTTGATGTAATAAGTTTATAGCGAGGATTTTTGGGATCACTAAAGGAGTGGAAGATTCCATCTTCAATCCTGGTGAGTGATGAGGTGAACTTACTCCACATCATTCTATTTTCACTCACATGTAATAAAATAATAATCGAATTAAAGATGATGAATTTTCAATGGCAAGAAAGAGAACTATATTGCTAGAGAAATATAATTCATGTAGGTTTGATATTGGAAAACCTAATTAAAGGAAGTGTCTTAAGGATTGATGATTAAAATAATAAAATAAAATTTAAGAAAAGATGAAGAAATCATCATGTTGGGGATCGTATTGCTATTGACCATATCATAATTGAAGCAACACTAGAATTTGAGGTGCACAATATAAACCTTCAGGACTGCAAAGTAAAAGAAGTATGCTTAAAAAATGAAATGTAAAAGAAAACCTAGATTTATCATAGTATTTGATAATATAAGAACTTAAGGTATCCTTATAATATGTCTGGTTTGGTATGTTTGTCTCTTTCTCTCTCTCTATATATATATATATATTTACAATAATACGTTTTTTTTTCTATTGGAAAATTTACCATCCTACGTTAATAGCATTATAATTCAATTTGATGTGATTTTGTATACACAAACAAATTAATTTCAACTTTTTTAGAAATTTGGTTAATTCTAAAGTGGATTCTGACATAGGTCTAAAAAATGAAACATAATTTTATGATAAAATGGAAATTAATAAAAGTATAGTTTATACGTTTTAACTCTTAAGTAATTATAATCCTTCAGGACTACATAGAATAAAATATGTCACACCCGCCCCCCACTACCGAGGTTCTGGATGTGATGCCAGGGCAGACAACTGCCACAGGTAGAGCTGGACAAATGGGCTATGGCCCACGGGCCAGCCCGTTTAACCCACTTTAAAAACGGGTTAGGGTTAGCTCTTTTTAGCCCGTTTAAAAGTGGGTAAATTTTACCCAACCCACTTAACCCGTGGGCCAAAGTGGGCTAGCCCGCGGGTTAAGTGGGTTGACCCACTAATCCACTTTTATAAAAATAAAATAAATAATTATAGGATAAATATGTATTAATGAAGGTTATTCTTGAGATTTTTTATACTTGAGATTAAATTTATGTGTTAATTATAACAAAGAATGACAAATTGATGCACATGCACCATAAAATTTTATAAAATATATAATTATAAATGAAATATATTATCTAATAAGTTATTTTAGAAAACTTATTTTTATATAAAAAGTAATTAAAATAATAATGAAATTAATCATTAATATATATAACCTTATAAAACTCTCTTTTTTATTATATATATTTTATTTAATTAGTATAAATAAGTTAAATAGGTCAACTTGGCCCATTTGACTCACAAAATATGTAAGTGGGTTAAAAGGATCAAAAAGTGGGCTAGCCCGTTTAACCCACGGGCTAAAGTGGGTTGGGTTAGGATCATACAATTTTGGCCCGTTTTTAAAGTGAGTCAAAATTTTTTAGCCCGTTTAACCCATGGGCCAAAGTGGGCCGAGTCGGGTTGGCCCGTTTAACCCATTTGCCCACCTCTAGCCACAGGCCCCTTAGTGATAATGGCCGACATCCACCCTCAGGTGAGACCCCAACCAACGCATGCCCCGCAGGGTATCACGGGCACTATAAGTATTGTTACCCTCAGGTGAGTTGACCCCAGCTGCAGCCAGCTCAATTGGTAAGAGGTGCTGCCTTTGGATCTAGAGCTGGACAAATGGGCCATAACCCGTGGGTTAGCCCGTTTAACCCACTTTTAAAATGGGTTAGGGTTGATTTTTTTCAACTCATTTAAAAGCGGGCTAAAAAAACCCAGCCCGTTTAACCCACAGGTTAAAGCGGGTTAACTCGCAATAGGCCGGGTTGGCCCACTTTTTTTTTTTTTTTTTAGTGCATCTATACTTTGGCTAGCTGTGCAATCTCTCATTGCTGCCAATTCAACTATATTTTTCCACTTATTGTAAGAAAAACCCATCCTGCAAAGGCACAATAGGAAGGGTGGAAGAATCAGAAAAACAAGAAATAAAAGGTAGATCGCAGAGATTAACTAGGTAGAGCTATATGAAGTTCTCAATAATTATACCTGAGAACCGGACACCCACATGATCCTACCCATCTTGGAAAAAACTCCTTAAGAAAAGGCCTCTCAAGATTTCCAACCTTATTAGCAAAATGTCGGAACTGCAATATTTTATTCATATTGAAAGTGAGGAAATCTATACAAGAATAAAAATATAAAGATATTATAAAGCTTTCAGGAAATATCAATTTTTATGTAAAAAGATGATAGCATCAAGATCCCAAGGTCATTACAAAAACATGATGACAAATGAAGATTCAAGTCAATTTATAGTGAGACGTAATAAAGACCAGTTTTAAATAACCAAAAAAAAAAAAATTTCTGTAGGGGCCATCACAAAGAAGTTTGAAAAAGTCCACTATTGCATTTCCCATCTTTTACAGGAAACGGGATATAACCTAAAAAATAAAGGATAAAATACAAGTGACACCCCAATTGACATCTAAAATGCTCTGATTAAAGTGCACTGCTTCTATCTGTGCATAAGCAAGCGTGTAATAGCCTTGTCGGCAGGGATCTTCCCTGTGGAAACAAGCAAGGATTTTTTTTTCCTAAATTGAAACAAATTTACCGTTGAAAAACTTGAATCTTAATAACTCCACTGAACCAGTTAAACGAACAATTTTTTTTCCCCAAAATAGTCTGTATATCAACTTTTGTTGCATTTGAATTACCAACAAAATGATCGGCCTAAAAAAAAAAAAGGAATTACCAACAAAATGTTGCTTAAGTGAGTTAGAACAATGCCCACACTAAGTTTCCAAGAGGATGTAAAAGAGTATTTAAAGCTACCATCAAAGCAGCTCCAAATCCACATAAAATAGGGTTAATTTTTTTTTGAACTTGCACGTTTTTGCCACCAAACAATGGTGAAAGAAAGTCATGCAACAATCGCCTCCTTTGTACTCAGAGTTCTCGAAGACTGGCCTGCATCTAAACTACGAGAGACTATAGTCTGCAAAATCTGCACAGAATAAGAACCATAAAGATAAAAAATTTGCACAACAAGCTTCTATCAGGGCAAAGTTAAAACAACAATGAGAGATGACGTTAAATTATAAGACTATTAGTATAATATTGTTCTTTTGTTAAATTTTAAATGAGTCAAGTTAGTAGGCTGGCCTGTTTAACCCACTAGCCCGTGTGGGTTGGGTTAGAGTTATAAATTTCGGCCCGTTTATTAAAGTGGGTTAAAATTTATTAGCCCGTTTAACCCACCAGCCCGCATGGGCCGGGCCAGGTTGGCCCATTTAACCCACTTGCCCAGTTCTATTTGGGCAGGCAAAGGCCTCAGGTCGTAGGTTCGATCCCCGAAGGCTACAGTTGGGGTCGACTCACCTGAGGGTAACAATACCTATAGTGCCCGTGATACCCTGCAGGGCATGCGTTGGTTGGGGTCTCACCTGAGGGTGGATGTCGGTCATTATCACTAGGGGGCATGTGGCAGTTGTCTGCCCTGCATCACATCTAGAACCTCGGTAGTGGGGGGCGGGTGTGACAAAATATAAAATAAAACCTAGATTTATCATAGTATTTGATTATATAAGAAATTAATGTATCCTTATACTATATCTGGTTTGGTATGTCTATATGTATATTTACAATATTACGTTTTAGTTTTAGTTTTAGCTTCTTTTTTTTTTTTGGAAAATTTACCACCCTATGGTACTAGCATTAAACTCAATTTGATGTGATTTTGTATACACAAACATATTCATTTCAACTTCTTTAGAAAATTGGCTTATTCTAAAATGTATTCCGAGATAGATCTAAAAAACGAAACATAATTTTATGATAAAATAAAATTAATAAAAGTATAGTTTATACGTTTTAACTCATTAAGTGATGCAAATCCGACAGTTGTATTTCGAATGAGAAAGGTAATACAATTACAAGAAAGATTAACAACTTTGTCCATACCACATGTTATTTACAATTCATCAGGGACAACATACATCCCCCTTTTGCAATCCCAGTTAAACATACGCCATCCATACGATTGCCCCCAACAAAGAAAATCGAGTATTTCCCAAGGTTTTATATTGAATATTAGCATTTCAAAATCATCTTTCCTTAAACAATCTTATTATTTTATCTGTAAAGTTATTTATATGAGCGTCTTTTCTAGGTTTTGTGGTCTTACGTATTTTTATGTAACATGCTTCTCAAAAATTAAAACAAAAATTATATAAAATGATTACCAATAGCATTTAAAATCTCAAAAAATAGGTACTTAGTGTAGCAATTTGGGTCAGTTAAGCACCCTTGATGGGAATACTCTTATGATTCTAAATGGTTTAAAATGTTTGTAAATGATCTAAATCGACTTGTTAAGACTTGTTGACGTATATATAAATTTTTTTAAATTATTTTTTTAAAATCATATATAAAAACAAAGAGAAACAAATAAATTCAACAATTTACAGGGTTAAATGGACCAGAGAGCCTGGATAAATCATAGCTTAACTTATGCTTTATATATATATATATATATATATATATATATATTATGTAAGGAGAGATAACTAAAGCCTTTATAAGTTTCGGGCGTGGAGCCTCTACTTCTATATATGGTTGGTAGAATAACGACTACTCAAATCTTTATAATTTGCTATTCATTTACGGGAAAAAAAAAATTAAAGGATTAGAGTTGCATCTTATGGATCGTTCACTTCATTTATTGAATGAATAAGACTATAATGGAATTCATATTATGGAAGAATAGAATAGAAATGTAATAAAAAAATCTTATTAATTTTTTATTTAAATTGTGGTATTTAAAAAAAAAAAGATAATACTAGTCTTGAATTAGTACTAATAAATTTGAATAAAAAATGATTGTATAATATTTTGTGTAATAGGAATTTATTATGAAATCTCTATTTAGTAAATTAAATATCGTAATAGCTATTTATAAGAAATAAGACAATAATAAAATTATAATTACAGTAAAGTTAATGAGCAGGTAATTGTTTTAAATTGTTTCTGTTATAAATTATGATATTGTTCCTTCTTTTTTTTTTTTTTTTTGGAATAAATATACATTGGATCATAAATGATCATACATGAAAGGACATCCATCCAAAATACAAATTAGAAGAAGAGCCTACTGACCAAGAAACAAAAAACAAAAGATGCAAATGATTAACTTGACCTAACATGCATCCTAATTATTCTTCTAATAACAAATATGATTTTTGTCTTTGAACAAAAAAGGCAAAGCAAAATCAAGAGGAACAAAGCCAATCCAGAAATCCTCCCTACAATCATGCATCATAGCTGCCAACTTATCTGCTAACATATTTGATTCCCTTAGATAGAAAGAAATTGAAGCATGACTAAACTTTTGAAAGTTTTGCCTACATATCAATAATAGTTAACTAAATATAATTTCACCTTGTTAGCTGCTGCAACTTAGAAGTCAGACTACACAAAAAGAGTCAAAAGCGATTTCAATATATTGAAAAGACATCAATAATGACCATTGTAACGCGAATAGAATGGCCCATAGTTCTACCTCTAGGATGGATAGGCCACCAAGTTTTTTTCCGAGACCAATAATCTAGTCGCCTTTGTTGTCTCTAAAAACTACATCAATAGTAGCATCCCTCGATGAGTTAATTGAGGCATCTATATTAATCTTTATATAACCATCAAAAGGAAGAGTCCAATGCACATAAAGATAAGAGATAGAAGCTTGTTTTATTGATTTGTTCTGATATGCCCAATATTCATGAACTGAACATCAAATTTTTTTATATAAGTCTTCACAAGAAAGACCACGACCTTGAAGAAGATTATTACGATCCCACCATAATAACCATAGAGTAAAACCAAATAACACATAATTTGGAATAGAAGTTGCATGATAAGAATGATTTGAAAGAGATGCATATTTTCTTAACCAATCCATCAAATTTAAATGCGAGCCATCATTTAAAATAGATTCAAGACCAAGCAAAACCCACACATGTTGAATGTCAGGACAATCACGAAAAGCATGTAAAGCATCCTCTTCTTGTAAATGACATCTTAGGCATAGATAAGTTGTCTTGAGAATGCGATTCAATTTACTTCCCAAAGGCAAGCCAACATTAATAATTCTCAAAGAAAGGTTTTACATTTAGGACTTAGATGTGAAGTCCATATCCATTTAATGCTGATGGATAAAGAAGATGAATTGTGAATATCCTTACCATGCAAAGCATGATAAAAATCATCCAATTTTGGCTGACTATGGACTTAATTAGAAAAAAGATATTGATCTTGCATGTTTGGGATTAATGTGCAAGGACCATAAAGATTCAATAAAATATCTAATGGTTCGAAACCCTATCATTATTCCATATGCACTCATTAACATAATAATCTAATACAGAGAGATTGATTACTGAATAATAAATAGGACCATGGATTATATTTCTAATGGGAATACTACATCTTCAAACATCAAACCAGAAATTTGTATTTTTGCCATTTTCAAGAAGTTTGATGTTTTGTTCCCTAATAATGCTTAAATCTTGTGCTATCCTTCTATAGAGGAGAACAAACATGCCTTGCAGTAGGACAACTAGACTCAATATATTTTTGATATTTTTTGTTACATAATTTGCTCCACTGTGTCTTCCCATGGCAAAATTCATGTACCCTTTTAATGGCACAAGCTTGATTCTTAATTTGCATATTTTGAATCTCCAAAGTTTTAGGTCTAGTAATCTTGTTCCATTTTGTGGAATATTTCCAAAGTTTTAGGTCTAGTAATCTTGTTCCATTTTGTGGAACATTGGGAAGATTGACCGGGAGTTGAAAACAATAATTCCTTGTAAGCTGATATATGGTGTTCACTGTTTTGTTGGATAATCTACAAGTTGCATATAGTACGTAGGAATAGAATTTAAGACAGATTTAATTAAAACAGTCCTACCAGCCATACTTAATAGCTTACTTTTCCACCCGTCAAGCTTTGTTTGTAGCTTATCATTCAGAAACCCAAAATCTTTATGCTAAGATATTTACCTATCCCAATTGGAAAACCCAAATACTTATCAAAACCATCCACATGCTTCATATTTATATAATTTGAGAGGAAATCTTGATCCTGAGAAGAACCATTTTTGGAAAACAAAAGACATGATTTATCAAAGTTAGTTTTCATTCTAGACCAAGAGGCAAAAGTATAAAGAACTTGCTTCACTGTTTGAGCTGAAGGTAAAGGAGCTTCAACAAATCAAATAAGATCATCAGTAAACAACATATGTGAAAAACTCATGTCAGTTCCTCTAATTTTAACGGGAAACCATTCTCGCAGTTGGACTTTAAAACTGATAAGCCGACTTAAGAACTCCATGCATAATATAAACAAATATGGGGAAAGAGAATTCCCTTGTCCAACACCTCTTATGGGCTCAAAAGCATGTAAAGGTGAGCCATTGAAGAGCACTTCAACTGAAGTTGTGGAAACTGGAAACACAAGACATAATAAGTTGAATCCATCAGCTAGGAAAATTTAAGTTATGCAAACACCAATAGACAAAATCCCACTAAAGTGAATCAAAGGCTTTATGTAAATAAATCTTAATAGCCATCCAGCCTTTGATACCACGTTTCTATTGAAAAAAATGAAGGATTTCCCTTAGCAAGATAATATTATCAGATGTCTTGCGACCAAGGACAAAACTGGTATGCATTGGACAAATTAATCATTGAGATAAGATCGCAATCTCAGGCCACGTGCTTTTTGTAACTAATTTATAAATTACATTACATAAAATAATGGGCCGAATCTGAGAAATTTGATTAGCCCCAGTGCACCTGGGAATGAGAGTGAGTAAAGTTTAATTGATAGAACTTGGAATGGTGCAAGTACTAAGATAGAACTAATCAACATTACCATTGAAGACCCAATTTCAAACCAGCACTCTTTAAGAAACATTGCATGAAGGCCAAACTTACCGGAGATTTCTATCGATTCATCGTTTTTAAAGCAGAAAAAAATTTCATACGCTGTGACATGACCTGTTACTCTAAAGCTTGAGAAATGTCTTGAGTTAAACCCCCTCTTCAATCAAAAGGAATATAATTAGTAAGAAAAACATGTAATTTTGAGAAGGTATACAAATACATAAAATGATTTCTAACATGCTGTTGTACAAGATCTGGATCATAAATCCAATTACCAACGGAATCTTTCAAAGCAATGATACCGTTTTTCTTTCTCCTGGCGAGGACTACACCATGATGGTAACGAGCGTTACGCTCACCAGAAGAAATCCAGTTTGCTCGAGATTTTGCTTTCCAAAGCAGTTGCTCTTTCATCAATATATCATTTAATTGATGTTACAAGATGCTTTCGTAGTTGGTCTATGCACGTGCCGAGGGGAAGTGAAGGCAAGTTGTGAAATTATTTTAGGGTTGGGACCCCGAAGCGACTCTCACTAAAAAGCGCGCGGCAGGTGAAGGGCGGCGAGATGACTTAACGTTGTCGTCACAACGCTATTTACCAGGTCCGTCTAGCGTAGGCGCTCCATCTCTCGAGGCACGAGCCCTTTTTTATCCCTTTAGTTTATTATGCAGGCCATATGCTTACTTGTTATTAAGTTAATAGACATACCCAATACATTATTCAAACATTACCCGTGTTCCTTGAATGCGTAAATTCGATTTTAAAGTAGCTTAGCTCCTCTAATTGCAGACAGTGGCATCCGAGTAATATACTTAGGGAGAATATCCCAATTGGCAACTAAATTTTATTAATCTTTTAATTAATAATTTTTAAATTTAAAGATTTCAATTTATTATCTAAAGTTTATCTATTTTTACAATAAACCATTTAAGTCAAATCAAATTTTACAATTATCTATCTAAATTTTTTATTTATTTTTGCAGCTTACCACCTAAACTTGAAAAGTTCATAGATACTAATTGTGCATTTTTAAAATGTGGATAGTTAATTACATAGCTTAGTAATGCTCAAGTACAAATGTGATATTTGCCCATCTATTTTGCCTTCTTTTGAGATTTATTAGTATTATTCCCTTATCTCATAGAGCTCTCGTTTTATTAAAATTATTATGCTTTTGGATCTGCTAAAAAATTATACATCTAAAATAAAATATATATTATTAAAATAATTATTTAGGATTTGCAGGGTTTATAGATTGGTCAAAAATACCTATTAGACAAATGAATCTATGGAGAGTATTGAATATTAAAATTGACAATTTCAAGATATAAGTAGTTAATAAAATGCTACCTTATTCTTTATATCTATATTATTTATGTGAAAGCATCACTTTGGGTATTTCAGGCATATTATCTTTTTTAAATTACTTATTTAGGTGTTATTTTCACTTATTAATCTAAGATGTACAATAATAAAAATAAAAAAAAAAGGACAAAATTGTCCTTCCTTCTTTCTCTTTCTCTCCAATCCAAATAATGAGTGCTAACTTCCGTTCCCCCCTCTTTTCCCCTCATTACACAAGCATTCCGCTTTTCAAGTAAAAGACTAACTAACTTAAGAGTTATACTTACCCTTTAAGAAAATAAACTACTCCCTTCACAATATTTATAATTTGTTTTTTAAAAAACAATTTCTCCTTTTTCTTTTCTCTTTAATAGTTCACATTATAATTTAAACTAAGAAAAAGTAAAAGGAAAAAACATATCATATAAATAATTTATATTGAACTATTTCCCTAGATTTTTCTATTTTATGATAAAAGAAATAAGATTTTGTCAGTTTATTTTTTATAATAAATTGTTTGTAACTTTATATTATTAAATTTACACATGCAATGTGAGTGCAACATCTGCTAATATACCATAATACAAACAACTAATAAAAGAATGTCCTCTTATTTTTTCCTCTTCATTTTTAAAACAATTAGGAATCGATAGATTAGCCTTTTTTTTATTTGGATATATAAACACTTGTCAAACTGATATCGACTTTTCCTGGTATGAAAATCGTATAAAGCAATTGACCTAACAATTATTTGAAACTCAATCAGATTCCTAATTCTATAAACTAATCACTTGAGCCAGACAACGCTATACACACACACACACACATATAAACCTACATTCATTTATAAACTAACCAAAAAGCCCCTTAGTTTCTCTATACTTATTCACTTCCAAGGTGTTAATAATATGTACTTTTTTGTAATTAATTATGGATTATGATACTTACACATCCATTAATAAAATTTATACACTGTCTGTATATTGATTTTTTTCCTATTGTTGAATGGACAAAATATTGTAAACAGACATATACATATGTATTATATATATAGTCAATCCATTCGGTAGGAAAAAAAAAGAATACAATATTCAAAATAAAATAGTAGAGTGAAAGGTACTTTTGAAGTTATTAAATACTACACATTTATATTTAATCAAACTTTTAATCGTCAAATGGTAAGTTTTTCCAATAGATGGCGCCAAACGTCACATGCTTGAATTCGCTAGGAGGCAAAGGTAGAATCTTGATGACTTAGGCTTGGATCAATGTGTTATGAGACCTACAAAGATGGAAACTCAATTAGTGGCATGCTGAGCATAGGTCTAGTAGGACCGCTCTAATGCTTAAGTTAGAGATTGTCATAGCAAGCTCATGGATTGAGTAAAAATGATTGGTTGAGTAGGGCATTATCTTTCTCCTGATAGGTGGATAAGTATTTGTTGGAGGCTGACCTGGCAATTGCAAATGGCATAGGCTAGTGAGAGAGTAAGTGGTTAACAATGGAAGTGAAGGATGTGGTGTAGGCTCGGCACTCCTACTACTTGAAGGCCCAATTCGATCGAGTTATATGTGTTGAGCAGCAAGCAAAGTATGGATGACTAAGTGAATGCCAGAGTTGATAGCCTGAGAGTGGGTTCATATATAGTGGTGTCTATAGTTGGAGTTTAGGCCCAGCAAAATGATGTAGCTCGAGTATGTGTTGGGCTTCGACTTAGGTAGCCCAAGCTCCGAAATAGACTATCAATAAGACTCATGTTCATTTTTTTCCTTTCATTTTTTAATTTTATCTTTCAATGCACTTATAATTAGGATGTAATCAGATGGGTCATTATAGGGCTCTAGACCTACCCGATATAATAAAAACCTATAGGATTTTAAGATTAGGTTTGATATGTAGTAAAAACCTAACAGGGATAGGGTTAGGTTTGAATACTATAACATACTCAATGTATACCCGAATCGATACTAAAATTGCAAAAAAAAAAAAGCATTAGTAAAATAAAACTAAACTAAAACAAGATTGTTTGCTATTTATTATTTTTTAGCCTTATGGAGATTAAGATTATTGTTGCATGTTATATTTTAGCCCCAATGAAATGTTTAATATATTTATGTGGTTTAATGTTGAATAATGAATGTGAACTACTATATATTCAATCAATTATACATGGATCATTTCATTTTTATTCGTATAGAAAATGTGTGTCAGAAGTATCGACTTCGCTTGAATTTATTATCAAAATTTTAAGATAAATGAAATACCCTAAACATTTACCTAAGTTAGAAATTAAGTTTAGATAGATTAAATAAGTCAAATGAATTATAGAAAATAATTAAACAAGTTGACATAATTAGATTAGTAATTAATTAAATTAAAATTTGAGATTTCAATTCCTAAACCCTTAAACATGTTATTAAAATGTTTAGTGGATTCCTAAACTCTTAAACTTTAGCCTAAATTTTAATTCCTTAATTATTATAAAATTTAAGTTCATTTGCTTATATAAAAATATCAGTTCTTAAACACGAACTCAAATTAAATATCATTTTGGTCTAAACTAAGTTCCTAAATTAAGTTCTTATTTTAAGTTCTTAATTTCTAACCTATTGATTCTGAAACCATCTTTTAAATATTCATAGAACTAAAGATATTCGTCTAAAAGTTCTAGGCCTAGTACCTTTATTCTAAAAAAAATCCTATTTTTAACATTATCCTTCCTTTTATTCTTTCCATTCCCTTGCTTCTTTAATCTTGTCCTCTTTTCTGCATTTTTGTTTCTCTCTCTCTCTTTTCTTTCTCTTCTCTTTCTTCTCTTTTCTCTCTTCTATCACCCTTAAAATCTCAATTTCAAGAAGAAATAAAAGAAAAATCAAGTAGAAGATGAGATAGGAGAAGAGAAATTAAATTAGAAGAAGAAGAAGAAGAAGAATTCAATTACATGTTCTTGCCATGAGCTAGGTATATTTGTTTTATGTTGTTTTGACTTTGTTTTTTTTATATATGATGAATTGATGTTAGTTATAAGTAAATTTTGTAATAAAATTAGTAGATAAATGAGTTGAAGAATTATGAAATTGTCAAATATGAGATTAAGGAGTTGTATGATGATGGGGATGTGTAGCTTATGTATTTGATGTTGTTAAGGGTATGTGTTGAGTTGTATGATGCTTTTATGGAGTTTTGTTAAAGTAGAATGTGTAAAAATTGATAAAAATGAGTTTGAAAACAGGAAGTTCGAAGCCCCTTGTAATATGACTTGTACAGGTGTACAAAGGGCCTTACAGGCCTCTGGTGGTAACATTTTTTACTGTACAGGCTGCAATGGCCCTTACAGGCCTCTGGTTGGTGTATTTTCGAGTTGTACGGCCGTACATGGGCCCTTACTGGCCTTGGGTTGCAATTCCTTGCTGCGATGCCTTTTGTAATTTCATATAACTTTTTCATCCAAACTCGAATTAGGGTGATTCAAAAGGACACAAAAAGCTTAAAAAGATATCTAGACTTTTATGTTTTGAGTTTTTTCAAATTCTAAAAGTTAAAGTCTAAATTTTGATTGATTCCAGCTCTAAATTTTTCAAACAAAGTAAAAATTTGTGTTTACTAGTTAAATGTGTGTAGATAAATATAATATGAATCTTTGAGCTAAAATAAAATAAATAAATGATAGTTAATGTGGTATGATAGTTAACTGATACAATTAAGCATGAGCTAAGTATATTTATAAATTTAATAAATGATTTGATTAAATATAGAGTTAGATAAAATGAACCTAATTAATAATCTAAGTTCAACTTTGCTTAATAAACTTGAATGAACTAAAATAAATTAGATTGATTAAGTTTAATCAAACTTTACTAAGATTAAGTTAATATAGACTTAGGTTAACATGAATCTTAGATATAAATGAACTTGGTTAATTAATCGTAGTTCTACTTCACTAAATACACTTAATAAAAGCAAAATAAGTTAGATTGACTAAGTTTAATCAAAATGACTTAATAATTGAATTAAATGATTAACTCTAATCAATTTGGCTATGATTAAGTCTAAATGAGTTAATAATTAATAATGGCTTAAGTTAATGAATTAGGATAAACCAAGAATTATGGGGAATATGTTTTCAAATGTATGTATGCTTAGAAAACGAATGTTTGTATATGAACACTTTGTTAGTGTTTTTGTAATAAATTACTATAATCAAATGACAATAGATACTTTGACAGACAATGGAGAACGTCCGCATTTTAGTAGGGCGATCTTACAGCCATAGCGGGGTTCTTATATAGTGTCTGATCAAATAGGGTTTTAAAGCAATTTTGACATAAGTGGTTAATCAATTTAAATGCTTATATGAATTTAATTATTGATCGGATATTTGGATAGCTGGATTATCAATTGAATGGCATCTGAATCTCTGTTTGGATTTAAAATATCAAAGGCACGCAGTAACATACGTAATGATTATTAGAATAGGCATTTTAAAATGGATCAAAACTTAAAGATGGCTCAATAATCAATGAGTGTTGTTTGTGCGTGTGCTGTTGAATCCGATCTGGAGAGCGACAACCTTGTTAAGCGGGCATGATACTTTAAGCGTTAGGATACCACCATCATGATGCAATGATATTTACAAATGGCTCAGGGGTAATTAATAGGGTGTATGGTATCGATGTAACATTTGCTTATTCTTAAAATGACATAATATGATTTAGTTACGTTTTATGGAGATGATTGAACAAGGTGATATTATGGATTAAGTTAATAAAGTTGAGTAACTGCTGTAAACTTTAGATGAGATTACTTTTTCTTATCTGTTATATTAGAGATGTAAGTATTTGGGTTACTTATATCAATCCTCTTGAGCAACTGTAGTTATTCAGGATCCATAGATTCCTACCCTAAGGTAGTTGCTTGTGGGGCTACCGGTACGCTCTCTACTGCTACAATAGTGAGCTAGGGATGCTAAATCGTTTTCAGGAGTGCTTTAGAGTGTGAGTGCTCTAGTGTTAATTTGTTTAACTTAAAGTAAAGATAATATCCTATTGTTGCTATGTTGTATTTAGCTAAACTTGTGTGCCACTTCGTGTGTAATTTTGTTACTGTGTACTAAGCTTCAGCTTATTATTGTTTTTTTTTTTTTTTCAAATCTTGATTTGATGATTGATGATGATAAGGAGGAATGTGATGTGATGGTGATGGTGTTGATGTTGATGATGGAATGATAATGATGTTGTATCAAAGATGATGATTGACTGATGGTAATGAGCTTGGCTAAGGTTTTGGGAGATATTATATGAGTGAAGTGAGTTAGGACCATGGATTTTTATTTGTATTTGTTTTCTGTTTTGTTTAAAAGCTGGATTCATATTTTAAGTTTGTATTATTCTTTAAGGGCTTAGTTGAGAAGCCTATAAGTTTTGTAATATGTTTTAAAGCTTTCTTATTGGGCAAGTTGATCTACTCTTGAGAATAGATTAAAAACAATTTTTATAAAATTTTTTTCTTATAAAGTTGATTTGCTCTGTTAGGAGTAGAGACCTTGTTATTTTTTTATACGGTTTGATTTTCTATAACTAAATCCAGTTGTTTTAGAAATCTAAACAAATGTTTTCATTAATTAAAATCGATTAACAATGTTCAAAATAAACATATTATTCAAGGAAACCTGAGGGTGTAATACATAAAGTATTATGCATGGTAGTATTACTTTAATTAAATTTAGGGCGTTACAATAGGTTTGAAAAAAAAAAAGATATAGGATTTTAGGATCAAGTTTCGGTTTCTAAGGCAAACCCTATAAGACGAGTGTGGATATAACATGAAAGCCTTATATGATTATAAGGCTAGGTTTGACAAACCTTGTGAGATGGTGGGTTAGATTTTAGGTTCATATGATTCGTTCAAGACCCGATCCGATTGCATCCCATCTTACAGTATAGAGAAGTTAATGTACTATTTAAATACAAAAATGAAAAATAGCTTTAAAAATGAATAAGTAAGGAAAATTTATATCTTTATTTGTATTATGCAATTAATTTAGAAAAACCTCTGATGTTTTCTAAGTTAGATTTCATCATGGACTTATCAAAATTAATATATTTTTACTTCACCGGATTCTATAAAGGCAAAAGTTTTATACTACGATAAAGTAGTAGAGTAGGCATGGATCAGTTTACTAGTCAATAACCCCCCTTTTAAACTAAACCAAAACCATCTTTTTTTAAAAACTTAAACCTAAACCGGTGCATTATTAATGGTTAACGGTTAACCATTTTTTTGGGTTAATATTTCGATTTTCAATTTTTTAACCATTTAACATAATGGTTAACCAAAGTTATAGGTAACCATATTTTCAGTTGGTTCATAAAAAGGTTAAACCCTTTTGTTTCATAATTACATATAAAAATAGCAAATTAACAAGTTAAACATCACAATTACTTTCAAAAATTGCAAATCAATAAGTTAAATAAATATAAAACTAACAAAAAATTTAGGAATATAACTCTAATATAAGATTATATAAATTAAAACTTTATAGTCTTTTCATTTTTTCAACTCATAACACAACAACATAACAATTAAAACATAAATGTTCGAATTATTGATTTTTTAATGGTTAACTGTTAATCATCGGTTTCTCATTGTTACAAACTGAAACTGAAACTGAAATAAAAAATAAAAATTATAATCCTAAATCGAAACCAATAAAGTGATTAACCATCTTTTTTGAATTAGTTTCTCGTTGTGGTTTGATTTTTTCCCCCACACTATTAAGTAGGACAACTTTAAGATACGAAATCGTCCGAAACAACAGTTGTTAGTTGTCACATCTTGTTACACTGAGGCTGAAATGATCTAGATTTCAATTTTATTCAAATTCCATGTGTTTAAGTATTTATTTTAAAATGTTGAATTGAATGAGCATGGTTATGTTTTAATAGTTTAAGATATATGATTATGCATATGTATATGTTGACATTAATTTTGTTCTATATGCATTAATGTGTGTAATGAAATTATTAATGTTATCTTTTGCACATTAAAATGTTAAGTTAAGTTAGATTAATAAATCAACTATAATTCACTTAAGTTAGTTGATTGAGTTTCTAGTAATTAAGTAGCATTTATGCCCTAAATGTAAGCCAAATGAGACTCAAATTAAAGCCAAATGCAACCTAAGTTAATATAGGCATTAAGGGGTAAATTTGGAATGTGTTAAAGTCAAAATTAAGTTAATTTGACTACTTTTTGGGGCAGCTCAAAATTTTATCCGAATTTTTCTTTTCTTCTTCCTTTTCTTTTCTTCTTCCATTGCCCTCTCCATTTCCAATTTCAAGCTTAAATTAAGGGCAATAGCAAGCTTTGGAAAACAAGCTCTCTCCAAGGCAAAGCATTTACATGTGAGTGGATTTAATTGTGATCATTGTTTTGTTCTCCTTTCTTGTAGTAGTTGTAGGGTTATTGGATGAATTGAGTTCAATGTTGGTCAAATTGTTTGTTCATGCTTGGTATGAGTTATGAATGAGTTATAGGAGTATGTGAGTTTGTGCATGCATGGTTGAAGTGATATGAAGTGTGGGGAGTAAGTGAAGAGAAATTGTGTAGAGAAACCTAGATTGGTCTGATGTGGAATTTGAAGTGTTTAATTGTGTTGAATTCTTGTTTTTAAGTTGATAGGATTGAGTAGTATATGTAGGAGTGAGTATATGAAGTTGGAAGTGTAGTTGAGAAAGAATTTGAAGTGTTTTGACATAGAATTTTACAAAGTGGAAAAACAAGGGATTTGAATTTTTGTTTAAGCCTGTTTTTAGAACGTACGCCGGCACCTGGGAATTCAACGCCGCCGGCTTAGAGGCAGCGTTGGATTCAGAATTTTTAAGGCTGGATGAAAGCCGCCGGCTTTCACTAAGAAAGTCAGCCGGCGTTCTTTCGTTCATATTGTACGCCGGCCGCTGGGAATCAAGGCCGCCGGTGTAAGTGTCAAAGCTGCCCGCGTATCTGGGTAAGCGGACGGCTTAGACCTCTCTGGACGTTTTTGAAAATTTTGGTTTTGGATTCTACGCCGGCGTAGGATACAAAGGCTGATGGCGTACCCTTGTACACTGCCAGTGCTGGCAGTATGATTTTCAGAATATTGAGCACTGGCCCAAAGCCGCCGGCTTTGGCTTCCGGCCTATCCCCTGTTCCTTTGAATTTTAAGAACTTTTTTTTTTTTTAAATAAATTTTCCAAAGTTTTTATTTGAGCAATTGAGTTTTTATTAAGAGATTTAAGATATAATAGGATGTTTAAATGCTTATTTGTGACCTTGTATTCAATTATTTGGATTTCCTTGATAATTGTGATAATGAAATCCATACTTGTTGATTTATTGATTATTGTGATATTTCCATTACAGTTAAGGATTCTTCGTTAGTTCATCACCGAGAGATCCTAGTTCTATACTAACGGGTTCAGGTACGCAATAACTTGTCTGATGTTTGCTAGGACCAGACATCTCTAATTTGACCTAAATTGATTTGACTTAACATTTGAATGAATTGGATGTCTATTACGCTGTTTAATCTGGTCCGAGGAGCAGCAAACCTGTCACGATGCAGCAAACCTGTCATGATGCAATGACATGTTAGCTAGGCGCTTAACCAAGTCATGATGCAATGACTTTACCATGATGCAATGGTACGCTATGATGTAATAGCGATTCTTTTGGTTAAGTGGGTAGGCGATAGGGGGAATTGTATCTGTGTAACGTTTGCTTAAACTCAGGGGGAAATACCATGATTTAGTTCAAAGTTTATGGGAACTTGTGAACTAGGTTCATGTTATGGACTAAGTTTAAGTAGAGTCGGGCAACGGCTTTTAAACCCTAGATGAAGCTATTATCTTCATGAAATAGATATAGGAGATATAAGTATTCAGACTGCTTATATCAACCCCCTGAGCAGCTGCTGTTACTCAGGATCCCTGGATTCCCGAAGTGTGACCGGGGTTTGAATACCCTCTTGTTGATTTGTGAAAGAAAGTGTAATAAAGATAACCACTTGTTTTATGATGCATTACATCAATTGGATGACTTGTTATGCATTGGTTATTGTGTACTGGGCCTCTGGCTCACTTTTGCTGCTTTGCAGGTATTGGAGACGAGTATTACGATGACTTAGGCTATGGGTCCGATTTCGAAAGATTTCTGGATGAGTGGG
The DNA here is from genome assembly GCA_024138025.1 of Combretum micranthum. Classification (NCBI taxonomy): domain Eukaryota; kingdom Viridiplantae; phylum Streptophyta; class Magnoliopsida; order Myrtales; family Combretaceae; genus Combretum; species Combretum micranthum. The sequence goes on along the minus strand of JAMXBD010000335.1, from coordinate 238,147 downwards.
ATGAATAGGATCCGGTGACCCGGGACTTTTAGAAGACTTTTTGCTAAGGACAAGCTATGTATAGAAGGCTTGTTAGTTAAGCCAATTTCTTTTGTAATGACCTTAAGATCCTTTAGGGTCCTCATGTTTTGAGAAAACATGTAATTTGTTTTCGTAGTGTCATGTATTGACACAAAGCAATGTTTATTTGATGTAAATATATATATAGATTGCTTTTGTTAGCAATCTTGTTTTATTTAAAAAGTTCTTTACAAAGTATAGTGATTTGATCAAACAATTTTCATAAACTGTTAGTTTTAGGACAACCTTACATATAATGTGAAAACGTTATATGTGGTTGGGGATCCGATACTCTAAGTCTCGGGATTTAGAGGATCGGGTCTTTACAGAGGCGTGATATCCGAATTTCAATTTTGATAGTCCCTATAAAATTCTTATTCAAAACGCTCCCAACAATTTCCTAATTAGGGCTCTTGAAATAGAAATGCATTTATTAATTATTACTATCTCTTCCATTGATGATATTATTACTATCTTCAAAGGCAGGATAAGGGAGAAAAATGATTTAAAAAAATAAAAATCATTTTTTAAAAAACTCCATGGAATTGCCTACCTTTAAACTACTTTTAGATAAGACAATGGGTGTTTTCAAGAAAGGATTTTAGTACATTTTGAAATTATATCTTCAAAAAAACACTTCAAGTGTTCTGTTTATTTTTATTTTTAGATTTTTTTAAATCCTTCCATTTTACCTTTATATGTTCCCATTTATGTATGGAAAAAAAAAAATTCATAAACCATAATGCTTAACTGATTAAAGTAAAAATTGGTCTTTTAAGTCTACAGAGCTGAAACAGTGGCGTAATTAGAGAATTTGTTGTCTGGATTGGCTTGTATATATATTGTCCGATGATGAATTTATTTTGGTTCACTTGCATATCCACTGATTAATATATTTTGATTTATATATATTTATGTATATTTTTGGGTAAATTGTATCAACCTTCGTCAAAACCTTTAGAACTTATATAGATCTCTATATTTTTTAAAAACAAAAACTATTAAATTACACGTACCTCTTCTAAAAACTTTGAAAATTATATGAATCACTAAAATTTTCAAAAGTCAACACTTAAAACCTTGAAAATTGATGTGATGAAAATATATAAATTTTTTTTATTTGGTTTAAACATGCCATTACATATAATATGTTTAATTGATAAATGTTTCAAGAAATATTAAAAAATTTATATATTAAAGAATGAAAACTTTTTTTTTTCATTTTTTCTGCTGTTAGAACTTACCATCTAAAGTTCATTCTAATAAAAAAGCTTTTTTTTTAGTAAAAACATCATGGGTTGTATTATAACATAAAAAAAATTCTAATATATTTATTTTATGCTAAAGTACAATTATAGTTGAATAAAAATGACAATTGGCTTTTTTTTTTTCCTTTTTGGAAAAAAATTAATTATGAAAACTATGATAAAAAAATTAAAATATTTTAAAATTATTTTTTATTAAACTAATAACACGTTAGAACTAATTAAGTAAAATTTACATATTATCATCACATCATTTTTTTGCGGGTGCAAATGTCGACTTTTGAATGAAGCGAGAGTCTATATAATTTTTAAAGTTTTTAGAGAACATCAATGCAATTTACTTATTTTTAGGGGATGAGCACCGATTTTTAAAATACCTGAAGGTCCATACAATTTTAAAATTTTTTAAGAAAGATCCATACAATTTTGAAAGTTTCTAGGAGAGCTCCATGCGATTTACCTATATTTTATTAGTTAAAGTTTAGAACTAATGTTGTTATCACATGCTAATATATATATGTGTGTGTGGAATTGGTTTCGATTCAGTGAATGGTTGGAAACCATTTATTATTATTATTATTACATGACGAATTCAGTTGCTTAGCTCATCGGTTTGCATGCTGATACATATAAATGTTTTACGCATATTTGTTGTTGTTTGGCAAATCAACACATTGAGCCTAGTCCAGGTCCAGCAAATCAACATATTTGTTGTGGATTGGAACTAGGGATAATTCTGTTGAATCATTTTTATTTTTATTTTTATTTTTAGTTGGGTATGTAGGGTTGGGGGGCAGGGGGGTGAGGGGTGTTGTTGTTTAGCGGGAATAAAGAGAGAGAGAAAAACAATGGCAATAAGAGTGTATCTTATAAAAAGGAAAATAGGTACATACATACAAATGGTTTTTCGCTCTATGCTTTTGATAAAACTGAGTATATAATGATGTGTTATTAGAGAGTTTGTATAATCATTGAATCATATATTCATATTTATGATCATAAAACCCCCTATTTAGATTTTTTAGTCCGTCCCAACCATTTTTGCTTTGAACCAAACAGTTAATATTGCTAATTCAACATTTAATCTTCATTTATATTTATTGATTTTTGTTATTATATTATCTTCTTCCTACAATAATTCATTATATTTACCGTATGTAATTCATATTTCTAAGCAATGTTGCAAAAACCCGTTCCTCTAAATCTCGAGACTTAAAGTACCGAATCCACAACCACATATAATGTTTTCACATCATATGTAAGGTGGTCCTAAAACTAACAGTTTATGAAAATTGTTTGATCAAAACCACTATACTTTGTAAAGAACTTTTTGAGCAAAACAAGATTGCTAACAAAAGCAATCTATACATACATTTACATTGTATAAGCATCGTTTAGTGCCAATACTAGACACTACAAAAAAAAATTACATATTTTCTCAAAACATAAGAATCCTAAAGGATCTTAAGGTCATTACAGAAAGAAATTGGCTTAACTAACAAGCCTTCTATACATAGCTTTTCCTTAGCAAAAAGTCTTCCAAAAGCCTAGGGTAATCGGATCCTATTCGTCCCACTCATCCAGAAATCTCTCGAAATCGGGCCCATAGCCCAAGTCATCATAATACTCGTCTCCAATAACTGCAAAGCAGCAAAAGTGAGCCAGAGGCCCAGTACACAATAACTAATGCAAAACAAATCATCAAGTCGATGTAATGCATCATTAGGCGGTAATTATCTTTATTACACTTTCTTTCACAAATCAACAAGAGGGTATTCAAACCTCGGTCACGCTTCGGGAATTCAGGGATCTTAAGTAACAGCAGCTGCTCAGGGGATTGATATAAGCAGTCCGAATACTTATATCTTCTATATCTATTTCATGAAGATAATAGCTTCATTTAGGGTATAAAAGCCGTTGCCTGACTCTACTTAAACTCAGTCCATAACATGAACTTAGTTCACAAGTTCCCATAAACTTTGAACTAAATCATGGTATTTCCCCCTAAGTTTTAGGAAACGTTACACAGATACAATTCCCCCTATCGGCTACCCACTTAACCAAAAGAATCGCTATTGCATCATAGCGTACCATTACATCATGGTAAAGTCATTGCATCATGACTTGGTTAAGAGCCTAACTAACATGTCATTGCATCATGACAGGTTTGCTGCTCCTCGGACCAGATTAAACAGCGTAATAGATATCCAATTCAATCAAATATTAAGCAAAATCAATTTAAGTCCAATTAGGAATGCCTATTCCTAGCAATCATCAAACAAGTTATTGCGTACCTGAACCCGTTAGTATATAACTAGGATCTCTCGGTGGTGAACTAACCGAAGAATCCTTAACTGTAATAAAAATATCACAATAATCAATAAATCAACAATTATAGATTTCATTCTTACAACTATACACATATTATATCCATACATCACAATTAATCAAAGAAATCCAAATAATTGAATACAAAGTCATAAATAAGCATTTAAAGGTCCCATTATATCACAAATCGGTTAAGAAATACTTAATTGCTCAAATAACAAACTTCGAAAAATTTTAGAAAAAGTTTTTAAAATTCAAAAATACAGGGGATAGGCCGGCAGCCAAAGCCGACGGCTTTGAGCCGGTACTCGATACTCTGAAAATCAACACTGCCAACGCTGGCAGTGTTCAAGGTTACGTCGTCAGCCTTTTTATCCTATGCTGGCGGCCCTTGAGCTAGTGTAGAATCCAAAACTCAAAATTTCCAAAACGTCTAGAGAGGTCTAAGCCGTCCGCTTACCTAGATACGTGGCAGCTTTGACACATACGCCGACGGCCTTGATTCCCGCTGCCAGCGTACAATATGAAGGAAAGAACGCCGGCTGACTTTTCCAGCGAAAGCCGGCGGTTTTCAGCCAGCCTTAAGAAATTTGGATCCAATGCTGCCTCTAAGCCGGCGGCGTTGAATTTCCAGGTGCCGGCGTACGTTTTAAAAACAGACTTAAACGTTAAGACACAAATCCCCTGTTTTTATACTTCAAAAATTCAATCTTAAAACACTTCAAAACCTCCTCAACTACACTTCCAACTTCATATACTCATTCCTATCTATACGACTCAATTTTAGCAACTCAACACAATAAATCAACACAATTTAAACACTTCAAATTCCGCTTCAATCCATTCTAAATTTCCTACACAAATCCTCTTCACATCCTCCCAACACTTCATATCTCTTCAACCATACATGCACCAACTCACACACTCATATAACACACTCCTAGCTCATCCCAAACATGAACAAACCATTTAGACATCATTAAACTCATTTCATCCAAGAATCCATACAACTACTTCAAGAAAGAAAACAAAACAACAATCACAATTAAATCCACTCACATGTAAATGCTTTGCCTTGGAGAGAACTTGATTTCCAAAGCTTGCTATTGCTCTTAGTTTAGACTTGGAATTGGAAATGGAGATGGAAATGGAAGAAGAAAAGAAAAGAAAGAAAGAAAGAAAGAAAGAAAGAAAAAGAAAATTCGGATAAAAATGAGCTGCCCCCAAAAAGTAGTTCAATTAAGCTTAATTTTACTTTAACACATTCCAAATTTACCCCTTAAAGCATACATAAGCTTAGGATGCATTTGGCATAAATTTGAATCTCATTTGGGGCTTAAATAAGCATGAAGGCTAACTTAACTAAGGAAAAATTCTATTAACTAATCTTATGAAAAACCAAGATTAATTTTATAAATCTAACTTAACTTAACACCTTAATGTATAAAAGGCATAACTAATAATTTTATTACACACACACTTAATACATATGAAACAAAATATTAATTTCATTATATATATATACAAAATAATGCATTTTAGAGTACTAGCAACACAACCATACTCATTCAATTCAACAATTTAAAATAAATAAATAAATACATGAAATTTAAATAGAATTAAAATCTAGGTCATTTCAAATGGCGACTTCCTTTATCGAATTATCGACTTTTGATTTGAACAGGATAATCTCACATGATGATAAAGTTTCAGTTTAAACACCAGCAGCCATAATAATGATCCTATCCCACCTACTATAAACCCTTCAACCTTGCTTGAAGTTAATTACAATAGTGACCACTATGATATGGGAAATTATTAGAAAAGTACTCTGTCCATATGCATTAGGTCTCTGTTCAAACTTGTGAAGTTGGTCCACATGTGAAATATATTAACTTGTGGTAAGCTTATTTATATGTATATGGGTCTTTATTTTAAGTCCAATCACAACCCAAAATATATTACTATCTTCTTTGCAACGTCACTTATAGGTATAGCTGTTTGACAGCACTCATCAGCACGACAGGATGGGTCTTTTTCTCATAAATGAATCCCAAAGAATCCCTGGCTGAGTTACCTGTCTAGTCTGGAGTAATGACTCATATTTCATAGGAAAAGACGAAAAGTTCAACGATACTTGGGAAAACACGAATTGAAGGCATCCCACCGAATCCTTTTTCATTTCTTATCTTTATCGGCTAAATATTGATTTAGTATCGATTTGATAATAGTTTAGTATGATATCAATTTATTATTATTTTATTTAATTAGTTTATAAGTAAAATTATTAATTTTTTATCAATATCATATTAATATCGATTTAATATTAATTTAATATTTATTTGATATCAAAACAATATCAAAACGATATAAAAACAACAAACGAAAAAGCCAAACACTTTGAGCCGGTGAACACACGCGGCTTTTCTGTTCCCGCTGGCTGTGTTTTTGTTTTGTTTTGTTTGTGCCACCTCTTATCAGTCGTGATCTATCTCGATACTCCAATAACATCATGGAATGATGCAATGTTGTTGTTGTTGTTAAAATTGACAATGGCTAAAGTGAATTCTTTATTTCCGCATGCTTATTCTGCAGTGAGGAGATTCCACCATTTTTATAACAAAACCGTCTGTATTGGTTATTTTATAAATCAAAATGATACGATTAAAATAACTGGAATATCAATTATTATGTTTATCTATATTATTAAAATCAAAAAACTTTTTTTATTGTCTTTAGTGTGAACATTATTTATAATTTTACAAAATTAATCTGAAATAACCTAATTTATTTAATAATTTAATTTTCATGTAAATATAATATTAGTTCTAAATATTAAGTTTAAAAGTGAATTTGATATATGAAAATGAATACATAGAAATAAATTTGATATACAAGATATAAGTTCTTGTTAGTATAAAAAGTGTGTTAGTAGCATGTTATGGATTAATACTATGATTATTGATATATGTATATACGTGTGATGAGATTAATGCTATTATTTTATGCGTATTAATGTCTGTATAGTATAATTAATGTTTGTGTCTTTTATGAATTAATATCATTGTTTTATGTTTAAAGTTATCAAAACAATTTTTGAAATATTTAAAATTATTAGCAGAATTTCACTACAATTTAAGATCATTTTCAAGCTTATTTTAAGTCCAAATTAGCCCAAAATCAAGCCAAACAAAGCCCAACTCATTATATACCCCAAAGTCAAAGTTTGAGATATATATGAACCTCAATATTGATAAAAAATATACTCTTTTGGTAGCCTAAAAATCCTACCCGAAAATACCACATTATCTTCTTCCTTTGTTTTCTTCTTTTACCCAAACAACTAGCCCAAACCCTTAGCAAAGAAATATTCTAATTCCAAGTGTTTCTCTACAAGTTAAAGCTTCTTCCATGTAAGTAATACAAGTTTATAAGTTCTTTTTTACTCTTGCTTATGCTTTGGAAGTTAAATGCATGTTAGCATGAGTTTGATATCATATATGAATTTGAATGGTTTTATGTGCTAATGAATGTTAGGTTGTGTTTTAATGTTATATGGACTTGTTATATGTGTTATGAAAGCAATAAGAAGTGTTTGCAAAACTTGAAGTTGATTTTGAGTAGGTTAAGATTATGTGAAGCATAGAAGGAAGTTAGAAGTGGTTAAAAATGTAAAAGAGTATAACAATGTATTTAGAATGTTGTTTTATGAAGTGTGGGAGTAATGTTAGAAGTGTTTGTTTATAAAATAAAAAATATATTTTATCAAAAAACTTCTATTACATATTTCTTATCACTAATGCAAATATAAACAACAATATTTAAAATGAATCATTTACTAGATAAACATGTAAAACTTAGAAGAAGAATATAATTGTGGCTAATCTCATTTTTTTTTAATTATCTTGAACTATAATAGTATATTAGACTTTATCCCAATATAAGCCACAAAATTTAATTCCTTGTGTGCTTCTAACTAACATATTATCAATTATATGAAGCAATAAGTAACTAAATAATAAAAGTAGATTAATTAGTAGGACAAAGGGAAAAAAATATTCAAGAGTTAGAATAGTAGAGGCTAAAATCTAAAATCTATCTTATTTGTAGACAACATAACAATTAAAACATAATATGACAAATTTAATTTTATTCTCATGAATTATACTATCTAGGTCAAAAATTTTAAAAACAATTAATTTTTTAATGAAACAATTAAAAGTAAAAATAATATGTTTATTTTTTTTTAAATATGTAATGGTTTGGGGTCCCGAACCAAACCATGAAGCATTTGCTATTCACCGAACCATTTCAAAAAAGAACCGAAATTTCAATTCTATTCACGGTTTAGTCAGTTTATTTATTTATTATTATTATTTTTTTTGCATAGCCCAAGATGTATGTGTGGTTTATAGTCGATTTTGTCAATTTTTATTATATGGGTGTCTTATACATGTATTGCTCATTATATACTCTTATCCATAATCAATTTAAAATTATTTTAGGTGTCCATTATTATTCTAAAAATTTTCTTTGATTTCATTATTGTATCAATTTTGCAATCTATATTCCATTGGTGGGCTTTACCTATGTCATTATGTTTTGTTGCTCTACTGTATCATAAATCTCTTGCTTTAGCAATTTGATAGTTGTTGCATTTAGTCTTAAATAATTATTCAATACTTCTGGTATTATTTTCCTTAAGTGTTTATCGTTAAAATTGTTACATTATATTTGCTTTTATTTATATACTTTTTTTATCATGAGGTATGTAATTTTTATGAGTTGAGTATGACCTACAACTAGTTACCGTGAATGCTGATTATCCTATTCTTTAGTAGACTCTACCATGATCCCGTATAATATTTTATCTAATAATTTTGTTAGTACATCACATATTATTTTAGAACAAATCATTGGATTTTTCTTTTTATTATTATTGTCTCATTGTCGACTTCATGTCCTTATATTGCTTTTATAGAATCCACCCTTTACTTATTATGTTCAATTTAAGTCTTATAAGTTAAGTACCATTATTACTAATCATATCTCGAAAACAATTTAATTCCTTTATTTATTTTAATGCAAAATCTTTTCTAATTTATATTGGTAACCTACTATAAAGAAAAAATAAACAAGAGTAAAGAGCAATGAAAATAAAGAAATGTATGTACAATTACAAACAAGTAGGAGATTGATCCCTTAAGTTAAGTTCCTAAGTCAAACATCTCCAATAATAATAATAATATGGATATTAACCTATAGGCATGAATACTTTAATAGGTTTTCAACAAAATTGAACTAGAAATGCGATCAACTCATTAAAATAGCCAAAGAAAGGGCAGCTAGTGTAATCCCCCTAATTTTACGTAGTCTAATTTTAGCAAATACTAAAAATGTAATATAAAATTATATGGAATCATATTGAATAATTGGAACAAGTAGTAAAAATCACTCCAATTTTTTTCGATTTAAAAATGTCAAAGAATGAATGAATTTGATTATAATTAGAAAGATTAAAATCGTGATCAATAAAAATTTTGAAAATACAAACTGAACTTCTGTGATATCAAATAATATAAAACGACGATAAAGTAATCGTTAATATAAAGTTACTGAATTCTTTTCCTTAAGATCAAAACTTAGAAAATAAATCTACGCTTGTTAAATAATGAAACAATAGTATTCAAACTATTTTTAATACGATGACAATATCAAGTAGCCTAGATAAAATATGTTGTTATTAACAAATTAGTAGAATAGTTCCTATACAGTAAAACATAACGTTTGATAAAATGATCAATAGTCTAATAAACAAATCATAGTTAACCGAAATTTAAATCACAATAAAAGACGATTAATTTCAAAACTTGCAAGATATAAAAATATAAACTGAAGACAAATCACTAGAATTACAAAAGATACGATAAGATCACAACTAGATCAATATCTAAAAATCTAGATCTTAAACGAATATTTAAATTACACTAGTATTCTAATAAAATCTTTTAGAAATTAAAATCCTGAATTGTCAACGTAACCTTTAATAATTTTCACAACTAGAAAATGAACAAATTGGCAAATGTGAAACTAATATCAAATATATGATTCAACAAAAATCTTAAAATAGATCTATGAATCATAATAAACTCATTCGTAGCTTGAAAGACCCAAATACAAATTTTCTTGACCTTAATAGATACCAAAAACGAGATTTCGTATCTTGAACTAATAATTCAAGATATAATTAGAAGTAACTCCAAATTTCAAAACTGATAAGATACAGTTGAATAGTAGAACTTATCGGTATAAAAAGAGGGAATACTAAGAGTATAAATACATAATAGATACTAATACTGAGCAATAAATATTAATTTAAATCTAAAATGAAAATTCCAAACCCGTTGTTACACTTGTTAGGAAATTCGGAATTCATTAAGACTCGGGTCCAAATCCAATTTATTGAACTTGAAAATTTTAATCACGTAAGTTGAAATATTAAAAATAATTAATCGTGAACTTTAAACTAAAAATTTGTACGTATAAACAACTTAGAATTGTTATAGGAACTTAGAAAACTCTATTTCGATGAAACTCTTATGTAACCGTTATAGATATTTGTTTATCAATTAATATTAGTTAAAATATTTTTTTTAATTCTTATTAGTCAAATGATAAACATATATATATATAAAGAAAACAAAACAGAATGCAAAACGCTGAAAGGGGACTTGTGAAAAGAGGAATTGGTTGAACTTCTCCACGCGCTGCAAATTACACTCAAAATCAGCTTCATTTCAAACAGCAATGACAGAGGATGTTCACGATGGGAAGTCTTTAGAACGTGGACAGTGCGGCAAGAATTGCACGCATCAGCACAGCTGGAACCGAGCAGAGGAGATAAGGCAAGATTTTTTTAGAAGCAGACGTGCGCAAGTCCAAATGCTCTGCAGACAGAGGAGCCAGCTGCAGCAAGTCTTCACGCGGAGCAGAGGAGTCGATGGCATCAAGTTCTTCACGCGCCAGAGCCAATCCTTCACGCTGGAGCAGGAGCAGAATTCCACGTTGCAGCGCCTGAGATTCCATCACGCCAGCTGCAGAATTGAAGATCACTTAGCTTGCCCAAATCACGAGGATGGAAAATCACGATAATAAGGACGTTGCAAAATCTCTTTGACGTTGAACAACTAGAATTCGACTGCTGAAGAAAATTTTTCACATGGAATAGAATCCTCCACGTACAGCAGGGAGGATGAATTTTTACTTCCAGTTTTCACGGCTATTGGATCCAAATATAAGATTCAAAATCTAACTTGAAAGTGATAATTAATCCAACTAAAACACTACACATATAATCCTTGTTAATTGAAGAAGAAAATCAACTCACAATTGCAAATTGAAGCTACCCCATTCAACCGTGAAAGCTGCAACAAGGGGAATTTCATATAAACTGCAGCATTCACATTCAACTTTTGAACCCAATTTGAATACACAAATTCAACATGAAAGTGACCCATAGCCCAACCCAAAAACTCCACATATAAACTAACAATAAATGTACAAGAATTTCCAGCCAAAACACATTATACACCAGCTACAATTAGAGCTTGATTTACCATGGAACCGAGCTTGGAATTCACAGCTGCAGCACTCCATTTTTCATGTCCAACTTTGAACCGATTTTTCCCTTCAAAATTCAACTTGAAAATAACGTGAAAACCAACTAAAATACTCCACATATAATCAACATTAAATGCCAAGAATATCATCTCAAGAAAACAACCAAAACAGTTCCAAATTTGCCCTCAAATACCTAATAAAAACAAGCAACAGCTATAAAATTCAAACAAATAAACTACAGCAGAAAAGTTTGAAATTGACCTCTGTTTTCACATGATTTTGACCCGATTTTTGTACAACTCAAGCCCCTATTTTACACACATAAACAACCTTAATTAACTAGCAAATAAACACCATTAAAAGCTCCTTGAAATCAGCCACAAATTTATGCGAATTCGTCCAAAAATCATCCCCAAATTTGCATGAAATTCATCCGAGAAACAACAACAGAAATATGCATTTTTCAAGCTCAAAACCATTTCTTAGCCTCTAAACTTTAGCCTAGACTTAGTATATGTATATAAGCTTAAGTTAGACACAATTTGAGCTCACAACTCTCACAAAATCCCCCAAAAATATAACCACAAGAGGAAGTGCGTCCACCTCTTTTATTTTTCTTCTCCATTGCAACCTCCCACTTAGAAAGCTTAGAAACCCTTATAAGATCAACTATAAACCCCTAGCTTACTTCTCATATCCTATCTACACACTAATCACATCAAGAACATCAATCCCCTCTTTCAAACAACAAAAAAAAAAAAAAAAAAAAACCAAGTTAGATAGCCTTGGTTCATCATAGATTCAAGTTGGAATCTAGACTCAACAAGGTAAGAAAATCAAATAGATATATGTTAGTTTAGCTAGATTAGTTTTTTCTAAGTTACTCACTTTCTAACCTTTCTCTTTAGATCATTAATTTCCATCAAGAATGAGGAGCTAATTTTAGCATCCAACCAAGGTAAGAATCATATTAATTCAAGTGCTTATTTTGTTTTATCTTTAGAAATTATCTTATAAACTTATCCAAAATAGATCTAACAATATATTTATGTTATATAGACTATTTAGTATATAAACACATCAACTTGAAGATTTTTAAGTATAGAAATTCAAATCCCATAAAGGAAAAACCAAAACCATACTTGAACTACAACAAAACTAAATAAACTTTAAATAACTCATGAAACTTGTTGGAAAGAGTGAATAAACTGTAGCAATGTGTTTATTATAACCCAAAAACAACCTCACCAATGGAAAGAACACGAAAAATCCTATGAAATCGACTATTTATACAACGAAATCGGATTTAAAACGAATAAGAAATCACAAATAGAAATTCACTCAGTTTTCACTTTTAAACCTATATCAATATTACTGTTATTTCTATTAATATAGGTATGATTAGTACTATTATTATTACTACTGTTTATAGTATTCCATATTATTAATATATTTTCATTAGAGTTATTAATATTGTTATATTACATTAAAGTCACTATATTTATACTATCATCAATTCTATTTTTGTCACTAATGGTATTACTTACTAGCTATCTAAAAGTTGTTGTTATTATTATACTTGTATTTAATACTAATACTGATATTGATTTTTCAATACTAATATCACTGATAATATTATAGTATTACACTTATCTTGTTTTACAACAAAAATAAAACTGAAGTATAATAGAAATTTGATATATCTACATACGATTTTTATAACTTTTGAAAGATATAGATACTAAAACATACCCTTAAATAAATAAAAATAATAATTTGAGAGACAGATGAGGTTGACGAGCAAAGGCTTAATAAATAAAAATCTTCTATTAAAAGCAGTAGAACTTAAGAAAAGACAAACCCCTTAAATAAAAATATAGATAACAATTAATAAAAACTATACCAAATACCGATACGGAATAGTTAGGCACCTATAAGGATTCAATTAAATTATTTAACAATACAGAAATTAATATGACGGACTTAGTTTAATATCCGACGATAGAGATCAACACCTTTAAATTATAGGAAGACTTCTCTTACAGAAATAATCCAATAATAAATCTCTATTATTTCCTTTCATAGGAAAATAGATCAATTCTCGGACTTCCAGTAGCTTACACAACAAATTAGCGAGGACCACAGGTGAGGGAATTATGATGATCTATTGTTTGCTTGTGATTGCTACTGTTTGCTATTATGTTGATTGTATTGCTTGTATGTGGAATGACTGATTGATGTGAGTGTTATCATCCGCATGATCACCTGCATAAATGGATACAAATAATTATTCGACTAAACTAATTGGATATACTCGTCGCATGTGCTTGATCCCCTTGTAGGAAATGTCCCGAATTTGAAATCAAAAGTATTTTGAAATGTATTTTTAAAGAAATCCGACTCGGGGTCTACTTGTGGGATTCACCATAGATTGGTGATGGATTGTAAGAATGGCCATTAAATTGGCATTATATATATTTAAATATTAACCAGCGTAAATCACGTGAACACGTTGGGAAATATTTGTTGTTACCAATGGCGGTTAAGCATTGGGTGAGTCTGGATGGACGCAACCACCAGGCAGCCTCGTACGGTTAAGGCGAGGTGTCCCATGCAGGTAAGTATGGGAGACAACTGAAATGTAGACAGGTAAATCTACATTGTCTATGGTTCCGGACCCCCATAGATGTGTTGCTTGCATTCATCACGTATGCATTCATATTGTGTGTAGATAGATTTGCATGAGTGTATAATTAATGTTTGATAACTTGCGTGACTGGTAGTAGTGAGGAATGAACTCACTGAGCCCGTGGTTCGCTCACCCCCCAACAGTTTTTGTGCAGGATTATTACCAGCTGGGATTGGGCTAGAAATGTGTGAAGAGAGCTTCTCCAACAAGCTTTATTGAAGATAGAGATATAGGATATGGAAACTTAGAAAGTAAATTAGATGAATTTTGAATTTTGTATGTTGTAGTTTGGAAACCCAATTTCACTATTTGGTGGGGGATACCGATTCTCTGCGATCTTGGTGGAAATTGGAAAACCAGATTCCATAGTTGAAATACTATAATATATTATATCATTTGTATGATAAACTTTTATAAATAAATAGAGTCTTGTACACTCTGACAAACAAGACGGCTCTCATGTTATGGGTGCACACGTGATATGATGGCTTTAGATAAATCCTATTAGGCCCCCATATTAGAGTCGTGACAGCTAGCTCGAAGGGCAGCAGGATGGAATCAATCTTTGGTCTACATACATATATTTCTTTAGTCTATAAGATGGAATCAATCTTGTTAAACAAGTTTTTCTTTTTTTTTTTTTTTTTTTTAACAATACTTAGAATAAATAAACCTCCTCTAGACTACCATGTGGTGGTAAGTACAAGAGAGGTTTTGATAACTCGTATCACAAAGGAAAAAATAAATTCAAGAGCACACAAAAAAATTTTAGTTGTAGCAGATAAAAACCAGAGTTAGACTACATCATCATAATAACTTAGCTCATATAAGCAACTACCTAACGAAGAAAAATATATAAAAATAAAAGAAACATGTTAACAGACTACTAAAAGCAAACATAAACAGAGCACAGAACACTCTCTTGTGTTCAACCACAAAAATATCAAGAATCGCTCAAGTTATTACTAATTCCGCCTTCCATTCGGATTGAGCAAGTGCATGATATCTAAAGTAATCACAGCTCTAAGTTGAAGAGAAAGCCAAGAGAAAAGCTACGTGAAAGCAGCATCAGTGAATTCGCCCTTCCAAATCCTCCGCCTATGAATTCGCATTTATATTTGTGGGCCAATATTTCCAGTTCTATTAAGTCTGCAAGAGAAGTAAATCAATGTTTAATGTGTAGTTACAAGTTTCATTGATCACTCCAATGTCAACTAGAACAAAAAACTTAAACTAAGCAAAGCCAAAGTACATTATGGAAGCTAACCTCTTCTTTAACAGAAGGATGTATTTTAGCCAATGATTGCTCAAAATGCAAGTCTTTATTGTCCCCAACGAACCTCCATCACCATCCCCAGATGATCTCAGATATTCTTTCCAAGCAACATTAGCAGCTTCAGACACCTATTTCCATCATGAATAGTAATAAGACAACAAAACGCTAATGTTTCAAACTAATGCGCCACATTGAAACCTGCTGGCATTCATCAGGTCACACATCCAACAAAATAAGGGGAAATGGAACCAGAACAAAAAGAAATTAAGCTGAAAAAAATTGACATCTGCAAACCACAGCTTTCGAATGGTTTTTTCTAATATGGTGGGGATGCACAAAAAGGAAAGAGACATCACATAATGAAAGTGGAGAGAGGTTGAACAGAAGGAAGCAATGCATAAAAACAACGCAACCGAAGAAAAAATTATGAAAAATTGGGAAAAGGACAAACCAATTCGGAAAGGTCAGCAGCACTCAAATATTCACAAGCATCCATCCGAGCAATAGCATGTAAATCTACGTCAGGATCTATTGGCTTCTTTCTGCTACAAGCCTTTAAAATCAATTCACGCTCGTCTTCAGTGGGTAGACCCACGTAAAAAAGTTTACCAAGCCTTCCAGATCGTAGCAATGCAGTATCTATAGCATCGATTCTGCCACAAGAAACCAATAAGAAAAAACTAAAAATGAAGTACCAGTGGCAAAGTTGAAGGAAAACAACTGCACCTATTTGTTGCACCAATAACAAAAACACCACGATTATCATCCGGACCATTTAACTCTGAAAGCAACTACAAGATAAAATACAGAGTTTGGTTTGCTCATAAAAAAGTACAATACAGAAGAAAGGAATTTAACTAGATAAACAGAAATAGAGAAACAAAAAGTTAACAGATAAATAGAGAGCAAGAGAAAGAGGAGAAAGAAGGGAAGATAAAGCACATAAAATTTAACTAATGCTATTCACCTGGTCCACCAAACGCACCCCAACCCTTCCGCCTTCAGTTTCCCTTTGATTCGCTATAGCATCTATCTATATGTATATAAGAAAGACAAATGTAGCTCTGTTGCATACCAAGAGAATGACTAATTTTGAAAGAGGAAAATGGGGGTGGCTAGGCTCACCTCATCAAACAAGATTATGCAAGGAGAACATGCCCTAGCACGACTAAATAATTTTCGGACAGCCAACTCACTTCTCCAACATATTTATTTAAGAGTTGGGACCCTAAGCAGCAACCGAGAACAAAAATGCAACCAGAGTTAAAAATAAATAAATAAATAAATAAGACAATAAATCATAGAGGACTTTACCTCAGAAACAAACAGGTATGTATATATGCTCACCACCACCACCCCCACACCCACAAAAAAAAAAAAAAAAAAAAAAAGGGCTCACCTTTATGTAAATAAAATTGGCTCCAGCTTTATTAGCAACAGCCTGGGCAATATGCGTTTTACCACTTCCTGGAGGCCCAAAAAGCAAAATGCATCTCTCTCTCTTCGGTTGGCCATGATAGTGCTGTCATATGAACCAACATCAGAACGTAGTAAAAAGGAGAAAAAATGAATTACAAGTCAAAAATCCATCATTGAGAAGAAACATTTTGAGAATTACGCACGAAGAAGGATTTCCTTAGCAACACAATATAGCTACCAAAGACATTCTTTTGGGTTGATTACCGACAGCTTGCTCAAACAAAAACATAAGTTTTGGACAAAGCATCTCAATATTTGAATTCTAAACCTGGCAGGACCAAATTCTAATCAAAGTATAATATTTGGTGATGGATAGGGAAGCAGATCTTTATAAAAAAGGAAGATGAGTACGAATTTTAATTTCAATAAATTTATGCAATTGCATTTTATTGAATAACTAATGCATTTTTCTCCTTCCGGTTGACAATTTTAAGTAGAAAGACCTCTTGACACAATCATTAGAAACTAAGAACAAACAAAGATAAGGTGTATGACAGCAGCATCCAGAAACTGCTTCTTAATAATAATTTTCATATTGCATTTATCAATCCCAATGATACAGAGGGCAAGTCGTTAATTGTTAGGGAGTATGATTTGCAACACAAAAGATGTCGGTCAATTCGAAAAGGTCAATATTGGTAACAAGCAAAAGACAACAATTACCTCATAAGACTTTGGACATTTATACATTTAATTATATAGCCCTCAAGCGCCTCCTTAAGAGAATCAAGGCCACCAACGTCATCCCATGTAACATCAGGAATTGTAGAGAAACCTTCTCTTCTAGATGAAGGCTGGAATGTTTTCAGTGCTTCCTGAAGAGCCCAACAAAGACAAATGAAACACAAAATTAGTAAGAAAATCGATTGAACATAATATAAGCAGGTATTTAAAATACATATATATATTAAATATATTTACATCAGTGGCTTTTGGTGTAATAGCCCTTTTTGGTTCTCCACTTAATCATAACACACACAGAGAAACAAGGGGAAAAAATGAAAAAGAAAAAGACAAGGACACTGAATTATTTGTGCAAGTATTTGTGCTTTTTTCGATTTCACTAGAAAATGACAAGTTTCAAAAAGGTTAATTACTTAAAAATAGAATCATTTATGGCTCAAATCACCTCAATGTCGGCCACTGTGATTGAATGGTTTTCTAATTCCTCTGTCATCCATGGACGCTGCCACCATTTTTCAGCATCTTCCCCGTCAAGATCAATAGGAATGCTAGACATTCTTCGATCAACGATCCTTTTGTTAGCAAGTGAAGCAGCCTTGAGAATCAACCCAGCCAAATCCCCTGCCACATACCCTGGCGTCATCCTTGCTATTTTCATGCGATCGATAGGACCTTCTAGTTTAACTTTCTTGGTGGGAACTGAAAGAATCTCGGCCCTTGTATTCTCATCTGGAACACCCAAAAATACTCGCGATCAAATCGACCAGGCCTTCTTAAGGCAGGATCCAAAAAATCTGGTCTATCAGTTGCTGCAATGACAAGAACAGAGCCTTGTTTGATCTGGGAATTTTGCAATTCTGCTTCTTCGCCGGTGGCTTGCACTTGTATTTGACATTCATCCATGCAACTCAACAGTTGTCTTACAATTCGCTGCTCCATTCCCTTTTGTAGGTTTTCTCTTTTGGAAGCAATTGCATCAATCTCATCAATGAATACTATTAATGGTGTGGCTCTGTGAGCTTTCTGGAAAAGCTCTCGAATGTTTTTCCTCCGATGAACCTAAGTTCGAGAACAAAAGTCTTTGTAAGTCTGGTTACCAAACTTTGTTTTTAAAATTGGTGCAAGTCATCCTCAGGACTATAGAGATTACCAAAAATCATAAACAACAAATCGATTGCTAAAAAAGAACAGCATTAGATTCTCTAAACTAAAGGAAACTAAACCCAAATTATTATAATTATTTAATACAAAAGAAAAATAAAAAAGAGGCAAAGCAAAATTTTTCATTTCGTCAAGCCAATAGAGAATTAGAGAAAACAATAACAATAAAATAAAGAAATTGTCAAAGGTACTCTCATTATTTTTCATGGTGATAATATAACTCTCCCCGCCTCACTAAAGAAAAAGAAATTGTTTGGCTCTAATACCAAGTGGGGCTTGTTCTGGAAGAATAGGAACTTAACTTTTTGGAGCGAACAGAAATCAGATGTAGATGTATTTCTTGGTTCAAGTAGATATTAGCTTCATTCTCATAAGGTACATACAGTAATTTTAGATCAAGTGTGCTACGTCTTAGTGACTTTGACTTTTGCCTACACCATTGTCTAGTATACCCTGAAATAAGAAGAATTTATCCCTCAATGCTGGTTTGGATGACTCAATTTCTATGACTTACTTTGTCAATTTTTATTACCTGTATATTCAAAAATATATAAATCAGCCGGCAATAGCATTATATACCTCCCGTAATGGGATAGAATGGACGGCCGGACTCATTGGCCATTGCCTGAGCCAAAATGGTCTTCCCGCATCCAGGAGGTCCACTCAACAAGATTCCAGTTAGCGGCCTGACCCCGAGGGTCTCACACAACACTGGATGACATAACGGAATAATCACCCACTCCAAAGGTCCGACAACAATTCCTTCATTCCTCCCAAATCCCTAAACATCGGTTGACTCTTCCTTCTATTCCCTGAGAGAGCAAGTCCGGAGGGTGCATTATTCTCTCTCATCAATTTCTCGGAAATTCTTGTGGAATTTACTTCTGTATACGTTTCTCGAAGTCCTAATTTAGTTAGATCGAAGGGCACTGTTGCATCCTTCGACGTACATATCGTCGTCTCCTCTCCATCACCACCACTGTCTTCGCTTTCCTTTTATAGACCCGTCTCCAACGAAACGTTGGACTTGTTCATCTTGTTTTGATACCGATAAGACCTCCTCGGATGCATGCTCTCGATCATCTTTTTACTTGAACTGATTCGATTGAACTCTTCTTCTCCATTAGGGTTTTGAGGATCCCTCTTGCGTTTCCGGTTTGGAGAACATACTAGGGTTTGACGGACTATTTTGGTGAACTGTTGAAGGTCCATACGAGCATGCTCATTGTCAATTGAACGGAGATGAGCAACGCTGTGCTCGACGGTCATGTTTTTGTGCTTGCAGGAATCCAAATGGCGTTGGAGCTTGCCCAGTAGCCTCCGCCGCATGGTGCTGAGCTAGAGGATTATGGATCTAGGGTTGGCACCCCAAGGAACTCCAACTAGGGGTGTGCAAAAAAACCGAATGTTTAGGATAATCGAACCGAAACCGAGAAACCAATACAAAAAAAGCAGTTAACCGATCCATCGGTTTCGATTTAGGATTAGCATTTTTAATTTTTTTGGTTTTCGGTTTCGGTTTTGGTTTTTAGATTCTAGAAACCAATGGATTCGGTTAACCGATCCGTAATTATAAATATATATAATTTATAATATACCATACAATTATTATTTTTTAGTATTATCAATATGAATTATGTTAAAGTGAATGATTCAAATAAAAAGAAACAAATGCATATATGTTTGAAAATTAGAATAATGATATTTGATTGAGATTTTGTATTGAGCTTAATTAATCAAGGTTGATAAGAACACATGAGTAAAAGGCTATTATGATAATTATCTTGATGACACCGATATATATTAACAACTATTTTACATGTCTTGCATTCTTAATTTATAGTTTTTAATATAATTATACAAAAAAAAATACTCTAATTATTTTTACGGACATATTGAAAAGTATGGTTAATTGCAAAATTTACATAATCATTATTCAAACGGTTAAAAACCGAAAATCGAAAAAATTAACCAAAAAAAATGGTTAACCGTTAAGGCAGTTAACCATTCATAATGGATTGGTTTAGGATCAGGATATTGAAAATCTGATTATTACAGTTAGGATAAAAAAATAAGACACGGACCGGTTAACCGAACCGTGAACACCCCTAACTCCAATGTATGTATAATTGAAAAAAAAGAGAAATAATAATAATAATAATAATAATATAATCCTTGTCCGCTTTTGAGATCCTAAGATTACAACTGAGCAAATCGTTATACATCCATTGGCCATTAAAAACCCTATACCGCTTCAAAACGGATTTTAAGATTAAAAAATATCTTATAAGTTGTTGGATCAGGCTTCAAGTTTATATATAACCCGTTGAAAACCCGACCAGACAGTTATTAAGGTAAAGAAAAGACTAAAAGATATTAAATTATTAAGTGAAAATGAAGTATTTACATTATTAATAACTTTTTAAAAAATTCATTATTTTTTTTTTTAAGGAAAAAAATTTGAAAATCTTCCACTATCGGATTGGATCGGGTGGATGAGTAGGTTCCTTAAAACCCTGTAGGGTTGAGTTTTGGGAATGATAAGAAAAATCCATTGGGTTCAGGCTCCAAATAACCCGTTTCAAACCTATCCCGATCGCATCCCTAATCAAAGACTAAGCCATTGGAGTTCCATGGGCCCAATGACTAGGAAGGTTGTCGTCGGACAATGGCCCATGGTTGAAAATATATATAGACAACATAATTGAAAATTCATGTCAAGGTTGTGGCGGATGTTGAACTGATCCAACCTTTGATTATATATTTTAACAATTTTTATTAAATATGCTTAGAAATCTATAAATAGAATATAAATGATATTAAAAAACAACAATATAGTTCAAGCAAACTCAGTTTTATGATGGGTAAATGTAATTTTAAAATAAGATAATAGAAAAATACATGTAAGTTTCATTTTTTATTATTTATTTTTGTTTTTGGGTTTTAATATGTATAATTATTTTCCGGAATAAGTGCTAAAAGCAATCAAGATCAATCAATCTTCTTTTGAGACACACGTCTTATCAAATAGTCGTGCTTTTCATTTAAGGGGGGAAAAAAAATAGGCTAATTAGACTGATGGTTTTACCTGGTCTATTAAAGACCATTTAAATCCAATCTCTTTGTCCAAAATTTTTTAGGTAATACCTAATTACAGGCAAAGATAACTAAAAGGCATATAAAGCTTGATTAGATAAATATTAAAAAAAAGCTTATTATTTTTATTTTTGAAGAATCGTAGTTGTCTTTACTTAGATTTCTAAGTCATATAAAAAGCTATATATATTTATATATTAGGCTAGTTAAGATAGAATTGTCTCCATTCTTTCCTTCCACAATAGGTATAGTTATTGAAAATGCCATACATTCCTTAGCATAGTTGTCAAACCTAATCCAACCCAGGTGGTCTAATCAGGTTGTATCGGACCTAGCCATTATGTTGGTCCAATTTTTTATAAAATCTCATGGTTATTAGCTCGTGACACATGGACGATTAGACCAGATTTTACAAAAAAATCAAACGAAGCTCACTGGGCCAAGATGCACAAGCAAGTGTATTAATATGGCATCCAATGGAGGAATGTGTACGAGCTTAATTACATGAACTCCAGGATGTGGGACTTTAGACTATGCAATACTTTTCTTTGTCACATTAAATGAATTGATCATCATTGGATTCTTGGCTTTGCACCTGCATATCTCAATGTATGCACCATTCTATAAGTGTATATTGTGATAATTATATGAATTACTTCCATTCTTTTTTCTTGGAATTAGGTGGAACATATCTTCCAGGTGGGGAAGTCTCCAAAAGTTTCAAAATAGACAAGAGAAAAAAAAAATTACATTTAATATATTTGTTTTCAAATAGCACAGTCAAAATTGTGATTTCTGAGTGATGGATATTCATATTGATCAAGTGTATCCAAAAAAATATGCAAAAAATATATCTGTAAGAGATGGATTACAAATGAACACTTCTTATTTAAAATATGTATATAAGCATCAAAGTGACAAATGTGATAGAACATTGAGAAACCATTTATCATTATGATGTAATGCTTAATTTCTATTTAGGTTAATATCATGAACGGTATCTAGAACTTCGCAAAATATGCATTGTAATTAGATATTTAAATAATTTAGTACCTGAAAAAAAAACCTTTCATACATGCCAATAGTGATTTTGTTGAATTAGCTAACATTGTTATCTAAGTGGCGTATTATTAGCATGGACGAAAAATTCTTTTTTAAGTACTATAATGATCAATTTCAAAGTTCAGGGATCTAATTACATATTTTTTCAAAATTCAGGTATCATTCATGATATTAATCCTTTTTGTATTTACATTCTTAGATGTTGGAATGCATGACTTGTGTTAATTTTTTTGACAAATAAATAACCCAAGTTTCATACAAAAGTGCTAATATTATTTAATAATTTTAGAATGAAACATTTTAATATTTTGTTAGTCACAAAAAATTAATTTTAAATTTTTTTCAATTCTCTTTTTTTAAAAAAATATTCTATTATATTTAGTAATATTTTTTATTAAATTAAATTGTTTTAATCCAATAAGACTCTAAGACATATCCCTCTACTAGTAATTAATTATATTGATATTTTTGCATAAAACTAGGATCACCTATTTATTAAAAAAATCAACACAGGTTATGTGTTTACAGTTGACCAAAACATAAGTCATATTTTTAAATTAACCCCTTAAAAAAAAATTCCCAAACATCAATTATCACAGACCATGACAAGTGGTCAGATTTAATGAGAATGTACGAAGAAAGTCTCTTTCATAGATCCCATGTAAGAATGTTCTATGTTGCCATGCATCCGACGGCTTTATAGGGCACTTCTTCCAAAAAGTATAGCACAAGTTAACACATATAATACATTAATTACCATTTTACCTTGTCCAAGATGCCAAAGATCCATGAGAAACCCTTGACCATGCCTTAAGAACCTGTCCAGCGATACTGAAACCCTTTATCCCATAACCTTCATCAATTCCCTATTACAAATATGGAAAGAATGAAATGAGTTAATGTATAAAGGAAAAAACCTAAATTAACAACTGCATACACAAATCAACACGTAGCATATGAATAGTAGGTTTTAATCAGGAAAAACAACAAGTAAAACAATACAACTTCTTTGAAGTATCATTATCGGGAGAAAGATGTTGTTAGCCTATGCACTGATGCATCAATAATTAATGGAAAAGCAACAATTGGAGTGGTATTACTAGATGAAGAGGGAAAATGGATAATGGGATACTCACATCAAATTGTTCATATAGACATCTTAAGCACTAAACTCGGGGATTATACCGGGATCTTCTCTATTGCAACAATTTAAGGCTCCGAGAAATACATGCATACACAGATTCGAAACAAGCATTTAAAATACTTTCAAATTAGGAAAAAGCAAGAAATAAATTTGCTCATGTTCTTCGTGCTTGCAAGGAAAGGATGTCTTACCTTGATCAAATTACTCTGTTCTATATATCTAAGCATGGTAACATACTATCAGATCTAGCCTCAAGGTGCTGACCATGGAGGAAGCAGATAGGAGGGTCTTTTTTGTGTTGCCTGAAGCAGTGATGTGGAGGACGCTTCTACCACTCTCTCTACCGGCTATCTCTAATATTAAGACATAAGTTGTGGTGGTGGGGTTGAATGTGGGCTTGTTTTGAGCAGCAATATGAGTTGGGTGTAGAAGGGTCGGTTAGATTCAGTTTTACAAAATACGCAACCAAACTATAATTTACAGTTTGTCTTTTTTTTTTTTCCTTATCTTAAGCCAAATTATTAAATAACTATTTGGTTTGGTTTCAATTACGAATTACATGAAAATCGTAATTACAAAAAAAAAAAGAAAAAAATGTTTAAAAATGTGGACATCTAAATATACTTTTTAGTAAATCCATATCGTAATAATTCATAGTTTGGCACATATTGGCATTACAAGCAGAAGTAAAATGGATAGTTTTTATTAAAGTTTTATGATATAAAGGCTAATTAACTCATAAGCGTGATTGAGCTTAAGCAAGGCTTAAATGTTAAATCAAATTTAAATCAAGTTCAAGTTCATATATCAATATTATGTTAATTAAAAGAATATAACTTTTGGATATGTAGACCATAAGTCAATCTTAAATGTAAGTTGAATTGAAATCAAGTTTATTACCAATAAATTTATATAACTTTTAGATAAATCAAGACTTAACGAGTTTCTCAAGTCGAATTCCAATTAATTTAAGCTCAAATAAAATTCTAAACTTGATCAAATTCAAAGTTGTCTTCTAAAATTTTTTGTGAACTTCAACTCAAGTTTAGTTTCATATTGGCTCAATTTGATCAAGTTATAGTCCTACGTATCTATTATTTACATCAATTTAATGATGGAATACATTGTATTTCAAAAGAAAGAGTGACTCAACCAAAATCCATCTAAATAGAAGAACAACAACATATCACATTGTTTGGGGAAAAAATAAAATATAAAAAAATCCAAAAATATGAAATTTTGAAAAATAATTCTAAAAATATGGCAGTAGAAATCTTGAGGTGGACTCATGATTCCATTTCTCATATGGCAACATGAGTTTGACTCACAATTTCATGTTATGATATAGAATCGTGAGTCCAACTTATAATTCCTTCACTACCCACCTGACTCTAGCCTTTTCAACTCATAATTCCAAACCCTTTTTCTTCCTCTTCTTCTTTTTCATTCACCACTTCCAGTCCCTTTCTTCTTCTTCTTCCTCTGACCAACTAACCTCCTCCACCTTCGACAATCCTAAACTCCACTGTAGTTATCGTCAACTCACCTATCCATTTCCGATGATCTCAAAACCACTGCGACCTAATATCCATCCTTACAAGCACTAAGATCCATCTATTGCCAATCCAAAACTCCAAAAACATAGTAGTTGCTCACTGAGCCACTATCATTGTTCTTACACTTCGAACACATACCGAACACATAGCCACCAAATAACGGTATAACAATTTTAATTATATTTTCAATTTAAGATTACAATTAATAAATTGAAGTAAATGCTATAATATGTAATCTTGGTGATAAAATTTTAGGTGAAGTATATCATTCCTGGTCTAATATTGGTAATATCATTCCAAGGCATAACTTTTAATCACTCTTGTCTAAGTAAACGGACCATGAGACTTTTGAAATACTTTTACATTTTTTTTCCATATTATTCCAAAATCCCATTAAAGAGTCTAAAACACATTGTTGATCTTGTATATTGATCATAGAGACAATTCAATGGAGTGGTTTGCCATCTTGCCCATCATTTTAAGTATAGTTGCCCAGGAACCATTAGAAACCATGCGTACGTCCTTATGGGTTATAATATTTTAAATCAATTTTGTTTATTTTCGATCTAACAATGAAATCATGTGCTCTTTTTGCAATATTTTATAGAAATGTCTGGTTTTTTGGATATTTTTAAACTACTTTTTGCCCTTTTCCTGCCTAATTGCCATAAAATAAATAAACCAATTGTTTTTAAGACATGTACGAGTGCGAGCACCCTGAAATGTGAGTACAACGCATCCCGTGTCCTATTGAAGGACATAATAAATGCCCCATATATCACGCCCCATAACTTGTTCACTTTCCCGTAACGAATAAAAGTGAATTGAATTCTAATTCAAGAGAAATGTAATAGGATTGTAATGACTATTATGATTTTTCACTCGGTGTGAAAAATAAAAGAAATAATTATTGGAGTGAAAGATAAAATATCTATAATGCCTTTTATATGTATTATAGAAAAGGATAATTGTATAGATGATTTTCAAAATGAGGACATTTATGACAAAGTTGGAAAATAAACTATTGAATGACAATTCATGGATGTGGAAATGAATTGCTATTCATCATTTTATATAACAGCAATTTATTATGAATTATCATTTCCCTCAAGTGAACACGGCAATAGCAGTTTGCGTAGAATGGTGAGGGAATGGATAGCAATTCATGTCAAGTGAACAGGCTGAGCATTAACAGTTTCACTATGTATAGCATTTAAGCATTATACGAATGGGCTATCATTAACTATGTGGATTACTAACTAATTTCATATTAAGAAATTCTTACTTAAGTTTTGTAAATAACAGTATCTAATAAAATTATACAATCATATCATTAGAAATGATCTCTCTTTAATAGATGGGAAGCCTTACAACAAATATTGTACACTTATAAAAATGATAATGAAATATCGAATTTATTTAAATGTCCAGCTCATCCGGTCTCTCACCAATATCCAACCCATAGACCATGTAATCATAGTATCTAGATCAAATCATCCTTATAACCTGGAAAAGAAGAGGATAAGCCAAAGTCTAATACAAAAGTAATACAAGAACACATGATATAATTTCACACATTTATTCTAACACAAATGCAACAATCAACAATTTAAACCTCTAATTTTGGTGTAGTAAAAAAAATGGAGTACTTATATTTCAACTACATGCTATGGGAATCTAGGATCCTAAGTCGCTGTAACTTCTTAAGGGGTTGATATAAACGGTTCGGATACCTTCCTAGAATAAATTCTAAGCATGTAACCTTGTCTAGCAATCACAATCGTTATTCATCTTTACCTATCACAGTCCATAATATAATATGGTCAATTTGTCTGATAAACATGAACTATACTACATTACTTCTCTTAGATTCAAACAGACGTTACCTCGGTATTGTTCACCATGTAAGGTTGTCACCACCGATAGCCTAAGCCCCTAAATATTGAGCTATCATAGCCATGTGAAGTTGTCACTCCTCAAACCGGATTAAATGATAGAAAGTACACTCAAAGTATTTAATTAGGTTTTCTTCAAGTATTCATTTTGGAATACCTATCCTAATAAATAACACATAAGTCACTGCGTACCTACAACATGATACAAAAGATACTTGTCTACTAAAGAACCGATGTCATAAGAATGTAGAATAAAAGGAGAAAAGATAAAATTTTTATTAACTATCTGTTTCGATTCAATTACTAAATTATTTTATATTAATCAATTAATTACCCTATAATTAATTTGTTAATTCATTGAATTGATTTTTAATTAAATCCATTGGTTAATTATATACTAAATGTATACTTATCTAAAAGTCTATCTCCAATATTGACTATTAAGTTTTATTTGTCAAATTGATTTCAAGGTACTAGGTGAAAACCAATATATATGCTATTTATTGAGCTGATTTAATTTTTAACCATTCAAATTCTTTTATTTCTATTTTGTTTTATTAAATTTTATTGTGAATTGGTCGATCGAAAGGGTGAAGAAATTGGAGTGAACCTTCGATCAAACAATGACTAGAGTTGGTTCAATTATGAATTGATTTGGTTCATGCGAACCACACTATTCACTATATATTATTATATATGTATCTTATTTATTTATTAATGATCAAATTAACTTATTACTAAAATTATCATATCCAATTATAATTATTTTTAATTTTTTATAAATGAAAGGTCATAAACAAGTTTTCACATTTAAGGTTCACTCAACAAGATCAAAATAAGTTTGGGTTAATACAAAAAATAGTACCTAAACTTGCGTAAAAAGTTCAATCAAGTATCGGAAGTTTTGTTTTGAACAGTTTGTGCCTAAACTTTCAGGAAAAGTCCAATCAGGTATCTAAAGTTTGGGTTGACAATTTTGGTACCTAAACAAAGTTTTCGCATACTTTTTTAGACCTGATTGAATTTGCTTTAGGTATGAAAAAAAAATTTCCAAAGCCTTATTCATGCACCAAAATTGTAAAAACCAAACTTCAGGTATGAAAAAATTCGTGAAAACTTTATTTAGGTATCAAATTATTCAAAATAAAACTTTAGGCACGTAAGTGAACACTTTGCGAAAATTCAAATACCATTTCATCATTAATCTAAAAAGTTTCTACAAGTTCATGCTAACTTTGATTTAATTTTTTAATGCTAAATCTGAAACCTTGTGTTTATGATCTTGATTTCATGTTGATTCCATGTTAATCTAAGAATTATAAACTTTCAAGAACAATTAAATTTCTAAAAATGAATGAAAAACACATTTTAGGCTGAATTTGACTTAAATAGATATAACTTGAATTTTCATGAAGAAAACTTTGAATGGGAGATTGACGATTATTATGGACATTCAAACTATTTTTCGAAAAATTTTCAGAAACCTAAACTCATATAAAACCAATTTCAACTCTCATATCATTATGCATATATTCTTTTACATCATTCGACGTTTACATGATATATTTATATATATATATAATGATAAATCTTAGTATTAAATCCACATCAATTATACATAGTAATCACATATTTTCATCATATTATTGTTTTAATCCAAATATATAATTTAATTAACCAAATCAACACAATCATCGTATTGAATAAATGAATCAATTTAAAAATAATTTATTTATTCATATAATTATATCAAATTCATTTTTAACATCTAAACCCAAGATCATACGCAAAAACACAATCACTCATTAAATTACAACAATCATGTTACTGAAGTAAAGATTACATACTTTGTTGTAATAACTCATAATAACCAAAGACCTAAACTACTGCTATAATACTTTGAATGCAATTTGTTAATGCTTTTACTCTTCCAAACTCCTCTTGTTCTATAATTTATTTTCCTTTATTTTGTTGTTAGATTAGGTATGGATTCTTAAATAGAGAAATAGGTTTTTGTGTTTAGGATTATAGAGAGACAAATGTAACTTGTCGAAGAAGATTAAATGAGAAACTTGCAAGAGAAGTTTTGAGAGAATGACTTGTAGAAGAAGATAAAAACGATGGAGAAGGTTTAGGAAACATATTGATGAAAAAATGAAAGAGGAGAGAAAATCAAGGTTTATGTATATGAAACTAGTCGATAAGTTAAGCCAATTACTAAAATAACATTAGCTTGTTATGTGCACCTTAGCTTCTAATTTAATTAACTTGATATATATAATTCTAGTCAATTACATGTGGTTGTTATAATTAACACTTTAAATATTTAGTCATAAGTTGAAATTTATTAATTAAATTAATTATTATCAATGTAAATTGATATTTTTAATTAAATAACTTGTTATTTAACATAAAATATTTAACTTAGAATTAAAAAATTCAAATTCACTTGTAATTCCATGGTAAATTTTCACAAATACCAAATAAATGTCTCAAGCTAACAAAAAAATACACAATTAAGCGACGATAATAAATAAAGAAAAACAACAAAAATAGAGACATAAGATGTACGTGGAATGCCCTCCTATGTAGAGGGAAAAACCACAGCCTAAACTTCGAATCAATTCCACCATAAAAAAATCAATAGGTACAAAATACTCGCAAGTAAATCCACCCTTGAGATAATTGGTAATACAAAACACTTGAAATATTTCTATAGAAAAATCCCTCGAAAAATCCACTCTTGAGATAACTTGGCACAATAGATGGAGGAAAAAAAAGAATGGGGTGGATAGGAATGGTAGACATATTAAATTATAATGTTTGATTATAAGGTAAAATAAGAAGCAAGGAATAAGTAATCCATCAAACTTGTACTCCTTAACGAGGGGAAAGAATAAAAAAGAAAAAAGGTGAATAATGTGTGTATATATATATATATTTAGATGTAGAAAATTTTTTCTTCGCTCCTTTACCATGTATTTTCTTCTGCCTATTATTGCTTTACTATTTGTTCTCTGAATGTTGTTGTGTTTTTATTATTTATGTCTATTATTTTGATTCTATTTAACAACCTATATCTAAATACATTAAAGTCTATCTGAGAAAATAATTCTTTGTGCTACCAACATGTGGAGAATGGTAAGTTACTGATTTTAGTGTAAATTATAGTAATAAATTTACCTTGTTATATGATATATGTGCTCTATATTTATTTAGACACATTTTTTGTCTTTGAAATGGAGCTTTTGGGATCTTAAATATTTGAAAAAACATGTCTCTAGCGGCTATACCACCCAAGAAACAACAGATATAAAATGATTCCATCAGGTCCTTTTTTTAATTAATTTATCTAAAAAGAAAAATAGCATAATAAAATTAAAGTTAAAAGACCTTGACTCGAATAGATTTGGAGGCCCAATTTCTCTACTGCTATTTTAAAGATACGATGCAAGTATATAAGATTAAATATATAGACTATTACTATTATTTAATATCTTGAAGTATTTTCTTTTTTTCCTTTTTGTCCTATATTTAGCTTAAATTCAAAAAATGTAGAATGGAGGGAAAATACGAAAAATAATAAATTATTCATTAATAGGCAATTAAAACTTGTTTTTCAATCATCCATTTACTTCGAGCTTTTGCAGCCCATATTAATTGTTCCTAGTGCAAAATCTCATTCAATTCACTTTTGAGGAAATTAAGGGCATTCAAATCCTCTCCATTTAGCATATTTGTGCGCTTCTCCTCTAATTCCTTTAGATCGTCTAAAATGTCTCTTTTCCTAATATGAATAATACCAAATACTTCCTTGTTCTACTTCCTTAACTCCGGTATTAAATTTTCGAGGTTACAACAAGGGTCAACACCTTGTAATTACTTAGTCTTGACCAGATCAGAGAAGGAGAGGTGTTCTAACCACATATTTTGAAAACTTGAATGGGCGGTTTTTCCTTTTTGCCCTATATTTAGCTTGCAGTTCAAAAAATGTAGAATGGGGGAAAATACGAAAAATAATAAATTATTCATTAATAGGCAATTCAAACTTGTTTTTCAAAAATCGAATTCATTAATGTTAATAATAATAATAAAATATAACCTATTGCCTACTGGCACTAATTGGCCGGAGAGACTCTTGTTCACGTACATATTGTCGAAAAACCCCAGTAGTCTCTTATCTCCTTTTCTATCTTCCTCTCTACTTTTTCTCCTGTGAAAAAGAAATCAAGAAAAACAACAACCAAAGCCTAGTAGTGTCTTAGATCCTTTTCTATCTTCCTCGCTGTTTTTGCTCTTGTCAAAAAGAAAACAAGAAAAAGAACAACCGAAAAGCATACACCATGGCGTTGAGACTGGAAGATGCCATGATGGGATTGAAATCGGAGGATCAGGAATACCTTCGGAGTATGGCGATCTTTTTACGCCAACCAGAGGTTGTGAAACGTCTTTGCGCGAGTATGTACCAAGGCATCTGCTGCATGGGCCTCCGGGATGTGGGAAGACCAAGTTAGTGCATGCATTTGCAAAGGACAATGGGGTTCCGATGATTGAGGTTTCTCCTTCTACTATCGAGTCTACAGTGCCAGGTTTAGTTTTCTTTTCCTCCTCCTTCTTCTTTTTCTTCTTCTTCTTGTTTTTTTTTTCTCATAAATACTAAAAGAGAAAAAAAAAAAAAGTTTTCCAGTATGTGGGAAGTCCAGTTTCTTTATTTTTTTATTATTGTTGTCTCTATTTCTCTATTGGTTTGACAAAATGAAAAATTTTGCTTTGTCTCTTGACACCTGCAAGCATAAAGTTGTTACAATACACTTCGATTTACAGTTAACATTGGCATTGCCATTGCCAATTGAAGTTTATGGATATGGAATTGAAGAGCCTTCACCTTCATTTCACCAGAAAATTGTTTGTGATTTATCTATCGTTTTTTGATAAATTATAGTCTGCTAATCAGAAAACCTAGCGCTAGCAGTGATTATAAAACTGTAGTGGATTTCTTAGTTATAATAAGGAGGTGGTCGAAGCCCAGCTTTGGTAACTACTAACTACCTGCACATAGCATTATATTGTCTATTAAGCCAACCGGACAAATATACATTCACCGCCACCACCGATTACCGTTACCTCTTGATAATATCCACCAATTGTGCTCCGCCTAGCTTAACCGTAGAACTTTGTCATTAGGATTAGTATTCTTTGGTTGGAGCTATAAAGATACTTCATATTTGACCCGTCATATGTAGTCTCGAGGATGAATTGCACCAATTTTTAAAAACACAAGTCTGGTAACCGGACTTACAAAGACTTTCGTTCTTGAACTTAGGTTCATCGGAGGAAAACATTCGAAAGCTTTTCCAGAAAGCTTGCAGAACCGCTCCATCAATAGTATTCATTGATAGGATTGATGCAATTGCTTCCAAAAGAGAAAACCTGCAAGAGGGAATGGAGCAGCGAATTGTAAGACAACTGTTGGCTTGCATGGATGAATGTCGTATGCAAGTACAAGCCACTAGCAAAGAAGCAGAATTACAAAATTCCCAGATCAACCAAGGCTCTGTTCTTGTCATTGCAGCAACCGATAGACCAGATGATTT
This sequence comes from Combretum micranthum, assembly GCA_024138025.1. NCBI lineage: Eukaryota > Viridiplantae > Streptophyta > Magnoliopsida > Myrtales > Combretaceae > Combretum > Combretum micranthum. Next base: position 205,238 of record JAMXBD010000335.1, on the reverse strand, counting down.
GGATCCTGACTTAAGAAGGCGTGGTCGACTTGATCGCGAGATATTTTTGGGTGTTCCAGATGAGAATACAAGGGCCGGGATTCTTTTAGTTCTCACCAGGAAAGTTAAACTAGAAGGTCCTATCGATCGCATGAAAATAGCAAGGATGACGCCTGGGTATGTGGCAGCGGATTTGGAGGGGTTGATTCGCAAGGCTGCTTCACTTGCTAACAAAAGGCTCGTTGTTCGAAGAGGGTCTGGCATTCCTATTGATCTTAACGAGGAAGATGCTAAAGAATGGTTGCTGCGTCCATGGACGCCGGAGGAATTAAAAAACCATTCAATCACAATGGCTGACTTTGAGGTAATTTGTCCTATAAATGATTTTATTTTCAAGTAGTTAACCTTTTTGAAACTTGTCATTTTCTAGTGAAATCGACAAAAACACAAATACTTGTGCAAATAATTTAGTGTCCTTCTATGTGTGCGTTATGTTTTTTCTTTTTTTTCATTTTTTTTTTAACTTAATGTGTGTTATGATTAAGTGGGGACCCGAAAAAGGCTATTACACCAAACTTCACTGTATATCTGTGGAAAAAAAAGAAGAAAAATCAGACCTAACCGTATGATTAGATTTGAATTTAAAAGAAAAACCGAACCATAAAATATGGTACAGTTTGGTTCGAAAAGCAAACTGAATTAGACCATGCACACCCCTTATATTTTAAGTACCTTGCTTATATTGTGTTTCATTTGTCTTTGTTGGGCTCTTCAGGAAGCACTGAAAACGTTCCAGCCTTCATCTAGAAGGGAAGGTTTCTTTACAATTCCTGATGTTACATGGGAAGACGTCGGTGGCCTTGATTCCCTTAAGAAGAAGTTTGAGGACTATATAATTAATCGTATAAAATGTCCCAAGTCTTATGAGGTAATTGTTGTCTGTTGCTTGTTACCAATATCGACCTTTTGGAATTGACCGATAGCTTTTGTGTTGCAAATCATACTCCCTAAACTTTCTCTTGGTATCATTGGAATTGATAAATGCAATATGGAAATCATTATTGAGAAGCAGTTTCTGGATGCTGCTGTCATACATCTCGTCTTTGTTGTTCTTAGTTTCTAATGATTGTGTTAAGAGGTCTGTCTACTTAAAATTGTCAACCGGAAGGAGAAAAATGCAATTGCATAAATTTCATTGAAATTAAAATTCGTACTCGTCCTTTTTTCTTTTTTTAAATAAAGATCTGCTTCCCTATCCATTACCAAATTATTATACTTTGATTGAGAATTTGATCATGCCAGGTTTAGAAATTCTAATATTCAGATGCTTTGTCCAAGACTTATGTTTTTGCTTGAGCAAGCTATCGGTAATGAACCCAAAAGAATGTCTTTGGTAGCTATATTGTGTTGCTAAGGAAATCCTTCTTCCTGTGTAATTCTCAAAATATTTCTTCTCAATGATGAATTTTTTACTTGTAATTCTTTTTTTCTCTTTTTCACTACGGTAGTTCGTTCTGATGTTATTATTATATGACAGCACTATCATGGCCAACCGAAGAGAGAGAGAGGCATTTTGCTTTTTGGGCCTCCAGGAAGTGGTAAAACGCATATTGCCCAGGCTGTTGCAAATAAAGCTGGAGCCAATTATATTTACGTAAATGTAAGTCCCTTTTTTTTTTTTTTTTTTCCGGGTCAGTATATATACATACCCGTTTGTTTCTGAGGTAAAGTCCTCTAGGTTGTATTGTTTTATTTATTTATTTTTAACTCTGGTTGCATTTTTGTTCTCGGTTGCTGCTTAGGGTCTCCAACTCTTAAATAAATATGTTGAAGAAAGTGAGTTGGCTGTCCGGAAATTATTTAGTCGTGCTAGGACTTATAATCCCTGCATAATCTTCTTTGATCAGGTAAGCCTAGCCAGCCCCATTTTCCTCTTTCTAAATTAGTCATTCTATTGGTATGCAACTGAGCCACATTTGTCTATCTTATATATATAGATCGATGCTATAGCATATCAACGGAAGACTGAAGGTGGAAGGGTTCGGGTGAGTTTGGTGCACCAGGTGAATAGCATTAGTTAAATTTTATGTGCTTTATCTTCCCTTCTTTCTCCTCTTTCTCTTGCTCTCTATTTATCTGTTAACTTTTTCTTTTTTCTGTTTATCTAGTTAAATTCCTTTCTTCTGTATTGTACTTTTTTATGAGCAAACTAAACTCTGTATTTTATCTTGTAGTTGCTCTCAGAGTTAAATGGTCCAGATGATAACCGTGGTGTTTTTGTGATTGGTGCAACAAATAGGTGCAGCTTTTTTTCCTTCAACTTTTCCACTGGTACTTCATTTTCCGTTTTCTCTTATTGGTTTCTTGTGGCAGAATCGATGTTATAGATAGTGCATTGTTACGACCTGGAAGGCTTGGTAAACTTTTTTATGTGGGTCTACCCCTTGAAGATGAGCGTGAATTGATTTTAAAGGCTTGTAGCAGAAAGAAGCCAATAGATCCTGATGTAGATTTACATGCTATTGCTGGAATGGGAGCTTGTGAATATTTGAGTGCTGCTGACCTTTCCCAATTGGTTCGTCCTTTTCCCAATGTTTCATAATCATTTCATCAGTTGCCTTTGCTTCCTTCTGTTCAACCTCTCTCCACTCTCATTATGTGATGTTTCTTTTCTTTTTGTGCATCCCCGCCATATTAAAAAAGGCCATTCGAAAGCTGATGTTTGCAGATATCAATTTTTTTCGGCTTAATTTTTTTTTTGTTCTGGTTCCATTTCCCTTTATTTTGTTGGATGTGTGGCCTGATGAATGCCAGCAGGTTTCAATGTAGTGCTTTAGTTTGAAACATTAACGTTTTAGTGTCTTATTGCTGTTCATGATGGAAATAGGTGTCTAGAGCTGCCAGTTTTGCTTGGAAAGAATATCTGAGATCATCTGGAGATAGCGATGGAGGTTCCTTGGGGACGATAAAGACAATGCATTTTGAGCAAGCATTGGCTGAAATACGTCCATCTGTTGAAATTGAGGTCAGCTACCGTAACGTACCTTGGCTTTGCTTAGTTTACGTTTTTTTGTTCAGTTGACATTAGAGTGATCAACGGAACTTGTTTTGTAACTACACATCAAACATTGATATACTTCTCTTGCAGGACTTACGAAAACTGGAGAGATTGGCAGATAAATATGAATGTGAAATCATAGGGCGGAGGATTTCGGAGCGCAAGGAGCATTTATAGTCACTGATGCTGCTTTCACATAGCTTTTCTCTTGCTTCTCTCTTCAACATTCCTCAAATTTCTAGTCCTCCTATTTTGCTGAATACTTGTTGTGGTTGTCATGCCTATACGTTAGTATAATGTTTAATATAGTAGAATGGATTTGAAATGGTATCAATGTTTTCAAATTCTAACCATATTCCTCTAAAGTGCATTTATAATTTCATGAAATCTAATAGTTCTATTTTAGAAGGATTTTGATAATTGGATATAAGAAGAATCAAGGTTTCATTCTAACTTAAAAAAATTAATTATATTTTTAGCCATATTTTTATTGTTAATAATTGTAAATATATTATATTATATTGTATTGTATATTTGACACAATATACAACTGAATGTGTTTATAATTCATAGACATCACTCCAAATATTATATAGGCAGTTTCAGAAAAAATAATTTTAAACTATATGTTGATGGTCAATTTTTTACCAAGTCTTTAAGCCTAGCCGAAGTGCGGCTCATTCAATCGCCTTTTGAGGATAGGAGGGAAAAATCAATTTCAAGCCTTCCATCTAGGATTGATTCCACCGCACTCTTTAGCACATGGTACTATGACTAGACTAGAGATAGAGAACCTGTACCCTTCCCAACCCCCCACCCCTAAAGAAAATAAAAAAGACTAGAGCTAGAGGGAGAGATAGACAAGTACATGTTCACTAAGTAAGCCATCTTATAAATCCCTCAACCAAGGGAAGGATTCATGAAAGCCCTTCATCGGTACCTTTTGGGAGGAACTTTGTAGAATCCTGAATGCCTTTACATGCCCTTTCGATCTGGCTTTTATAATAAATTATCGATGAATCATCTTGATTTGAGTATAGAGTCAATTCGATAGTCTTTTATCCTCTCTTAATTGACTAGTGCAAGATTCTCTATTTCTTGTAAACATTATATTAAGTAATATTTCCTATATATGGATGATATGTGTATTACCAATTAAATATATATATTATATTATACGTATATATATATATACATGTATAAACTATGGTAAGTAATATGCATGTCCTTATACATATTGTATGATTGTCTTAAAATTAATGATGCTATCATATATACCATTAGGGGGTAGGCACAGATCGATTTGGTTTGATTTGGTTTTTACTAAATTATAATAAAACCATAGTTTATGATTTTTTTTCCCACCCAAAAATAGGCCAGCAAATAACGGTTTGTTGGGATTGAAAATTTCCAAACCATTTATAACAACTTTGTTTGGTTCAAATTAAGGATTATATCAAGATTTTAATTAATCTTTTTTTTTTTGTTTCAATCTTTGGCATTTATGAAGATACTCACATATTTTAATTACTCTATAAAGTTTAACTTGCAAATCACTATAAAATATTTCATAAATTCATAATATTCATAGTCAATAGCTAGAGTTGTGCAAGCGAGTTAAGCAATCCAACCCGACCCACTCCGCTTTAGCCTGCGGATTATGCGAGCAAAAATATTTGGCCTACCCTGCCTCATGCGGGTTGATAGATTATGTGGGCCAACCCACTAACTTGTTAAGATTTTTTTTTTTTTTTAAGTTCTAACATTCAAAGCAATCACATAAAAAATAAGTACTAATTTCAATAAAAAATTTTAAAACTTATTTATATATGGGATAAAAAAATGGATAGAGATTAAAGATTATAAGATTCACATAAAATTGGGATAAAAATTTATTATTTAACTTTAAGGTTTTACTTTGTTATTCTTTTAATTTGGTTTAATTTTTTTAATGCATACTGACATATACTTGCTTATTATTATTATTTTTTTTTCATGGGTTTGCATTCATTTATTTGAAAAAAAAAAAAAAAAAACTTATGCAGATCCGCATGCCAACTGACCTGCAAGTGGATTGGTAGCTTTAGCCCGCAATTGCTTAGGGCAAGCCAAAATGGCTCGCATAGCAAAACGGGTTGAATTTTTTAGGTTAACCTGATTTTTTTTTTTTTTTTTTTGCGTATTAAACAGATTGGCCCACATAACTCGTCCCACAAATTTGGCCTTGCCCATTTCCCCTCTATCTTGCCAGCTCATAAAAACATGAGTTGGATGCATGAAATCTGATCATGATTTATGAATTGCATTTCCCTATTATTGACTATATTTACTATTACTAGTTTATCAATCTAATTCTTATCAAAATATTTCATTAATATGGGTTCTAGCATCATCAAACATGTTGAAGTACAAACGGAATCAACTTTTTAATGCGATCATCAACAATGTAGCCATGAAAAATACAACATTAGAAATTAAAATCAATAATGTGCCATCTTTTAGAAGGTCAAATAGGTAGTAAATCTATCGTTAAGCAGCACTCTTTAATATATAGTTATTACTTTATTATTCAAAATGATTTTATTTTAATCACATTCATTTAGAAATCTTAAAACTGGTATGGTGTAAGATACTTAATAACATATCATACCATAATTTCATTCCTAAATTCTAAAATCATATAGTGAATAGCATAATTGCAACATACAAAGTACCAATCCACAAGACAAATAACATACAAGTCACTTCAAATTTTGAATTTAACATCCACATGCATACACATCGTGAAAAACTCTATATCGTAGCTTCAATAATCGCAAGAAATTAATGTGACAAGATCAAGCAACTTTTGTGTGAATTCGACGCATCCTCAACTGATTTCAAAGTTAATCGATTGGGATTAACACAAATAGATACTTTTGTGATGCAATAAGATCGAGATTGATCGATAAAAAAAAAAGCTAATTTGATCTAAGATCGAGTTGGGACCGAATGAAATTAGGGTTAAGGTTTTAGATTTGAGAGAAATTATGGGGTTTTTTGACGAATTCAAATGGGGAAGGAGAAGAAGTTGGCGAGCAAATAAATATGAATGTGAAATCATAGGCGAAGGATTTCGGAGCACGAAGAGCATTTATAGTCATTGATGCTGCTTTCACATAGCTTTTCTCTTGGTTCTCTCTTCAACTTAAGCGATTCTTGACATTTTAGGGGTTGAACACAAGAGAATGTTTTGCGTTCTTTGTATGTTTGCTTTTAGTAGTTTGTTAAAGGTTTTTATTGAGGTAGTTACTTACATGAGCTAAGTGAGTATGATGATGGAGTCTCATAATGGTTTTTATCTACTATAATTAAAATATGTTTTTATGTGTGCTCTTGAATTTATTTTTTGCTTTGTGATACAAGCTCTCAAAACCTCTCTTATACTTACCATCACACGGTGATCTAGAGGAAGTTTATTTATTCTAAGTGTTGTAAAATAAAAAATATAAGAAAAAGTAATATACTTGTTGACAAGACTGATTCTATCCTATAGACCAAAGAAATATATGATATGCAGACGAAAGATTGATTCCATCAGATGCATGCGATAAACAATCAAATGCTCAGTTATAAGTTTGGACAGTCCGGAATGTAAACAGGATGTAGATTTACGCCCTCTCATCGAAGTTGAAGGACCAAACCAGATAGAGCTTCCATGACTTCCTGTCCAGGAGAAACTAAACACAGAGATTGTGATCAACTTTATCTTATCACTTTATTTAGATATATTCATTACATTCACATCCTGTATCCAAGTCTAGAGACTCCACTAACTGTTAATCATTTCACGTGATACCACGGGCGGCGTCCTTCGGTTTCTAATTAGTTCCCGTGGAACCCTCAGAACAAAGGTAATCTCAATAGAACTAGGAAATACCATCTAGAAATACCGGCCTTATCAGAGATCCGAAACATTAACACGTAGTATGTTGTCACATTATATGCATTTATGCAATTCGTGTTATGCATGTCCAATTAATTTTTAAAATCCAATGATTTTATTTCCATTTTTGGGTGATCAAGCAGTATACAAACACTCGACATCAATATCAATTCAATTCCATCAAACAATTGATATTGTCACTTTTATTATTGAAATTTTCATGCAATAACATCCACCAATCAGTAAGCATTTCCCAATCGCACATACACATAAATTGTTATCTGAATTTAATAATTGTTGTAACTAAACTTACAAACACAACAAATGTAATAAATCTAAATTACCCACTTGCTCATGATGATCAATCATAGTAGTCTTCAAGAAATTCTGTAGTTGGTTCTAATTCACCTAATAGATGAATAAGATATTTTCTAATGAGATATATAATTACGTAAATAATTTCTCATGAGTGTCTAAGTATCCTAAAATCCGTTTTTCTTAATTCTAAAATTGTTTTATAGTTTCTAATTCAAATTTTGGTTTGTAGAGAAATAATGTAAGGTATTAAAACATATTATATTTTCCTTTATTTCAAAATTCGAGTAAACTGCTTTTTCTTCCAAAAAGTAACCCGAATAGCTTTATTTTGCAATTTTTACAAAATAAACTATTATACTCATTTTACCTCGGAAATTTACCTATAAATAGGCGTTACAAAGCTCGTTTCAAGTACTATAACATAATTTTATTTAATAAATTGTTTTACATATTATATTTTGTTCTTTCTATTTTAATTTGTGTTTTATGAGTTATGAGAATATGTTTTTCAATATAGTTTGTAAATTTCCAGCAGGTAGTATTAACTAAGATTTTTATTTATTATTTACTTTGTTTGTCAGCCTTATCTGTTTTTCAGGATATTTTCCTTTACAATTCAGTCATAATTATTTGTTTAACCATTTACTACGTATTCTAAGTTATTCGAGTGAATTTAGTGATTTTATTTATTCTGTTATTTGCTTATAGCAAATTTTTAATAGTCTAAATTTATTGTGTCTTTTAAGGTTTTAGTTTACAACTATTTACTACTAGTAATATTTCCTTGTATTATTTCTTATATTCATGGAGCTAAACTTTTCTAGTTATTTTATTGTTCTTACTAACTATGTTTTCTATTTATGAGGCTATAAAAATATTCTACTAAATCCATACTAATTTAAATAATGAAGATCTATATTTTCTTATAGGAACTAAAAATGTAGAATAATTTTTCTAAGGTTAATTTAATTTTTCTAAAGCATTACTTTACTAGACATATAATTTAATTTAAGTAAACTAAAAACTAAGGCTATCACATGTAACCAATGTTTCTATTTTGATTTTCTAAGATAGCTACTCAATTTAAATTTATAACAACTAATATATAAATTTTCTTTGTAAGGCACTATAATTTATGAAAGTAATCTAAAATAAATTAGCTAGATATTACCTTGTTGGTAGTGAGACAAGGTAAGGGCTTTCTTTTTTTATTTACTAACCCGAGACCTTGTCTTGTATTTTCTCTTTATAAAGATGCCTTGGGGGACTTTTAAATTTTTTCCTATCCAAATTGTGGCTTACGGTTGGTGCAAATTTTATGGAGCAAGTTTGGAATTTACTTTGTTTTGGTGCGGTGTATGTGGGTCACGGTGGAAAGTATTTGACAAAGAGGGTTTGTTTTGATGTAGTTATGTGTATAGGTTTGTAAAGAACATGAAAAGGACTAGTTTTTTATGTGGGGCTTCCATTCTTGGTAAATAGGGATAGTGTTTGACTTGTCTTTGTCTTGGTTAAATTTTTCTTGGTTGATCACGTTATGCAGGCGTGTGTGCGCGTGACGTGTGTGTGTGTTTTGTTTTAAATTTTGTATTTTTGCTGCTAGTCTCTTCGGTGGATTCATCAAGAAGGATTGGTATATTAATTTCCCATGTTGAGTCATCTATTTGCATTAACTAAAAGTGAGTTTGTTCAATTCTAATTGGCTTAAGTGTCCTCCTATATATGTGGCTCACATGGCTAGTTTACGACACTTACCTTGGCATGACACGATGAAATGGGGAGAAGAATTGGGCTGTCAAATGTTATCAATTCTCACCGTGAATTGCAATTTTTTTACTTCAAGAATTGATATTATATTACAATATCTAACTTAGTTCGTCAAAATCTACTTCTACGCGTATTATATTATCAGTTATATGAGAGTTTTATTCTAAAAATATTTTTAAAGATCCTAAAATTTCCTAGATTAAGATTATGGTCAGATTTTGAATTTAAAGTTTATGCAATTGAATATTTCCAAAGTTTTATCTTACGCAATTACGGTTTTAGGGCCTATAGGTCAATTTAGGAAGTTGATACCTATAGACTTCAAATTTTCTAACTAAAATTATAGCGTGATCCAAATTTTTATTTGAACCTTAGATTTTCAGTTATGAGTCAGTTTCTAGTCTTATATCATGTATTTAGTCGTTCTGTCCGTTTAGTTTTACTTTATTGTTTCTAGCTATTGTAGCCTACTAAATATAACCTTTCTATTATACTTGAAATCTAAGGCTACTTTTACTTATATCCTAGATTTTTTACTCAGTTTACGCAATTGTGTTTTTGGTATCTTTAGGGGTCTAGAGAAATTCTTATTAAGAGCTTTAGGCTGAAAATAGGCCCGTACCATTTCGAATCACATAACTAGGGTTTTTGATTGCATATAAAACTTGATATCTATCTTGCATTACTATTCTATTCATGCTCAATAAATGAGAAAAATTCTCGGGGTCGATAGCCAACTTTTGCTAAGAAGGAAAAAAAACAAAAGAAAATAGCAACTTCATACTTCTTATGTACTTAGTATCTTATCTAATTTATTAATAATGGCATGATTGTGTTATGGAAAATATTTCTCAATATTTTAAAAAATAGGTCATTAAAAATAATCAAACATTAAGGTTTACATGGAGACTAATCACATAAATGGATCAATTTTAAATATTAAATTAAAAAAAAGGGTTAATTACAAAAATATGACCTGTGTTTTGGTCAATTTCCAAACACATGACCCGTATTCATTTTTTTGACAAATAAGAAACCCAAGTTTCATACAACAATATTAATATTATTTAATAATTTTAGAATAAAACATGTTAATATTTTATTATTCATAAAAATTAATTTTAAATTTTTTTCAATTCTTTTTTTTAAATATTATATTATTTTATTATATTTAGGAATATTTTTTATTAAATTAATTTGTTTTAATCCAATATGCTCTAATACATATCCCTCTACTAGTAATTAATTGTATTCACACTTTTATATAAAACTAGGATCACCTATTTATTAAAAAAATTAACACAGTTATATGTTTACCAATTGACCAAAACATAGGTCGTATTTATAATTAATCCCTTAAAAAATAATTCCCAAACATCAATTATCATAGACCATGACAAGTGGTCGGATTTAATGAGAATGTACGAAGAAAGTCTCTTTCATGGATCCCATGTAAGAATGTTCAGTGTTGCGATGCATCCGACGACTTTACTGGGCACTTCTTCCAAAAAGTGTAGCACAAGTTAACACATATAATTAATGGATAAGCAACAATTGGAGTTGTATTACTAGATGAAGAGGGAAGACGGATAATGGGATACTCACATCAAATTATTCATATAGACATCTTAAGCGCTGAGACCCGGGGATTATACTGGGATCTTCTCTATTGCAACAATTTAGGGCTCCAAAAAATACATGCATACACAGATTCGGAACGAGCATTTAAAATACTTTCAAATTAGGAAAAAGCAAGAAATAAATTTGCTCACGTTCTTCGTGCTTGCAAGGAAAGGATGTCTTACCTTGATCAAATTACTCTGTTCTGTATACCTAAGCATGGTAACATACTATCAGATCTAGCCTCAAGGATGTCGACCATGGAGGAAGCGGATGGAAGGGTCTTTTTTGTGCTGCCTGAAGCAGTGATGTGGAAGGGTCGATTAGATTCAGTTTTACAAAATACACAACCAAACTATAATTTACAGTTTGTTATTTTTTCCTCTTATCTTAAGTCAAATTATTAAATAACTGTTTGGTTCGGCTTCAATTACGGATTACATGAAAATCGAAATTAGAAAAAAGAAAAAAATTGTTTAAAAATGTGGACATTTAAATATACTTTTCAGTAAATCCATATCGTAATAATTCATAGCTTGGCACATATTTCCATTACAAGAAAAAGTAAAATTGATAGTTTTTTTTAATATTGTTAGAACCGGTTCGGGGATTAGCCAGATATGTTAGGGGGTTAAGGGTCAAAGGATTCAATAAAAAAAAAATTAAAATTATAGGTCTTTGATATAATGTAAGTATGTAAAGTGTTGAAAATTATAAATACAAATATTCAAAATAACAAATGATGAATTTTTTCAAATAAAAACATCATCATATGTGGCATATTAATTTTTTATGTACAATCTTACACAATTAGTAACAAATAATTAAACTCTTTTCAAAGCAATTCTTCTCTATGGCATAATGCATAGGATTTTTATCTTCACATATAAGCTTGGATCAACCTGATTCGAACTGTAACTTCCATGCTATAAACAATATAATCCTAATGGGTAAGAGTTACCTAGTATTTATTTGGCGATGTCTTCCTCTATTGAATTCTTAAAATAAATAAAGATAAAGAGAAGAACAAAGCATAACGGAAGTCCCACATTAACAAAGCCCCTTCACCAAATCATCTCGCATTTTCGAAACCGATAAAAAGAAAACAAATGTTTGAAATGCCAAAACCGTCCGAGAAGCCTTAAATCTGCAAGGCAAAAAAATGCTGTAGGAGTCATACTAAATAAACACCCGCCAGTGCATTGAAATCTTGAACACCTTCCATGTTCGTCTTGTTGTGGCCTTGTAATTAAGCTCGTTTATGAGATTTGTAAATTAATACAGTCTAAATTTTATTTCAACATTTTTGAATCAAAAGATCAGGATGGTTTGCTCCAGATACGGTTAAACAGCCTAGGTTGACTGGTTAGTGGCGGTTCTCTAACAATCCAACTTTTTAGAAAGGATTGGCCTATTTTATTGGCTGGTTTTGGTTGAATTGGTTGATCTGGTTTTTATAATGTCCAATTCAAGATAGGTTATGAAGAATAAAAAAAAAAAGGTTAAGAAGAATGAATAGAAGATTGAGAGATTAACTGGTTTGGATTAAACAGGATCGTTTGGATTATGCATCATGAGCATATTCAGATCGCAATCTAAATTGTTAGAAAATAACCACAATTTTAATTTGGTTTTGGTTGTGTTTTTTTTTTTTTTTTCCAATTAACCCTTAATATGGTTGGAACGATTTGTACAAGGCCTCTAAACCCTAAAATTATTGTGCATCATAATGTAATATATTTGCCTGCAAGAAAAACTATCATCTTATCATTTACAACATGGATGTTTGAAAAGCAGATAAAAAAAGTACTAATTGTTGTGATTTCGTTTCGAAAAGACAAGAAAAAAATCGCATTCACAACCTTCAGCTTTCAAATGCAAATTTTGAAAAAGTATAAAAATGACAATTATGATCAACCATTTTAAAATTTATATATTTAAATTGCTTTCATAAGTTGTGATTTCATAAATAATATAATATAAATTACAATTCAAACATACAATTTTTTTTTTTAATGTTTCTACTTATACCACCTAAGACGTGTAATTATAAAAGTAAAAAACAAATTTCATTCACATGTAGAGTGAGAGAATGTATAGGGTCACTGGTCACTCCACAAATGTAGCTTTAGGGTTTTAAAATTTCTTTTATTAGTAATATCCCATTACTAGCCTCTCGCTGCACGATTTCATCCTTATTATTCCCTTTAGTAATTTTTTTAATGGGCCAATCTAATTTTTTAGTATAAATAATAATAAACATATCATTGCACATATGTGCGTGGGTAAAAAAGAGACATTATGGTACGCCTAACCTTACCTACATATGAAACAAGGTTAGGTACATAACGAAACATGACTTCTATTAAGTATCTCCGTCTACGCTACGAGAATGGTAATGCTGCATATGCTCTCTTTCTCCTACAATCATTAAAGTTTGGAATCAAAATTCTTATTGACTTAAGCATCAGAATGGTCACGCTATGCCCAACCCTGGCATGCCATTAACCGTATTTTGTTTTGCAGGTCTATTACATATTGAAGTCCAGCACGTACACTCTCCATAACTTTTACTAGATTAGAACTAACGATAAATTATAGCTAAATAACATATATTGATTTTAATTTTATGAACTGCGTTGCCCTAAGAGATAACAACTTTCTTGTCCCTTCTCTGATGAATAGCTTTCCTTGACGAACCATTAGTTTCCATAAAGTAGAGCGAAGGCCACACAAAGAGAAATAGATCATAAAAACGATTTGCACGATGATTGACAAAACTCCCCCTCGTTATCATGTAGTAGCGGGACTTATAAAAATGTAAGGGTGCAAGTGTACAATGCATGACCAGTTATTATTATAGTAAGATAATTATTAGTTTAGTTGTTTAGTGATCATTCAAAATTTTAAAGACACTCAGAATATCTATGTTACAACATAATAATTAAATAGACAAACAGTAGTATAATCTCTTTACATTTAATATGTTGGCACAACAAACATACCACCGAGCACATACAAGCAATTCCTAAACCTCATGCATGGGTCACTTCAATATATATATATATATATATAAATTAAGAAGTGTAACTATTTTATGCACACAATGCAAAAGATAATAGAAATAGTCACATGGTAACATTGGCTGGTTAATTGAAATAAATAATCCTAAAAACATAACCTACACTGTATTGAGATTCCTCCTATATAGAGATTACAAGATAAAGGGATTATTAACTACACATATGAAAATCCATATTAAAATTCTATTTTCTATGTTTCAAGTTTTTTTTTCCCTATATTGATCCCATTATAGGTTTTAAGTTTTCGACTAGGAGTTTGGAGGCACATTTCAAGTGCTATGATGTGGTAATGTATCTACATTTATATCTTAGAATCCACTCATTAAAATAGCCAAAGAAAGGGCAGCTAGCTCGAAGGGCAGCAGGATGGAATCAATCTTTGGTCTACATACATATATTTCTTTAGTCTATAAGATGGAATCAATCTTGTTAAACAAGTTTTTCTTTTTTTTTTTTTTTAACAATACTTAGAATAAATAAACCTCCTCTAGACTACCATGTGGTGGTAAGTACAAGAGAGGTTTTGATAACTCGTATCACAACGGAAAAAATAAATTCAATAGCAGATAAAAACCAGAGTTAGACTGCATCATCATAATAACTTAGCTCATATAAGCAACTACCTAACGAAGAAAAATATATAAAAATAAAAGAAACATGTTAACAGACTACTAAAAGCAAACATAAACAGAGCACAGAATACTCTCTTGTGTTCAACCACAAAAATATCAAGAATCGCTCAAGTTATTACTAATTCCGCCTTCCATTCGGATTGAGCAAGTGCATGATATCTAAAGTAATCACAGCTCTAAGTTGAAGAGAAAGCCAAGAGAAAAGCTACGTGAAAGCAGCATCAGTGACATTCGCCCTTCCAAATCCTCCGCCCTATGAATTCGCATTTATATTTGTGGGCCAATATTTCCAGTTCTATTAAGTCCTGCAAGAGAAGTAAATCAATGTTTAATGTGTAGTTACAAGTTTCATTGATCACTCCAATGTCAACTAGAACAAAAAACTTAAACTAAGCAAAGCCAAAGTACATTATGGAAGCTAACCTCTTCTTTAACAGAAGGATGTATTTTAGCCAATGATTGCTCAAAATGCAAGGTCTTTATTGTCCCCAACGAACCTCCATCACCATCCCCAGATGATCTCAGATATTCTTTCCAAGCAACATTAGTAGCTTCAGACACCTATTTCCATCATGAATAGTAATAAGACAACAAAACGCTAATGTTTCAAACTAATGCGCCACATTGAAACCTGCTGGCATTCATCAGGTCACACATCCAACAAAATAAGGGGAAATGGAACCAGAACAAAAAGAAATTAAGCTGAAAAAAATTGACATCTGCAAACCACAGCTTTCGAATGGTTTTTTCTAATATGGTGGGGATGCACAAAAAGGAAAGAGACATCACATAATGAAAGCAGAGAGGTTGAACAGAAGGAAGCAATGCATAAAAACAACGCAACCGAAGAAAAAATTATGAAAAATTGGGAAAAGGACAAACCAATTCGGAAAGGTCAGCAGCACTCAATATTCACAAGCATCCATCCGAGCAATAGCATGTAAATCTACGTCAGGATCTATTGGCTTCTTTCTGCTACAAGCCTTTAAAATCAATTCACACTCGTCTTCAGTGGGTAGACCCACGTAAAAAAGTTTACCAAGCCTTCCAGATCGTAGCAATGCAGTATCTATAACATCGATTCTGCCCAAGAAACCAATAAGAGAAACTAAAAATGAAGTACCAGTGGCAAAGTTGAAGGAAAACAAGCTGCACCTATTTGTTGCACCAATAACAAAAACACCACGATTATCATCCGGACCATTTAACTCTGAAAGCAACTACAAGATAAAATACAGAGTTTGGTTTGCTCATAAAAAAGTACAATACAGAAGAAAGGAATTTAACTAGATAAACAGAAAAAGAGAAACAAAAAGTTAACAGATAAATAGAGAGCAAGAGAAAGAGGAGAAAGAAGGGAAGATAAAGCACATAAAATTTAACTAATGCTATTCACCTGGTCCACCAAACGCACCCCAACCCTTCCGCCTTCAGTTTCCCTTTGATTTGCTATAGCATCTATCTATATGTATATAAGAAAGACAAATGTAGCTCTGTTGCATACCAAGAGAATGACTAATTTTGAAAGAGGAAAATGGGGGTGGCTACGCTTACCTCATCAAACAAGATTATGCAAGGAGAACATGCCCTAGCACGACTAAATAATTTTCGGACAGCCAACTCACTTCCTCCAACATATTTATTTAAGAGTTTGGGACCCTAAGCAGCAACCGAGAACAAAAATGCAACCAGAGTTAAAAATAAATAAATAAATAAATAAGACAATAAATCATAGAGGACTTTACCTCAGAAACAAACAGGTATGTATATATGCTCACCACCACCACCCCCACACCCACAAAAAAAAAAAAAAAAAAAAAAAGGGCTCACCTTTATGTAAATAAAATTGGCTCCAGCTTTATTAGCAACAGCCTGGGAAATGCGTTTTACCACTTCCTGGAGGCCCAAAAAGCAAAATGCATCTCTCTCTCTTCGGTTGGCCATGATAGTGCTGTCATATGATACCAACATCAGAACGTAGTAAAAAGGAGAAAAAATGAATTACAAGTCAAAAATCCATCATTGAGAAGAAACATTTTGAGAATTACGCACGAAGAAGGATTTCCTTAGCAACACAATATAGCTACCAAAGACATTCTTTTGGGTTGATTACCGACAGCTTGCTCAAACAAAAACATAAGTTTTGGACAAAGCATCCAATATTAGAATTTCTAAACCTGGCATGACCAAATTCTAATCAAAGTATAATAATTTGGTAATGGATAGGGAAGCAGATCTTTATAAAAAAGGAAGATGAGTACGAATTTTAATTTCAATAAAATTTATGCAATTGCATTTTATTCAATAACTAATGCATTTTTCTCCTTCCGGTTGACAATTTTAAGTAGACAGACCACTTGACACAATCATTAGAAACTAAGAACAAACAAAGATAAGTGTATGACAGCAGCATCCAGAAACTGCTTCTTAATAATAATTTTCATATTGCATTTATCAATCCCAATGATACAGAGGGCAAGTCGTTAATGTTAGGGAGTATGATTTGCAACACAAAAGATGTCGGTCAATTCGAAAAGGTCAATATTGGTAACAAGCAAAAGACAACAATTACCTCATAAGACTTTGGACATTTTATACATTTAATTATATAGCCCTCAAGCTCCTCCTTAAGAGAATCAAGGCCACCAACGTCTTCCCATGTAACATCAGGAATTGTAGAGAAACCTTCTCTTCTAGATGAAGGCTGGAATGTTTTCAGTGCTTCCTGAAGAGCCCAACAAAGACAAATGAAACACAAAATTAGTAAGAAAATCGATTGAACATAATATAAGCAGGGTATTTAAAATACATATATATATTAATTATATTTACATCAGTGGCTTTTGGTGTAATAGCCCTTTTTGGTTCTCCACTTAATCATAACACACACAGAGAAACAAGGGGAAAAAATGAAAAAGAAAAAGACAAGGACACTGAATTATTTGCGCAAGTATTTGTGCTTTTTTCGATTTCACTAGAAAATGACAAGTTTCAAAAAGGCTAATTACTTAAAAATAGAATCATTTATAGCTCAAATCACCTCAATGTCGGCCACTGTGATTGAATGGTTTTCTAATTCCTCTGGCATCCATGGACGCTGCCACCATTTTTCAGTATCTTCCTCGTCAAGATCAATAGGAATGCTAGACATTCTTCGATCAACGATCCTTTTGTTAGCAAGTGAAGCAGCCTTGAGAATCAACCCAGCCAAATCCCCTGCCACATACCCTGGCGTCATCCTTGCTATTTTCATGCGATCGATAGGACCTTCTAGTTTAACTTTCTTGGTGGGAACTGAAAGAATCTCGGCCCTTGTATTCTCATCTGGAACACCCAAAAATATCTCGCGATCAAATCGACCAGGCCTTCTTAAGGCAGGATCCAAAAAATCTGGTCTATCAGTTGCTGCAATGACAAGAACAGAGCCTTGTTTGATCTGGGAATTTTGCAATTCTGCTTCTTCGCCGGTGGCTTGCACTTGTATTTGACATTCATCCATGCAACTCAACAGTTGTCTTACAATTCGCTGCTCCATTCCCTTTTGCCGGTTTTCTCTTTTGGAAGCAATTGCATCAATCTCATCAATGAATACTATTGATGGTGTGGCTCTGTGAGCTTTCTGGAAAAGCTCTCGAATGTTTTCCTCCGATGAACCTAAGTTCGAGAACAAAAGTCTTTGTAAGTCTGGTTACCAAACTTTGTTTTTAAAAATTGGTGCTACTCTCATTATTTTTCATGGTGATAATATAACTCTCCCCGCCTCACTAAAGAAAAAGAAATTGTTTGGCTCTAATACCAACTGGGGCTTGTTCTGGAAGAATAGGAACTTAGCTTTTTGGAGCGAACAGAAATCAGATGTAGATGTATTTCTTGGTACATACAGTAATTTAGATCAAGTGTGCTACGTCTTAGTGACTGTGACTTATGCCTACACCATTGTCCAGTCTACCCTGAAATAAGAAGAATTTATCCCTCAATGCTGGTTTGGATGACTCAATTTCTACGACTTACTTTGTCAATTTTTATTACCTGTATATTCAAAAATATATAAATCAGCTGGACTCATTGGCCATTGCCTGAGCCACAATGGTCTTCCCGCATCCAGGAGGTCCACTCAACAAGATTCCAGCTAGCGGCCTGACCCCGAGGGTCTCACACAACGCTGGATGACATAACGGAATAATCACCCCGCTCCAAAGGTCCGACAACAATTCCTTCATTCCTCCCAAATCCCTAAACATCGGTTGTCTCTTCCTTCTATTCCCTGAGAGAGCATGTCCGGAGGGTGCATTATTCTCTCTCATCAATTTCTCGGAAATTCTTGTGGAATTTACTTCTGTATACGTTTCCCGAAGTCCTAATTTAGTTAGATCAAAGGGCACTGTTGCATCCTCCGAGGTACATATCGTCGTCTCCTCTCCATCACCACCATTGTCTTCGCTTTCCTTATATAGACTCGTCTCCGACGAAACGTTGGACTTGTTCATCGTGTTTTGATACTAATAAGACCTCCCCGGATGCGCGCTCTCGATCATCTTTTTACTTGAACTGATTCGATTGAACTCTTCTTCTCCATTAGGGTTTTGACTTTTGAGCATCCCTCTTGCGTTTCCGGTTTGGAGAACATACTAGGGTTTGACGGACTATTTTGGTGAACTGTTGAAGGTCCATGCGAGCATACTCATTGTCAATCGAACGGAGATGAGCAACGCTTTGCTCGACGGTCATGTCTTTGTGCTTGCAGGAATCCAAATGGCGTTGGAGCTTGACCAGTAGCCTCCGCCGCATGGTGCTGAGCCAGAGGATTATGGATCTAGGGTTGGCACCCCAAGGAACTCCAACGTATGTATAATTGAAAAAAAAAAAGAAATAATAATAATAAGAGTTAATTATAAAAACATGACTTTTATTTTAATTAATTTGTAAATACATAATTTGTGTTATCTTTTTTGACAATCAGATGATCCGAGTTTCGTTTAAAATTGTCAATATTATTTAATGATTTTGGAATGATATGTGCCAATATTTTATTGGTCACAAAAATTAATTTTACATTTTTTTTTTCAATTTTTTAATTTTAAAAATATGGATTTTAATATTTTATTTATTATTTTTTTATTATATTATGTTTTTAGACCAATAAGACTCCAACACATTTTCTCTAATAATAATTAATAACATTGACAATTTTTTATAAAACTTGAGTCACATAATTGTCCAAAAATATAACACAGGTCATGTGTTTGCAAATTGCTCAAAACACGAGTCATTTTTTTTTAATTAACCCTAATAATAATAATGTCCTTATCTACTTTTGAGAACTTAAGATTACAACTGAGCAAATCGTTATACATCCATGGGCCCATTAGATTGGATAAGTATGTAATTGTCTTTATTGACGATATCTTGGTCTATTCTAAAACGAAGGAACAACATGAGGAACACTTAAGGATAACATTACAAACGTTGAGGGAACATAAGTTATATGCTAAATTGTCCAAGTGTGACTTCTAGTTAGATCGGATATCGTTCCTAAGACATGTGATATTAGGAGGTGGAATCTCAGTAGACCCCAAAAAGATTAAAGCAGTAATGGAATGGAAACAACCTAAGACGGTAACTAAAGTTAGAAGTTTTCTTGGACTGGCCGGCTATTATGGGAAATTTGTACAAGAATTTTCAAAGATTGCTAAGCCACTAACTCAGTTATCCCAAAAGAATGAGAAGTTTATATGGAATGAGAAATGAGAGTAAAGTTTCCAAGAGTTAAAGCGATGCTTAATTTCTGCCCCGATCTTAGTCTTACTAGATTCAGAGAAGCCTTACATGGTGCATAGTAACGCATCAAGAAATGTGATAAACCAAAATTATTCCTATTTTATGAATGCCAAAATGGACTTTTATTGATCATTTTATTGATAAATATTATGAATTTAGCACTTAAAAATATTAATTTATGTTTTCAGGCCTTTAAAGGAGTTATTTTATGGAAAGACAGTGTCAATTTTTATGTAGAGGAAAATAGCCAGACATGCTCAAGTGACATGACTTGTCCCCAAACCTGTCGATTTGACAGTCCATTAATGTTTAAGAAACGACTTTTTTATTGAATAGTAACCCCCTATTTATTAAAGAAACGTTTATTGGACATTAAAGGGGTGTTACTTTGAAAAGCCAAAAGACCCGTAACTCCCGTAACTTCCCATTTCCTCCATAATGAGCATACAATTCCATTTATGTGTTACTTTGAAAAGCTAAAAGACCCGTAACTCCCGTAACTTCCCATTTCCTCCATCAATGAGCATTCAATTCCATTTATGCAAAGATCATTATAAAATGAAGATGAAGGGAAGAATCAAAGGGGAGAAGAACAAGAAAAGGAGAGACAGAGACAAGAAAAAAACACACTTTTATGTATTTTTACAGCAGCATTTGTGCTTGAGTGTATCAATTTATCAAGGAACATTGTTTGTATTGCTAATCTAATTTTCGATCCTCTCTATTTCTCCTTGTTATTATTTATATTGTTTTATCTATGGAGGAGTAGTTTAATATTGTTTAGGTATTGTGGATCCTTGATTGATTTCATGTGATTCCTTTGTTCTTAATTTCAAAACGTGTTGATTTTATTATATTCAATAGCTTGTGTCTAAAGAATGAGTCTAATTGGATGGTGCATCCCATTGGATTTATGTTTGATTTTTGTTAAAAATACACCGAAAGGTTGATTTAATGAATAGATCTAAAGCTATTGATGAGATTGCTCATAATCACCTAGAGATAGGGATGGTGAAATCTTCCGTCACTCGTTTTGAATTCATCATATTGGTTTTAAAACGAAGGATTCTTGTTCTTTATGCAAATTTAAGTTGCTAATAGTCAGGAAGACATTCCGACAATTTAGCTTAGGTTTAGGTGCTTTTGACTTTGAGAGAAGCATTGGCATAATTTAATGAATCCGATGGTTCAATAATCAATACAAGTTTTTGAGAAAATTCTTGAGTCATATGAATAGATCTTAGGTGAAGCATGACCCAAGCAACGTTGTGAATTGATTTATCTTTTGTATGCTTGCTGCGAAATCTGTGAATATTAGACTTAGTTTAGTTTCTATATATATATAAAACCAAATCTAATTTTTTTTTTTTTTGCTAGATAATAGGAAAAGAGTGAGTAGAAGTATTCATCAACGTTCCTTAGGAATATGACCTAGATAATTTCTCTATGCTACATCTGATGGGTGCGCTTGCCCTGTAAGACCATAGTTAAGAAAAAAACGATTTAGAAAATTTATAAATTTAAAACTTGGTCTTTTGAACCTATCAAAATGGTCTCGGGTGTGTGCTAATAAAATAAGGAAAGGTGCTCGCCTGTGCTTCACGACAGCGAACGCCTATGCTTCACGACAGCGAACGCCTATGCTTCATGACAGCGAAGGCCGCATGAACAAAATTACCCCACACACGACCTAGAGTTAGCTGTTGTTGTGTGTGCCCTTAAGCTATGGAGACACTACCTCTATGGACAAAGATGTGAGATTTATACAGATCATAAAAGTCTTAAGTATCTGTTCACCCAAAAGGAACTGAACATAAGGCAAAGGAGATGGCTAGAGTTAATCAAGGACTATGATCTTGAAATCAATTATTGTCTTGGAAAAAGTAAATGTTGTTGTGGATGCTTTGAGCCGCAAGAGTCATAGAGAAGTTGCTACCTTACTTACAAATCAGAGGAGTTGATAAAAGAGTTTAAGAAGCTAAGCATTGAATTTACGGGACAAAATGTGAAAATGGAGATAGCTAATCTAGTGTCGGAACCAACTTTGGTGGAAAGAATCAAGGAAGCTCAATGCTATGATGAGAAGATACAGAGAATAAAGAAGGAAGTACTAGGTGGGAGGTTTACTAATTTCATGGTAGATGATGATGATGTCATGAGAATGAAAGGATGACTTTATGTGCCTGAGGATAAGGAAATGAGAAAGGAAATTATGAACGAAGCTCATAACTCAGGATATATGGTACATCCAGGAGGAACCAAAATGTACCAAGATCTCAACAGTCATTATTGGTGGAATGAAATGAAACAAGATGTAGCCAATTATGTGATGAAATGCCCAACCTACCAACAAGCGAAGGTAGAACACCAAAGGCTGGAAGGATTGTTAAAACCCTTGCTGATACCTGAGTGGAAATGGGATCAAATCTCCATGGATTTTGTCTATGGATTGCCAAAGACATCAACTGGATATGATGCCATTCGAGTCATAGTTGATCGATCGACTAAGTCAGCTCACTTCATATCGATTAGTATGACATTTTCCATAGACAAGCTAGCAAAGCTATACGTAACTCTCTATAGATTCATTTGTCTAATTGGTATTTTTTGACCAATCTATAAACCCCTGCAAATCCCAAATAATTATTTTAATAATATATCTTTTATTTAAGAAATATTGATAAATCTCAACAGAATTAGGCATAAATTGATGGACAAATATCACATTTGTACTTCAGCATTACTAAGTTATGTAATTAACTATTTAAATTTTAAAAATGTCAATTTAGTATCTATGGACTTTTCAACTTTAGATAGGAAGCTGCAAAAATAAATAAAAAATTCTGATAAATAATTACAAATGATACGATTTAAATAATTGATTGTAAAAATAGATAAAATTTGAATAATAAATTAATATCTTTAAATTTAAAATTATTAATTGTAAGAATTAACAAAATTTAGTTACCAATTGGATATTCTCTCTAGTCGATTACGCGGGTGCCACTGCCAACAATTAGAGGAGCTAAGCTGCTTTTTTTTTTTTTTTTAAAACTTAGAGATAAGCTACTTTAAAATCTGAATTTGCACATACAAGGAGAACGGGTACCATAAAACATGCTAGTAATGTTTCATCCATAAACATAATAACAATTATATGGGGAAAAACTTGACTTAAGTTGCGTACTTGCGACCTAATTTTAGGATGTTATCGGATAAATCGTTCATATCAGTACAATGTTACTATAATCGAATAAAAAAATTATCAAAATATAACAAATTTATCACATATCAAAATCAGACAAAATTATCACAATATGACAATCATACCATAATGCAATCATAAATATACAAACCATAAATGTTATGAATAATATCTACATACCACAATACAACAAACTTACTAAAATATGATAAATTTACCACTTGGTACTAACAGAAAAACCACCATAATACCATGAACTTACCATAATGTAACAAATCTATTACATACCAAAATCAGACAAATATATCACAATGCGATGAAGTTACCAAAATCCGACAAAAATAGCACATACCACAATCAAATAAATGAATTAGAATGTAACGAACTTACTATTTCAAAAAATTTACATAAAATTAACTTATCAAAATACGACAAACTTATTATAATAAGACAAATCTACCACTTAGCATTAACAGATAAACTACCAAAATGCAACAAACTTACCAGAGTATGACAAATTTACCACTTAGTATTAAAAGACAAAACTATAAGACAAACTACCAAAATACGACAAACTTACCAAAGTATGACAAATCTACCACTTAGTGCTAAAAGACAAAGCTACTAAACAAATTACTAAAATGCGACAAACTTACAAAAGTATAATAAATCTACCACTTAGTATTAAAAGACAAAATTATAAGACAAACTACTAAAGCACGACAAACTTATCAAAGTATGACAAATCTACTACTTAGTACTAAAAGACAAACTACCATACAAACTACCAAAATGCAACAAACTTACTACAGTATCACAGATCCACCATTTAGCACTAGCAGATGAAACTACCAAACAAACTATTAGAACGTGACGATCTTGCTAAAATAAGACAAATCTACTACATACTAAAATTAGAAAAAATTACCATAATACGATAAATGATCATAATCTAAAAAAATAACACATACTATAATTGGACGAACCTAACAGAATACGACGTATTTACTATTTCCAAAAGTTAGTGTGTAGAATCAATTTATCGAAATAGGATAAACTGACCATACTCCAACAAAATTACCACTTAGTATTTAAAAACAAAACTAGTAGATAAACTATCAGAATATGATAAACTTATAAGAATCCGATAAATTTACTACTTACCACAATCGGACAAACTTATCAAAATACGATAAAATTACCATCATGAAAATATGATATTTTTAGCCTACCAAAATTTGACAGCCATGATTTAATTACATAAAATCCAAGGATTTGAATCGCATCCTAAAATTAGGATAAAACATGGTGACCTAAGCTAAGTCCATCCCTAAGTATTTGGCCTACATAATAGAATAAAAGGACAAAATAGGGCTCGTGCCTTGAGAGATGGAGCACCTAGGCTAGATGGACCCAGTAAATAGCGTTGTGACGACCATGGTTATCAAAACCGGCCCGAACCGGCTGGTTCAACCCCATTCGATCTGAACCGGCATAAATTTCTGGCCGGGTCTCACCTAAAACTCGTTTTTGCAACCAACCGATGAGACCAGGATTAACCCGATCAACCCGGGCAGTCGAACCCGATTGAACAGGTCAACCCAGACCGGTTGACCTGGATCCAAAAAAATAAAAATAAAAAAATAAAAATTTAAATATTTATTCATACTTTATTATAAATTCACAAAATATAATCATTAAATCATATTTATTTAATAATTAATTGATGAATTTGATCCAAATATAGAGTTAATTGAGTGATTACACACATATTAGTCTTTTATAATCAAACTATCCCTTATATTTTTATTTTTTCGTGATTTCAATTGAACTTGGTCCAATCCCTTGATCCCCGACCCACTAGCCTGTCCGGATCAAACCCTAATCTGATTTTGACAATATGGATGACAACAATGTTTGAGTCATCTCGCCGCCCTCCACCAGCCGCGCGCCTTTTAGCTAGAGTCGCTTCGGGGTCCCAACCCAACCGCAAACCCAACCCAACACTAAAATAATTTCACAAGTTACCTTCACTTCACCTCGGCGCGTGCATAGACCAACTACTAAAGTATCTTGTAACGAAGAAGGAACAAGATTATAATTTATAGCAGAAACAATTTAAAAAAAGATTAAGATGCAACTCTAATCCTTTATTTTTCCTTTTTCCGTAAATGAATGGAAAATTATAAAGATTTTGAGTAGTCGATATTGTACCAACCATACATAGAAGTAAAGGCTCCACACGAGTTAAACCGCGCCAAATTTATAAAGGCTTAAGTTAAACTAAAATTTATCAAGGCTCTCTGCAAATTTGTTGAATTTACTTGTTTGTCTTTATTTTTTATATATGATTTAAAAAAGACTAGTTTAAAAAAATTTTAAAAAATACAATATTAAAGTATGTAAAATATGTAGGTGATAATATATAATTTGATATGATATATATATATATATATATGTCAACAAGTCGTAACAAGTCAACTTAGGTCATTTACAAACAATTTAACCCATTTAGAATCATAAGAGCGGGTGCTTAATCGACCTAAATCTCTATATAAGGACTCATTTGCTGAGATTCTAAACGTTTTTGTAATCATTTTATATAATTTTTTTATGTTAAGAAGTATGTTACATAAAAATATATGAGGCTTACAAAACCTAAAAGAGATGCTCATATAAATAACTTTCAAGATAAAATATTAAGATTTTTTAAGAAAAGATGATTTTAAAATGCTAATATTCAATATAAAACCTTGGGAAATACTCGATTTTCCTTTTTGGGGGCAATGGTATAGATGGCGAATGTTTAAATGGGATTGCAAAAGGAGGATTTTGTAATATGTTGTCTCCGCTGAATTGTACATAACACGTGGAATGTACAAAGTTGTTAATCTTTCTTGTAATTGTATTAGCTCTCTCATTCGAAATACAACTGCCAGATTTGCATCGCTTAAAGAATTAAAACGTAAAAACTATAGTTTTATTAATTTGTGGTTATCATAAAATTATTTTTCACTTTTTTAGTTCTATCCCAGAATCCATTTTAGAATTTCTAAGTAAGTTGAAATGAATTTGTTTGTGTATACAAAATCACATCAAATCGAGTTATAATGCTAGTAACATAGGATGGTAAATTTTCCTCCCAAAAGGAAAAAAAAAAAAATTTATATTGTAAACACACATATAGACTGACATACCAAACAAGATATATTATGAGGATATATTAATCTCTTATATTATCATATACTATGATAAATCTAGATTTTCTTTTATATTTTATTTTTTAAGCACACTTCTTTTGCCATGTAATTCTGAAGGTTTATATCGTGAACATCATCTTTTTTGCATACCATTAGTGACATTATATTTTACAGCAATAACATTAGCGCTTGCATTTTATAGCATGAGGATCTAGGAAAGGAAAAGTGGTTAAGCAGGGTAGAATGTTATCAATTTTATTCGGATAGCTATGATATAGAAAAGGGCCATGTTTGATAGATTTCGTGGAATCTGATCTTCCTGTATATATGTAATGAGGTCTTGCCAAGGGCAGGCACCAAGGTGGAAGTCATGAAATTGGAATCCGCTAGCTTTCAGTTCTAATAGTTTGATTGCCCTATTCCAGAAGTTACTATGATCTCCAGTAATTCTAAATTATTGAGATATTTCTATTATGAAAAAAGTATTAGCAATTGCTTTTGGTTGTTAGCCCTGTGTTTTCACCTGTCTCAGAACTTCTTTAAAAAGTTGTATATACTTTCTTCCATCCCTAAACTCCTCAAGGTTGTTATGGCAAACCTTACACTCACATATTGGGAGTTCAAGGATGGATGAATCAAAATCAGTGAACATGTAAGTGAATTTTGTTTGATGATTAAAATGGAAAAGAGTACCTGAACTTGAACCTGCACTGGGAGAACAATGTTTATTTACTAATTGGACTATAAGGTTTCAACTGCAAACCTAGACTTAAGAATCAAATTGTTAAAAATTTGACTTGAAGAAGATTCCAAAAAATGAAGCCAGAACTGGATGCAGATCGGTTTGCAGGGCTACTTAATTCACAGCCTTATTTTCGGGGTCAATCATTCTCTCTGTTTTGAAGTTTAAATCAGTTTCAATAGTTTTCAAGTTCAGCAAGGTCAGATGACCAAAAAAACTTCAGCAAAGTCTATCAGTTTCAACAGTTTTCAAGTTCAGCAAAGTCAGATGACCAAAAAAATTCAGCAAAGTCTATCAAGACCCTTAACGACTCAACAAGTAGATCTACAATCTAATGGTAGAGATCTTAAGAGAAAACAATACTATTTACCCAATAAGCTTCCATGTGTGGCCACTCTTAAGGTAAATCAAGATCGATATTCAGGCTAACAGTTTCAAATTTTCCATACTTCAGCACCCACTCGTGAAGGTCTTCCAGCCTGGTCATTAGAAACAAGTAATTAGGGAAACGGCAAATTAACAAATATAGCTAACCAAGTAGGATGAAAAAAGACGTACCTATTCACTCCCTCACTCATGGACATCCTCCAACCTGGCGATAAGAAATGAGAAAGTAAACTGAAAATAAACAAACATTGACAAGCAAGTACATAATTGAAAAAAGAATCTCAACCCTTACTCCCAATTTGATCTCTCGGTCAAGACGCTTGGACCTTTTCAGGCTAGGATCAACCAGATCAGGGTGGTCGGTGTGTCCAACGATAACCATAAATCCGCCTCCATCTTTGCCTTCGTGATCCAGTGCATCCATGCATCCTCTCAATTTTGATAAGTTGTGTGCCTCGGATGCAATGATATCAATATCCTTGATGAATAGTATGCTAGGTGCACTTGCCGCTGCATGGTTGAAATGTTCTTGAATTTTAGCCATTGATCCACCTGAAATTCAGGAAAAAAAAATAATAATTATTGTGGTAATGTGATCACCAAATACCATATATCTCTCAAACAAATGTTGCACAGTATGATTGCAGTTATAAATCAACTGTTCACGCGATCATCAAAGCTTTCATACAATAGAACAGCAAAAGCAAAAACAATAAAAATGAACAAAAAATCATTACTTTGTGACTATAATAAAGAGACGAAGCCCTTATTGATGATAAAACGACACACAGCGAAACAAAAGGGTCGAGCTTACGAGAAAAAAAAAAACATTTTTTAACAATCATCACATCTCTCACATTATTTTGGTTTGCAAACTCTAGTTGTAATTAGTCTAAAACTTTTCTTTATTTGTTTTTTACAACTCTAAACATCATATGCTAGTTTAGACAATTTTTTTTTTCTCTTTTAGTATTTATGAAAAAAAAAGAAGAAGAAGAAGAAAAGGAAAATAAAACTTAACCTGAAACCGCAGACTGAATGGTGGAAGGAGAAAGCTCAACTATAGGAACCTTGCAATCATTTGCAAATGCATGCACTAAATTGGCCTTCCCACATCCTGGAGGCCCATGCAACAAGATACCTTGAAACCGCGACAAATGAACATGTTTTACAACTTCTGGTTCACATAAATAGATCACCATACTCCTAAGGAAATCTTGATCTTCAGATTTCAATCCCTTTATCGTATCTTTCAATCTCAGCGTCATGGTGTTAGGGTTTTGATTGTTCTTTTTCTTGTTTCCTTTTTCACAGAAGAAAAAATATAGAGGAAGATTGAAAAGGAGGCAAGGGAATACCAGGGTTTTCCGACGCTATGTACGTGAACAAGTCTCTCCTGCCAATGGGTGGTATTATTTATTATTATTATTAAATGAAATGTAGCACGTGGTCTTTTCTTATCCATTGAAAAAAGGAAAAAAAAAAAAAAACATTGGTCTATCACCTGTGTTGTACGACCTGCTCCACGCTCTCCGCTTGGATTTAAATAATTAAAAAGTTTTAATATGGGAGGTTCCGATCCGGTGTCCGAAATTTTTTAATTAAAAACACAAAAACGTTACTGTAACGAAAAAATACGAAGAATAAGCTAAGTTAAATTTGTTTTTTGAAAAGATCAATTTAAGTCCTAATAAATTTGTTTTCTGAAAAAATGAGTTCAGTATATATATAATGAAATCATTTTTTCATGAAATGAGTTTATTTATATTAATTTATGTTTTGAGAAGACGAATTTGAGAACATTAATAAATTCGTCTTTTAAAAAGTAAGTTTTAATTGCCTATTAATTCGGTCAAAAAAGTTGTCTATTAATGAATAATTTATTATTTTTTGTATTTTCTCTTAATTCTACAGTTTTTGAACTTGAAGCTAAATATAGGGCAAAAAGGAGAAGAAAATACTGCAAGATATTAAAATAATAATAATCTTTATATTTAATCCTTATATACTTGCATCATTATCTTTTAAAATAGCAGTATAGAAATTAGGCCTCCAAATCTATTCGAGTCATGTGACATTTAACTTTAATTTTATTATGCTATTTTCGTTTTTCGGATAAATTAACTCAAAAAAAAAAAAAAAAACCTGAAAGAATCATTTTATACCCGTTGTTTCTTGGGCGGTAAAGCCGCTAGAGACACATGTTTTTTCAAATATTTAAGATCCCAGAAGCTCCATTTCAAAGACAAAAATGTGTCTAAATAAATATAGAGCAACACATATCATGTAACAAAGTAAATTTATTATTATAATTTACCCTAAAGTCAATAGCGCTTACCATTCTCCGCATGCTAATAGCATAAAGCATTATTTTCAAAGATAGACTTTAATGTATTTAGATAATAGGTTATTAAATAGAATCAAAATAACAAACAAAAGTAATAATAACAACAATAACATTTAGAAAAAGAAATAGTAAAGCAATAATAGGTAGAAGAAAATACATGGTAAAAAAGCAAAGAAAAAATTTCTATATCTAAATATATATACATTATTCACCTTTTTTTTTTCTTTCCCCTCTATAAGTTTGGTGGATTACTTATTCCTTGCTTCTTATTTTATCTTATAATCAAACATTATTGTCACGTTTGGTATACGGGAATCGTCCGAAATGAAATGGATTGGAGTCGAAAGAATGGAATGGAATCAACAAGGGAATGACAAATCCATTCCTTTGTTTGGATACAAATACGAAATGAAATGAATATGAATTAGTTTATATTAGAATTTACCAAGAATACTCACTACAAAAAATAAAATAATAAATTTATATAGGATAAAAATATAATTTAAGTACAAATGCTTAATGGAAAGGGAAATGGAATCACGATTCCGCCTCTCAAAGGCAAAATCAAATTCTAACTTAAAGCCAGAATTGCGATTCCGCCTTCTCATGATGCTTCCAAACGTAGGAAAAGGAATGCTAGCCTAAATTGCGATTCCATTCCGATGCATTCCTGCATACCAAACAAGCCATATAAGTTAATATGGCTACCAGTCCTATCCATCCCATTCCTTTTTTCCTCCATCAGTCATACCAAGTTAAATGCTAATCTCTTCTATATACAACCTCTATGTTCGCCTTATGGGGCATCATATAAAAAAAAAAAATTACTGTGTCATATTAACAAGTAGAATTTACGTAAAAGATTTGTAAATTTTTTCTTAGTGTGATCATTCAAGGTGGGATTTTTTTATAGAATTATTTAAGGTGTTTTGTATTACTAGTTATCTCAAGGATGGATTTACTTGGGAGTATTTTGTACCTACTAATTTTTTACAGTGGAATTGATTCGAAGTTTGGGTTGTGGTTTTTCCTCTACATAGGAGGGCTTTCCACATACATATTATAACTCTATTTTTGTTGTTTTTGTTTATTTATTGTTGTTGCTTGATTGTGAATTTTTTGTTGTGTTGAGATATCTATTTGGTTCTTGTGAAAATTTACCAAGGAATTACAAATGAATTTGAATTTTTAATTTTAAATTAAAAAAATATTTTATATTAAATAACAAGTTATTTAATTAAAAATATCAATTTACATTGACAAGAATTAATTTAATTAATAAATTTCAACTTATATAATTATAAGTGACTAAATATTTAAAGTGTTAATTATAACAACCACATGTAATTGACTAGAATTATATATTAAGTTAATTAAATTAGAAGTTAAGGTGCACATAACAAACTAAGATTATTTTAGTAATTGGCTTAACTTATCGACTAATTTCATATACATAAACCTTGGTTTTTTCTGTTATCTTTCATTTCTTTATTAATAAGTTTTCTAAACCTTCTCTACTCTTTTTATTTTCTTCTACAAGTCATTCTCTCAAAACTTCTCTTAAAAGTTTCTCATTTAATCTTCTTCTACAAGTTACATGTCTCTCTCTATAAACCTAAACACAAAAACCTATTTTTCTCTTTAGAAATTCATACCTAATCTAATAAGAAAAAAAAATTATAGAACAAGAGGAGTTTGAAAGAGTAAAAGCATTAACAAATTGCATTCAAAGTATTATAATAGTAGTTTAGGTCTTTGGTTATTATCACAACTAGGTATGTAATCATTACTTCAGTAACATGAGTGTTGTGATTTAATGATCGATTATGTTTTTGTATATGATATTGAGTTTAGATCAATGTTTGCATGTTAGAAATGAGTTTGATATAATTATATGAATAAATAAATGATTTTTAAATTGATTTGTTTATTCAATACTATGATTGTGTTTATTTGGTTATTTAAATTATAGATTTGTATTATTAATACAAATCTATAATTTAAATAACCAAATAAACACAATCATAGTATTGAATAAACAAATCAATTTAAAAATCATTTATTTATTCATGTAATGTCAAATGATGTAAAATAATATATGCATAATGATATGAGAGTTGAAATTGGTTTCATTTGAGTTTAGGTTTCTGAAAATTTTCAAAAAATAGTTTGAATGTCCATAAAAATCTTCAAACCTTCAATCTCCCATTCAAAGTTTTCTTCATGAAAATTCAAGCTATATTATTTAAGTCAAATTCAACCTAAAATGTCTTTTTCATCCATTTTTAGAATTTTAATTGTTCTTGAAAGTTTATAATTCATTGATTAACATGGAACCAACATGAAATAAAAATCATAAACATAAGGTTTCAGATTTAGTATTAAAAAATTTAATCAAAGTTAGTTTGAACTTGTAAAAACTTATTGGGTTAATAATAAAATAGCATTTGAACTTTCACAAAATATTCAACTAGGTACCTGAAGTTTTTTTTTTTTTTTTATCAATCTGGTACCTAAATAAAGTTTTTGCGAATTTTTTATATACCCAAAGTTTAGTTTTGACAATTTTGGTACATGAATCAAGCTTTTGAAAACTTATTTCATACTTAAAGCAAATTCAATTAGATATGAAAAAAGTATGTGGAAACTTTGTATAGGTACCAAAATTGTCAACCCAAACTTCAGGTACTTGATTGAACTTTTTCTAAAAGTTTAGGTACTAAATTGTTCAAAATAAAACTTTAGATACTTGATTAAACTGTTTGCGCAAGTTCAGGTACTATTTTTTATGTTAACCCAAACTTATTTTGATCTTATTGAGTGAAACTTAATAAGTTAATTTAAAAAATTAACTTATTAAGTGACCCTTAGTTTTATAAAAAATTAGAAATAATGATAATTGGATATTATAATTTTAGTAATAAGTTAATTTAATCATTAATAAGCAAATAAGATATATATATAATAATATATATTGAATGGTGTGGTTCGGATGAACCAAATCAATTCATAATTGAACCAGCTATAGGCATGGTTCGATCGAAGGTTCACTCTAATTTCTTCATCCTTTGGATTGAGCAATTCACAATAAAGTTTAATAAAATTAAATAGAAATAAAAGAATTTGAATGGTTAAAAATTAAATAGATTCAATAAATAGTATATATATTGGTTTTCAGCTAGTTCCTTGAAATCAATTTGAGAAATAAAGCATAATAGACAATATTGGAGATAGACTTTTAGATAAGTATACCTTTAGTAACCAATGAATTTAATTAATAATCAATTTAAGGATTTAACAAATTAATTAAAGGGTAATTAATCGATTAATATAAAATAATTTAGTAATAGAATTGAAACAGAAAGTTAATAAAAATTTTATCTTTCCTTCTTTTGTTCTACATTCTTGTGACATCGATTCTTTAGTAGACAAGTATCTTTTATATCAAGTTTTATGTACGTAGTGACTTATCTGTTGCTTATTAGGATAGGTATCCCAAAATGAATACTTAAAGAAAACCTAATTAATTACCTGAGTGTACTTTCTGTCATTTAATCCGATTTGAGGAGTGACAACTTTACATGGCTATGCTAACTCAATATTTAGGGGCTTAGTCCATCAGTGGTGACAACCTTACATGGTAAATGATATCGCGGTAACATCTATCTAAGTCGAAGAGACGTAATATAATATAGCTCATTTTTATCGAACAAGCTAGACCATATTATATTATGGATCATGATAGTTAGAGATGAATAATGATTGTGACTGCTAGACATGGTTACTTAGAATTTATTCTAGGAAGGTATCCGGACTGTTTATATCAACCCCTTAAGAGGTTGCTGCTACTTCAGACTCCTAGATTCCCACAACATGTAGTCGAAGTATAAGTACTCCACTATTGTTTTGCTATATCAAAATTAGAGGTCTAAATTGTTGATTGTCACATTTGTGTTAGAATACATGTGTGTAATTATATCATGTGTTGTCATATTACTATTGTATTGGACTTTGGCTCACCCTCTTCTTTTACAGGTTGTAAGGATGATTTGATCTAGATACAATGATTATATGGTCTATGGGTTAGATATTGATGAGAGACCGGACGAGCTGGACATTTAAATACATTGGATATTTTATTGTTATTTTTATAAGTGTGCAATATCTATTGTGAGGCTTCCCATGTATTAAAGAGAAATTATTTCTAATGACATGATTGTATAATTTTATTAGATACTGTTATTTATAAAACTTAAATAAGAATTTCTTAATCTAAAATTGGTTAGTAACTCCCTTAGTTAATGATAGCCTGTTCATACAATGCTTAAATGCTATACATAGTGGAACTGTTAATGCTCAACCCATTTACTTGACATGAATTGCTATCTATCCCCTCATTGTCCTGCTTAGATTGCTATTTGCCATGTTCACTTGAGGAAAATGATAATTCATAATAAATTGCTATTGCACTGAATAATGAATAGCAATTCATTTTCCCACATCTATGAGTTGTCATTTAATGGTTTATTTTCTAGCTTTGTTATAAATGTCCTGATTTTGAAAATATCATCTATACAATTATCCTCTATCTATAATAAGTACAACAGGCAATATAGATATATTACCTTTCACTCCAATAATTATTTCTTTTGTTTTTTAAGAACATTGTAATACTCATTACAACTCTATTATATTTCTCTTGAATTGGAATTTAAATCACTTTTATTCGTTATAGGAAATTGAGCAAGCTGTAAAATCTATTTGGAACATGACAGATGGGGCATTTATTATGTCCTTCAATAGAACACGAGATGCATTGAACTCACATTTCAGGGTGCTCGTACGTGTCTTAAAAATAATTGATTTTATTTGTTTATTTATTTTAAAGCAATTAGGTAGGAAAAGGGAAAAAAATTAGTTTAATAATATTCCAAAACTAGACATTTCAATTAAAAAAAAATTGCAAAAAGAGCACATGATTTCATTGCCAGATCCAAATAAACAAAATTGACTTACAATATTATAACCTGTAAGGACATACACGTCATTTCTAATGGTTCATAGCAGCAATTACACTTAAAATGATGGGCTCCATTGAATTATCTTTATGATCAATACACAAGATCAACAAGGTGTTTTAGACTCTTTAAAGGGATTTTGGAATAATATTGAAAAAAAAATGTAAAAGTATTTCAAAAGTCTTACGGCCCGTTTACTTGGACAGCGAAAATTAAAAAATTATGCCTTGGAATGATATTATCAATATTAGACTAAGAATGATGTACTTTACGTAAAATTTTATCACCAAGATTACATGTTATGGCATTTTATTTCAATTTATTAATTGTAATATTAAATTGAAAATATAATTAAAACTATTATAGCCCTATTTGCTGGATATATGTTCGGTATGTGTTCAAAGTGCAAGAACAATGACAATGGCTCAACAAGTGACTAGTATGTTTTTGGAGTTTTGGATTCGCAATAGATGGATCTTAGTGCTTGTAAGGATGGATATTAGGTTGCAATGGTTTTGAGATCATCAAAAGTGGATAGGTTTTAGCGAGTTGACTCCATAACTACAATGAAGATTAGGACTGGCGGAGGTAGAGGAGGTTAGTTGGTCAGAGGAAGAACAAGAAGAAGAAAGCAACTGGTGAATGAAAAAGAAGAAGAGGAAGAAGAAAGGGTTTGGAATTATGAGTCAGAAAGGCTAAAGTCGGTTGCCATATGCAAAATGGAATCATGAGTCCAACTCAAGATTTCTACTGCCATATTTTTAGAATTATATTTTGAAAGTTTAGATTTTCGGATTTTTTTATATTTTTTTTCTTTCCTAAATAATATGATATGTTGTTGTTGTTCTATTTAAATGGATTTTGATTGTCACTCTTTCTTTTGAAATACAATATATCCCATCATTAAATTGATGTAAATAATAGATACGTAGGACTATAAATGGATCAAATTAAGCCAATATAAAACTAGACTCGAGTTGAAGTTCAACCAAAAATTTTAGAAGACAACTTTGAATTTGATCAAGTTTAGACTTTTATTTGATCTTAACTTAATTGGAATTCAACTGGAGAAAACTCATTAAGTCATGATTTATCTAAAAGTTATATAAATAATATTGGTATATAAACTTGATTTTTGCTCAATTAACATTTAAGATTGACTCATGGTCTATATATCTAGAAGTTGTATTCTTTTATTTAATATAATATTGATACATGAACTTGAACTTGAACTTGATTTGAATTTGATTTAACATTTAATCCTTGCTTAAGCTTAATCACGCTTATGAGTTAATTAGCTTTTATGTCATAAAACTTTAATTTAACTTGAAAAACTATTTAAGTAACTTGAATATACAAATGGACTTGACACCATTTATAACAAAAAACTTTAAGGTATTAGGTTAATGGGTCTTGTCTCTTATAAATCCTTTGTATCAGTCTCATATTTCCCATGTGGCATTTTTCCTACCTCACAACTTTTTGTAAGTGGTTCGCTCCCCACCTACTCACCATACACAAAAGGTTTCATAAATGAGTCACAACACAAAGCTCTTCTTTCCACATAAAGGGCTAACCATGGAAGTTTTCTAGTCGGACCATCGACTGTAATACCAATTGTTAGGAGAGGAGGAAGTCTTTAAAGAGGAGAAATTCTTCAAACGGGCTTTATGAAAAAATACACAAATGGGCTTAACAATATCTATAACAAAAACCTTAAGGTATTAGGTTAATGGGTCTCTCCTTTTAAAAACCCTTCGCATAAGTCCTATATTTCCCATGTTTGATTTTTCCAACCTCACACTTGCACACTAGCAATTATAAAATGAACTTACTCATGAACCAACTAATTTATACTCAGTCATATCAAATATGGGTTTGATTAGATTGTTTGATTTTTATCTATATCATATCCATATCTTATTTGTATCTAATCTCTTTGATCTATTCATGAATAAAATGTATGTTTTTTCATTTGTATTTATTTCTTGACAAACATCTATTTAAATACACCTCAAGCCTCAATGTATTAATCTCTTACATTCTTGTTCACTAGAGAATAGGTACCATATATTTTATAAGGATATATGACTTTGTAAGATTGAGCTAAAATGATTGGTAAATGAGCCACAAGATTTTTCTTCTTTTTTTTTCCTTTATCGAGAAAAAAAAAAACATTATTTTCGTTGCAATTAGAGAATGACTTCCAAAAATATCAAAGGAGACGTGTATTACCATGGTGAAAATGCTAGCATCGAAATCTATTGAATCTTAAAATAGAAAATATGTTGAATGGCTAATAAAAAGTAATTCCAGCAACCATAAACCTTCATTATGTTTTTATATGATGGGTTATTCTCTATAACCATCTTATCTTTCTAGGCAATTCTAAGACAATGTGG
Organism: Combretum micranthum; assembly: GCA_024138025.1. Lineage (NCBI taxonomy): Eukaryota > Viridiplantae > Streptophyta > Magnoliopsida > Myrtales > Combretaceae > Combretum > Combretum micranthum. The sequence goes on along the minus strand of JAMXBD010000335.1, from coordinate 167,777 downwards.
AATATATCACCTATTATGATATATAGGTGATGCAAGTTTAAAATATCATGGAGTTTCATGCATGTAAGGATAATATGAGAGTTTAAACAAAACAATAATTGAACTTCATTTCTGAACATAATCATATTGTAGTTGAAATTAATAGGGAAATGTTCTAACATAATCCAAACTCAAATTATGGTATTTGTTTAAAGCTTATTCAAATTAAGTTATTTTATATCATATTTTTCATACATTTTTCTAGTACTATTGAATATCAGTATTTCCAACATTATTACTATGCCTATTATGATATTATTTAAGCACGAAAAAGTGATTTTCTCTCTCTCTGTGAGAAAATTAAATTTTACAACCAAATTTACAGAATAACAAGCTTCATTCGTGAGTAGTCATAATTTTTTATGTTTCCACCTACAGATCATGCACTTTGGGAGTACTTTATTTACTAAAATTGTACATTAATTGTCATGCAAAGCATATATATATATATATATATATAGGGAAAAAGTCATAAATGGTACTTGAACTTTTACAAAATATGAAATCATGTACTTCAACTTTGAAATTGATCAATTTAATACTTAAATTTTATATTGATTAATTTGATACCTGAAAAACTTCGAAATTGATCAACTTAGTACCCATGGAGGTACTGCTAGAGTACATAAAAAGTTTTTTTAGATACTAAATTGATTAATTTAAAAGTTGATGTACTAAATTGATTAGTTTTAAAGTTCAGAGACCTAATTGCATATTTTATTTAAGTTCATGTACCATTTATAAAATTAATATAGACATATATATAGAGAGAGAGAGAGAACAAAATGATGTGACATTAATGTCAACCTATCATTTGTAGAATGAAGTCAATCTAATTAATACTTAGAGTTAATGGCTTAAAACGGCTTCATGCATGAGAAAGTCATACATGATAATATCATAAATGGTATCTAAACTTTGACAAAATATGCAATTAGATATCCAAACTTTGAAATTGATCAATGTAGTATTTGAGCTTTGAAATTGATCAATTTAATATTTTAAAAACTTTGAAATAGATCAATTTAGTAATTGAAAGAAGTTGATGGAGGAACTATTTATGTGCACAAAAACTTCTTAGGTACACAATTGATCACTATTCTAGGTATAAAATTGATCAATCTTAAAGTTTTTTAGGTGTCTAATTGCATATTTTGCCAAAGTTTAAGTATCATTCATAACATTAACCTCAGTGATAATACAGTAGTCCTCAATTACAAAGAAAGTGGAAAGAAAGGCGGTGATAAAAAATTAGTTAAGGGTGTAATTTAATTAAATTAAAGCTACAATAGTAGATTTAATTTTAGCTAAATTACTAAAGAATAATCTTCTTTAAAACAAAAAAGGATAATGTTACGAATGGTACTTGAATTATGACAAAACTTATAATTAGAAATCTAAACTTTAAAATTGAGTAATTTAGTGCCTAAACTTTGAAATTGATTAATTTAGTGCCTAAGGAGGTACCGTTAGTGTGCACATAAAGTTCTTTTAGTTACTAAATTAATCAATGTCAAAATTTAGGTACATAATTGCACATTTTATCAAAATTCAGGTATCATTTGTGATACAAATTTAAACAAGAATAATATTTTATGGCCATGTACTTCGTCCATCCATCATTCTTTTTATGGAATTTTGAAACCTATAATGTTTTGATAAATGTTCAAATAGCTATTATAGGGAACAACTACAAACCTATTAATGAAATTTAGCCATTAAAATGAATTAGTAGTTGATACACCTGTGATGCATATGCAAAAGCAAGAAAAACATTCAAATTTATTTTTAATAATTAAAACTATAATTTAATTATTCACATAAAAAAGTAATAGAATAATAAGATATTAAAATAATATGAAACTTTCGAAAGAGAAAATAGAATGGATATGGAATGATTATTATTTAAAGGAGTCATATCTATGGTAGAAACAGTTATTATTTTTAAAAATTGAGTTAAGATGGATATTTATTTAAAAGAAACCATGTTTTTTTTTATGATTAAATAATTAGGCATCCAAGTGTGCCATTCTATTTTAATAATATAGATATTGATAGTCAAATATCAATAGCATTAAAAGCACTGCGCCCAACGACCTTAGGAAATGAAATAGCCTACACAATTGCAGTTGGCGTCAAATGTGCAGAGGAATAAAGTAACTTCTAAACGGTTGGATTAATTTTGCAAAATGTTAAATTAAAAATATATTTGCACTAAAGACAATGAAACAAGTCATTTGACTTCAATAATAAAAATAAATATAATAATTGATATTTTAATTATTTTAATCATATTATTTTGATTTGTTAAATAACCAATATGGTCGGTGTTGTAAAAAAGACGGGATCTCGCCTGCCTAGAATATGAACTAGGAAGTAAAGAATTTACTTTAGCCATTGTCAGCTTTAACAGCAACAAAATTGCATGATCCCATGATGTTATTGGAGTATCGAGATGGATGACGACTAATGAAAGATGGCACAAACAAAACAAAAGCATACGCAGCGGGAACAGAAAAGTTGTGTGTGGTCCACCCGGTCAAAATGCCTTTGGTTCGTGTTGTCCCAAGTATCTTTTTAACTTTTCATCTTTTCCTATGAGTCATTTATTTTTGGAAAAAAGTCCTGTCATCCTGATGAATGCGGTCAATAGCTACACATATAAGCGATGTTGAGACAATGATTGACAATGCAAACAGAGTAACAGTAGATGGACAAATTTCTCACATTTGACCCAACTTAATACATATGGACAAACATATTAAAACAAAGCTATTTTACATATGGACCAACTTTATACATCTAGACGGAGAATTAATACGTATGGACAGAAGAGGACGCTTATTATAAGTCGCAAAAATTTCAATTTATCCTAATAATGTCATTATTGTAATTAACTTCAAACAAGCTAAGGTTAAAAGGGTTTAGAATAGGTGGGATAGAATCATTATTATGGTTTCTGGTATTTAAACTAAAACTTTATCATCATGTGAAATTATCCTATTCGAATCAAAAGTCAATATTTAGAAAAAGAAAGTTGAGAGTGAGCGAGAGACTACGGGGATCGGACTTGATAATTCTTGGAAGGGAGATAATAATCTACCCTAGATTTATTTAGTTAAATAATAATTAATTCTATGAATATAGATAATATATATATATATATGTATATAAATGTCTTAATATAATGGTATATTGTATAAAATAATGCTCTTGTACATTAATTTCCTAAACATTATTCGGATGGCTGCTGTATAAAAAAATTAAGCACTTGAAGGAAAGGAGAATATATTATTTGACTTTTCACATTCCCTTTTATTTATAAGCCTCCAAAGAAAGTAAACTTGATTAGCATACCACTAATTTTATGTCCGGATGCGTGACATCATCTTCCATATCCTGGAGAGAGTGATCGACCAGGAAGTATGTCATCCTCTCATTCTTTCTTTGTTTTGTATAGAATGAAAAGTTAGAATGGGGACACCATGAATATCAATACAATTTTAAATCAACAAATGTATATTCACACATCCAGTATACATGTATGGATACATACATACATACATATATATATATATAGTATTTCTTCTATTTCATAAGTCAATAAATAGAATTTTATGAGCTAGTTATAATTTTGTATAAAATGTTACAACTCAACAAAGAACTTATAGTAAATTTATTAAGATTCAAAAGTTGTATTAAAATATTTGGACAATAATAATAGATAGAGAGAGAGGAAGAGAAGAAAATTTCAATTTAGTGACATATATATGTATTAAATAACATATGTAGTCCACAAAAGTTCCTTGGCAGTGGAAGCCATGCTGTGATATTCCGCCTCAGTAGTTGAAGTACTGATAGTGGCTTGTTTCTTGGATTTCCAAGAAACTAAACTTTGCCTAAGCATAAGACAATATCCATTGAGAGATTTCCGATCAAAAGAAGAAGAAGCCCAATCAGCATCGGAAAAGGCACTAAGCTTTAAAGAATTCTTAGCAGAATAAAAGAGGCCAAGATCAATAGATCCTTTGAGATACCGCAAGAGATGAAGAGCAGCATGTAAATGAGTGTCACTAAGACGTGCCAGAAATTGACTCAACTTGTTTATGGCGAAGGCAATGTCGGGTCTAGTAAGAGTCAGGTATAATAACCGACCAATGACCATCGGTACAAAGAGGGATCAAATAAGGTAGTACCAGAATCTTTGAGTAAAACAACACTTGCTGGCAAAGGCAGAGCGACTGGTTTACAAGCAGTTAGACAAGTGTCAGAGAGAATATCAAAAATAAATTTCCTCTGATTAAGCATGATACCAGCATTCGAACGACAAATTTCCAGACCTAGGAAGAACAGTGCGTCCCCTTGATCTTTGATGGTAAAAGCATCATCACTATCACGTTTGAGAGAAATAATAGCATCTACATTATTCCCAGTGATTAGCATGTTGTCGACATAAAGGAGAATCACGAGAAAAACATCAGACTTGGAAAAAGTGTACAAAGAATAATCACTACTGGATTGAGTGAAACCTCTATTAATCAGAAAACGAGAGATTTCAATATTCCACTGTCGAGATGCTTGTTTTAGACTGTAAAGTGACCACTTGAGACGACAAACTTGACCAGGTAATGCCTTAGAATAACCAGGTGGAAGCAACATATATATCTCTTCATCCAAGAATCCATGTAAAAAGGCATTATTGATATCGATTTGATGAAGAGGCCAATTGTAAGCTGCAACAACAGCAAAAAGAATACGAACAGTAGCTAATTTTGCCACTGATGAGAAAGTATCATGATAATCAATGGCTTCCATTTGTGTATATCCTTTGGCCACTAACCTAGCTTTATACCTTTCAACACTTCCATCAGGTTTATATTTGATTTTATAAACCCATTTCGATCCTATAGGTTTCTTCCCTTGTGGCAAATCAGTCAATTCCCATGTATCATTCAATTCCAAAGCATCAATTTCCCTATTCATAGCGTTAATCCAGTCTTGATTTTTAGATGCTTGTGAATAACAAAAAAGGTTCTTGAGTTGTAAAAACATTAGCTAAAGAACTAATAAAATGTGATGGACATTGGTTAAAAGAAGAAGGAGTAAACAAAGGGTAAAGAGTATGTGTGAAAGTATCAGACGAGAAATTTTGACTAGAACAGTTAGATATGGTATGCACATAATCATTCAACCATGTGGGAACTTTTCATTCTCTAATGGAACGATGCGGAACAAAGGAGGAAACAATATCCAAAGATGAAGAATCAGCATGAATAGGAGAAGAAGAACTTGTGTTAACAGGACAACTATTTTCTGAGACAATATGAGGAACAAAGGACGAGAAATCTGATGACAGGCATGGTAAAGTTTCGAAAGAAAGAGAATTATCAGAACAAGACTCAGATGAAATAGAAATGAAGTCAGGAGTGTGTTTAAAAGGAAAAGAATGTTCATAAAACACAATGTCTCGGCTAACTAAAATTTTATGAGTAAGCAAATCATATACCTTGTATCCTTTTTGCCCTTGCACATAGCCAAGGAATATACACTTAAGACGCCTTGGTTGAAACTTATCTCGATTGGAATTAACAGTAGCAAAAACATAAGCAACCCATAACTCTTAGATGTTCATAAGAAGGTTTGGTCTTATATAACATTTCATGTGGGGTTTTCCATCCTAATTTTTGCATTGGCATCAAATTGATAAGGTATGTTGCTGTCAAAATACATTCTCCCCAAAACTCTTTGGGCAATTAAGCATGAATTTTCAAAGCTCTTGCAGAGTATAGAACATAGAACCTGATGTATAATGCCTAACTCATGAAACATTTTCTTGCAAGCATGTGACATAAATTCACCACCATTGTCTGACCTTATGATCTTTGGCTTAGCCGAGAATTGGTTCAGGATCATTTTAAGAAAAGTGTTTAAACATTCTGGAACTTGTGACTTATTATGGAACAAATAAGTCCAAACATAACATTTATGATCATCAAGTATGGTGAGGAAAAAACGAGCACCAGAAATGGAAGGAATAGAAAAAGGACCCCAAACATCAACATGCAACAAATGGAAAGGAACATCAGCACAACTAGCACTTCGTTCAAAAGGCAATCTATGAAATTTAGATTCAAGACAGAGCTCACATAGAAAAGTGCTAGTATCTAAAGTTTTACAAGCATCCAAATGTTTCAACTTAGACAAAGAAGTATGTCCAACTCTAGCATGTAACAAATGAAGGAAAGAGGAACTATCCGAAGTAGTATTTACAGCTGTAGTTATATCAAAAGAAGGTTCCTTTAGAGAACTAAAATTCCCAATAGCCTCTTATTTGAGTACATACAAAACATTGTAAGTTCTAGCCTTTGCAACAATGTGTTTAGTGACTTGGTCTTGGAAAATAAAGGAATTGGAATCAATATAAGTATGCAAATGCTTATCTAAAAGAGCTTTATGAACTGATAAGAGGTTATGTTGAAAGTCTAGCACATAAAGAACATGGTGAAGCTGCAATGAAGAATTTAAGTGAATAGAACCAGCCATTTGAACAGTTTTGATTTTTCCACCGGGTAATTGAATACTAATTGGATGAGATAAAATGTAAGTGTTAGTAAGAAGATTTTTGAATAGAGTCATATGGTCTGTAGCACCAGTATCTACAATCCAAAAACAAATTTTGTTATTCAAAGCATTAAAACAACTAGAAGGATAGGAGCTACCTGCAAAATGGACCGCTACTTGAAACTGTTCACCATCTGATATTGATTTCTATTCAAAACGCTTAAGCACCTCTTGATATATAGAATCCACAACTTATGAATGTGCTTCTATTCTCTTATCACCATCTGCAACAAGTACAACATCAAAAGGTGTAGCAGGGCTGTTAACATTGGATTTCTCTGAACAATAATTCGCAATGGATTTTTACCCACTCTCTTTCCCTTATACCAATCAAGATATCCAACCAATTGAAAGCAATTTTCTACCGAATGACCCTTTCCTCTACAATGTTTACAAACAATTCTACTCTGATACTTTGAATCCTTTTTATCGTGACTGCCTTTAAAATCCCCAGCTTGATTGGATAAGAAAGCAGAACCATTAGTATCTTGCACAACATTTATAGTCAATTGTTTTTGTTTTTCAACTTGTTGTACAAGATAATATGCTTTATCAACAGTGGGTAATGGATCCATAGAAAGAATCTGATTACGAACTGACTCAAAATCTTCATTTAAACCCATCAGAAATTAAATAAGTTTGGTTTCCATCTCAAAAACATGTATCCTCTCTTTCAACCGACATGTACAATACTCAATCTTACCATAATCACAAGAAGGATGTGAATGTAAAACCTGCAATTCATCCCACATACGCTTGAGTTTATTAAAATACGTACCAATTGACTGATTCATCTGCTTTATGTTGGTCAATTCATTCTGTAATTGAATAGTAATGGTCTATTACTTTGACCATATTGTTCTAAAACTTCTTTCCAAAGATCAAAGGCAAAATGTGTATACAAGTAATTTTGCGAAAATTCACTCAGCATGGAATTTAAGATCCAGCATCTCACCATATAATCACAACGAATCCAACGAATAAGATTAGGAGACTTTGAATTAGGTCTAACAATACTTCCATCGATAAATCTCAATTTCAACTTCACACCTAATCCTATTTTAATTGATCTACTCCATGCTAGATAGTTCAATCCATTAAAAAGAATGTTTCCAATGACCATACTAAGACTATCTGAACCAGATATATACAAAGGATCCGAAGTATTTGGATCAATTTGTAAATTCCAATTCACCTCAGGAGCTACTTCCATGGCTACGAGCAGATAGTTCTACTGGATGAAAGAAATGCAGAACAAAGTACAAGTTAAATCTTACCAGAAGGTTCTGATACCATGTGAACTTTAGTGATGTAAAGAAGAATTGAGAAAGAAATATCTGCCATTAGGAAGTAAATCCTGTAAGTATGAAAACTCTCTCAATATTTTCTTATAATAGAAAAGTAGTTATATACAAGAAGAAAGAAGAGAACTAATGAAAAAAAAAAAAAAAAAAAAAATACAGCTGGCAAAACTAACTATGAGTGTGACATCATCTTCCATATCTTGGAGAAAGTGATCCACAGGGAAGTCTGTCATCCTCTCATTCTTTCTTTGTTTTGTATAGAATGAAAAGTTAGAATGGGGACACCATGAATATCAATACAATTTTAAATCAACAAATGTATATTCACACATCCAGTATACATGTATGGATACATACATACATACATATATATATATATAGTATTTCTTCTATTTCATAAGTCAATAAATAGAATTTTATGAGCTAGTTATAATTTTGTATAAAATGTTACAACTCAACAAAGAACTTATAGTAAATTTATTAAGATTCAAAAGTTGTATTAAAATATTTGGACAATAATAATAGATAGAGAGAGAGAGAGGAAGAGAAGAAAATTTCAATTTAGTGACATATATATGTATTAAATAACATATGAAATATCATAAAAAGTATATTAAAGATTCATTAAAATAACCATATATGGCATTTACCAATTTCCTAAAACATTGTGACAACATATTAGATGCCAATTGAAACATAACATAGGATATCATCATGTGTTTATATATAATTGTGACGATACTCCATGCCACAATAATAAAAGATTAAATAAACGATGAAATCATTAGGGTCATTCAAATCATGAATAAGGTCGATCAGAACTTACAGATTATATATGGATATTTAAAATATGTGGTAGCAATAATCAAGAAACACATGCGTACAAAAGGTTGCTATTTTTTGTACTTTTAATCTATAAGAACAATACATTGGGCTTCATCAAAAGCTCACCCGAGCCCACTCATATTCCAAGCCCTTCACCAATTTAAACTTTTTCAAATTGAATTTTTTGACTTGATAATATATAGAAGGTTTGATTTAAGCACTTTGACAATATGAGACAAGTAAAAACTCCTTCTCTCTTAATTTATAGAAGATTTTGATCTTTCTCTCTCCCTCTCAATTCTCTTTCTCCCTTTAGCGAGTCCTCTCTGTCTAGCTCGATTTGGGTTTGGGAAATTCAAGTTGAAAGCAAACTAATTGTATTTATAGCAATTTATTCTTGCATTCAAATTAGAAAGTCATTATTACAGGTGGAGGGAAATCAAATGGTGAGATTGACATGTTTGGTTCTTTTACTATTAAATTAAAAAGTCACTCTTATTCTTCATGTTGGCACCCTTCGCTCTGTCGTCACGTATGGCCCGATGGTACTTCATTTTTTAACAAACTAAGTAAATCGCCTCCATGCCTACAAATTTCCTACTCATCATGGAAAACATTTGTTATAAACCAAACTGCAATAAATTGTGGTCTTAATAATATATGGCATCATGTTATTACTATTTGTGCTAGATTAGTTAATAGTTAACACTTGTTTAATTGTGGTGGGGTTTTTTCTGTAATAAATTGTGGTCTTTTTTGCTTTAGGGTTTTTATTATATCAGTTAACTCTTTTGGTTTTTATTTAGCCCTTAATACTTAAACAAGCATAACAATCTCATAACGAGCCTTCATATAAATCTTATAAGATTGCATGAATTAAGAGTTGAATGTCGATTCTCTCAACACTTCGTGAATCTTCAAACAATGCAACATTCCAACAATTTGGATCACTTCCTTAAAGTCGGAATGCTCCTTTTTGTGGCATTAGCTTCAAATGTTGCTCCAAAACATTCAAACAAAGTGTTGGGATTTGTTTGGCTAAGTTACTAAGAAAGTCTGTCTAAATGAACTACAACCTTAGCCATCATAGCCATAGCTTTCATCCAGGAGCTACAATGGAAGCCTCAAATCGACCTTAAGGAAGCTGTTCCAATTGAGATCGAGCTCCTTCATGGCTTCCAACTATGAATTTAGAATATAGAGATCGAGCCATCTCCGACGTCATCGCACCAATCTGTGTGTGTGTGTGTGTGTTTGAGAGAGAGAGAGAGAAATTTATAATTTATAAGGGATCACTCACCTATTTGAAAGCAATACATGTTTGTTTATCTCTACTCTTAGTTTGGTTACGACTACCATATGTTAAAGATGGGCAACGGAATTGACCTTTGGCAAGAGACTTGAGTTTGATTTCCCTTTAAATGGAGAGGCTTAATGGGTTGCACTATAGCTTGAGGGCTTAGAAGAAAGACGATAATTAAAAAAAATAAATAGTTTGAAAGGTTAATGTCGCAAGACTTTAAAATAGTTAATTAAAACATAATTAAAGTTTTTGTATTTATTAATAGTACCTTAGCTAATATAGCAAACTTTATTTGTTTTGTTCGCACTCCTAGTAAATGGGAAAGTGATGTGTCATGTAGCCATAAAAAAAAAGCTATAAAATTAGAGAATTAAGCAAGTAAATTAATATGGACATTAATGTTGTTGGGAGCTAATGTTCCTACTTAATTGTTTAATAAGACAATGTGACTATTGATTTGCTTGTTTTATTGTCGAATTTTTTAAATTTTTATTGACTATTTAGCTCAAATCACTTTTTCATTCATTTTCTAAGACCATTGGATTTGCACTTGTTAGCTAAAATAGCATAAACCAACACAAGAACTTTGATTGGATATTAAATTTATCACTTTAAAGTTTAAATAATTAACTGTTCATTTAAGGAAACATCATTTTAATTTTAATTTCTTTGTACTTTTAGTTAAATTTTTTTCTATTATTTCAATTATATTGTTTAAAAAAAAAAAAGAAAGATAATGTCTATGCTAGTTCCAACTTCAAACGAGTTAACTTCTGAAAAACAAAGTCATTTACAACTGAAATCACCGCAAGTGATTGTATGGTTTTCACTGCAAGTGATCGTATGGTTTTCTAATTCCTTAGAAATCCATTAGTGCCTTCACTATTCTTTAGCACCTTCCTTGTCAACATTAAAAGAAATGCTAGACATCTCAAAGTTTATGCTATCAATAGTCCTTTTGTTAGAAGTCTAGAAGCATTAACCATCAAGCCATTCAAATCCACTGCCCCAAACTTGTGTGTCAACATTACAATAGTATTTTCACAAGATCGTGATTGTATGGTTTTCTAATTCCTTAAACATCCATTAGTGTCTCCACTATTCTTTAGCACCTTCCTTGTCAACATTAAATGAAATGCTAGACATCTCAAGGTTTATGCTATCAATAGTCCTTTTGTTAGAAGTCTAGAAGCATTAACCATCAAGCAATTCAAATCCACTGCCCCAAACTTGTGTGTCAACATTAGTATAGTATTTTCACAAGATTGTGATTGTATGGTTTTTCTAATTCCTTAGACATCCATTAGTGCCTCCACTATTCTTTAGCACCTTCCTTGTCAACATTAAAAGAAATGCTAGACATCTCAAGGTTTCTGCTATCAATAGTCCTTTTGTTAGAAGTCTAGAAGCATTAACCATCAAGCCATTCGAATCCACTGCCCTAAACTTGTGTGTCAACATTACTATAGTATTTTCACAAGATCGTGAATAACCTTTTGTTTAACATTCCCAATGAGAATAAAAGAATCTTAACCCTTGTATTCTTGATTGGAACACCAAAAAATATCTGGCTATCAAATTGATCAGGCCCCTTAAGGTAGAGTCTAAAGCATTTGTTTTATCAATTGTTCCATTAATAAGAATAAAGCCTTAGTTGTGCTTGGAATTTTGTAATTATGCTTCTCTAGTATAATTGTGATACCATTCTCGCCTCATTTCCCTTTACATGTTGTGCTCTCTTGGAAGCAATTGCATCAGTCTTATCGATGCATACTATCAATAAAAAATGTTATAATATCTTACTTGTGTGTTTTAAAAATTAGTGGAAGTCATCCTCGAGATTATATGGAGATTACTACGGAGATCATGAATAACAAAACGATTGCTTAAAAAAAAAAAAAGGAATCTCTAAAATAATGTCAACTTATAATAGAAGCTTGACTCTACACTTTTGACATGGATAGATAAACTAATAGTCTGCATTTCTCAAACCAATGGAGAGAATAATAATCATATAACAAAGATCAAGTGCTAATTTAAGATGGCAAAGCCTTGATTGAAAAATAATGGTATTTGTGATGCATGTTTAATGTAAATCTTCTCTCATCCAACTTAAAAAAGGATTGTAGATATAATTGATTGAAGGGCTATTTTTTCTCACAATACTTGAACTTTTTCGATTTAATAGAATTATAACTAAACAAATTTTTTCTTATATGAAAATACCTAAACCTTTTAAAATTTTCATTAATAGTATCGCTAGATGGATTTTTTTAATTTTTCCATCCAACTACTGATGTGGTAAGTGAATCCTATTAAAATATTGTTTTCTCTATCCCACTTGGCATTTTATTTATTTTTTAATTTTCTACTTTCCTCTCTTTCTCTCTCCTCTCTCTTTTCTTCTTCTTCTTCTTCTTCTTCTCTCTTCGAATAAAAAGAAATCCTTGAAATTCATAAACATAGACATCAAAGAAAAATCACTAAATGACAGAAACTACCAATCCTAAACTACATTAATCAAACGACAATCTAACAAATGACATTCCAAATCGAATGAATGAACAAACATTTTAGCCCAGAGGATAATCTCCCTTGCTACTTCACAATCCATATCTAACGTACTGATCACTAGCAGTGATCTTCCTCCACACATCAATAAGCCCACCGTAAGATCCGCTATGTTATCCAAGTACACGTTCCTAGCACTAGTGATTGTGACCTACGACGATAACACTTAGCAATGTCAATGTGGTTGAGGTCAACATTTGTAGTGGGTATGGGACAGACGTTAGGGAGGAGGCGGAGGATATCAAAAGTGAAAGGGGGTCTACTGGAAGTAAGGAGTGCCTAGCTGGAATGGGCTGCAGGAAGTAAAGAGTCATAGAGAGAGAGTAGGGAGTCGTATGGTTTGAGAAAATGGGATTTAATAGGCAAAGGTCAGTCAAGGAGAAAGACATGGGTAGATATCTTAGGAGTACAACTCAAGAGAGGTTGTAATCATAGAGTTTAGCAGGATACACCATTCATGGAAAGAAAGTTAAGTGCAAGTGAAATGGAGTAAGTGAAAATTGGAAGGAATTTAAAAAAAAAGAGTGGCAAAGCTCAGTACGATAACTCCAATCCTTAAAAGCAAATGCAAATACACATGCAACAGATATATATATATATATATATATATATATCAAATGCACTTAGTCTAATGCAAGCAATTAGTTTGTTATCTTTTTATAGTCAGCAAATCAACACAGTTCAAAACTATATGTACTCTAGTCCAAACTCGAAATAACTCAAACTCCTCTTTAAAAAGAGTCAAATCTTTGAAAATAAGGTAATTATATACATATATGGATGAGTGGGTACTCTCCAAACATCCCCATTTCTCCCTAAATCCGTCGGAATCATCTCTATGCACGAGTCCACTCAGAACAACTTCACACATAGATCATCAGAGTGCCTCATCAATATCACTGCCTACCAGGTCTTTACTGGTCAAAGCCAAACACAACCAAGTAGACAATTTTTAAACTGAATAGAATTAAGTTTATTATAAAGTTATATCCCTACAACCAATCAAGCAATACTAATCTTATAAGAAAAAACAACAAGCAGGGATTGGTCATACCTTTCTCAAATTGATGAATATAACTCAAATTATCAAAACCGATATCAACAACAAAAAAGACAGCCCAAACTCCATAAACTCCTATATCAACACCAACAACAATGCCACAAACTCCAAATATCATGTTACAACATATATATGTCACGCCCCAGAAGGTACCCTAAACGTGGCAGTCCGCCACATATAATATTAAAGCTAATGAATGACAACCTTAGTCACGTAGGAGCTTCGATATCACATGCAAGACGTGCTTCCAAGATAGTAGGAGACTCGTAGGGATATTATGTTTAAATAGATAGCAAACGCAAGCATGAACTTAAATAGATAAACATAAGATCTTCATTTAATAACAAGTTCGTACATCATCTTACGGGCATTCCCCCGCCTTAAAGTCTTTGTTCAACTATATTAATAACAAAATAAAAATAATTACCACATAAGCCTACTATAGAGATTTTTCCTAGAAGTCTATGTTCAAAACTAAAAATACATAAACTTCTTCCAAAAACTTGTAGTAACTTAAGCTCGTACCTGGCATATGGGGCTCTTCGGGGTCGACCATAAATACTGATACTGTAATAGAAAACTATAAGGGTATAAGCAAATCTAGCTTAGTGAGATAATACCTAACTATATAACATTTCCATATAACAACCAAGTTATTTAATTCAAGCATATGTAATGCACCAATCACATGAGCAAACAAATATACAAGATTAACCGGAAATCAAGTGCAGCATGGATTTAACGCCCTCCATGATAAGGGTTGGGAGGTTATAAGCCCATACGACCATCAATATTTGCCGGCTCCTGCTCACCCTATAGACTTCCTGGCTCCTACTGGCCCATGTAGACTTACCGGCTCCTACCAACCACCACTGCTACTTTCTTGTTTCCCCACACGAAGAACGGTAGTGAAATAAATGTGACTCACAAGTATGATATGCGTGAATAACTTTCAATTATACATTTAACCATATATGTTGAATTCATGTTAAAGGTGATCAATCATAATTTCATCATATCAATACAAGAATCACACTTTTATTCAACATATCGTACTTTGATATACTTAATTTTCATTCAAAAATATTTCATAACAATTGTTCATTTATCTTTTCCTAAATTTCTAGTGCCACTAATTACAAGCACAAACAAGGAAATGTAACTTAGGAAAAGAATTAACTCACTCCATATCGGTAGATCTAATCGAATAGTCCTCCGGAAAGACGATCTCGTATCCTTCGTCACCTAAACAAGATGAAATACCCAAAATGAGTCTTTCTTAAAACTTCTATTCTTGAAGATTCTAAACTTTTCTTAAAATCGCGATAAAATCGTATAAGAGGAAATTCCAACTTAAAATGGCCATAACTTGCTTATTTTAACTCGGAATTTCGCGTATAATATATCGTTTTCTACCTACTCGAAAAGATCTACACATTTCTAAGCTTATTTCCATGAAACTAAGTCGTTTAGGTCCCGAAAAAGCAGCGATCAGATTCTCCACGAATTTGTAAAATCTTGAGTTCCTCTTTTAAATAAAACTCACTTGAAGAGATGAATGTTCCAAGCATTTTTATAAACTTTTTGGAAGATATATACATATATGTATTGACTCATAACAAATGGATGAAGTAAATGAAGTTGTCCAACTTATGAAAAAGTAAAGTTTAAAAGTTTTGAACTTGAGATTTGTTGGAATATTCATTTTACATTTGAAAAGATCTTGAGTTATTTGAGATGAATATTCTAAATTTAATCTCTTGTAATTACTTTAAATTCCTAAAGAGTGGTTTTATTTTCTAAACTTGGATTCAACAACTTTCCAAGTAATAACAATTTCATAAAATGATATTTTGTTTCTTGTAATGACTCTAAAAGAATTTCTAATACTTGAAAAATAAGTTTTTATAAAACCTTTTTTTAAGAAAAACCTTTCTAAACATGTTTATGAGTTTTTAAGAAATCTATTTTCTATTTATTTCTTTAGAAAGAATCTTTAGTTTAAGAAAACACTTCCTCATTTATTTTTGTTGAGACAAAAACATTATCCATGCATGAATATGAATCATAAGTTTGAAAATATAAAAGATCATAATAACTTAAAAGAATAAGCATATAAGAAATAAATCAAGTATTGGGACCTTAGCTTCATCAAGGTACCCCGGGACTAAGAAAGACTAGTCCCGAAAAGAAAGAAAAGAAAAGTTTTGACTTGATAAGGACAAGTTAAGACTAGAAGACTAGTCTTAAAAACAACTTGAAATTAAATAAATTGCAAGAAGTAAATAAATTGCATGAAAGTAAATAAATTGCAAGACAATGAGCTTATATGCTCTAAATAATATATAGCTATATAGATATTTAGATAGTTATGAACATAAAGGAAACATAAAGAAACATAAAGGAACATAAATAAGTTGAGATTATGAACAAAAACAAAGTATGAACCTATTATTGCTTTCTTAACCTTCATGGTTTTAGAAAACACACACTAAGTTCATACTAAGTAGATGAACATAGGAATTTCTTAAAGAAAGTTTACCTAAAAGAAGAAACTAAAGAGAGCTTTCTTGTAAGAACTTCTTGAGAGAATTCTTGAGAGATTTTGAGAGAGTAACTTTAGTAAAGAAGTGGCGTGAAAGAAGTGAATGTATGAGGGGGTATTTATAGGAAAATGTGGGAGATAATTTGCGTTAATTAAGTAAATGAAAAACAAAACAACATAGATAGAAAGAGGGAGGGGTCGGCGCCATTCAAGAGAGAGAGGGAGAGAAAAATTTAATTTTTTTTGTTATTTTGTTAATTAAAAGTAAGAAATGAAAGATGTGAAATTGTGTTAGAAATGAAAATGTGTAAGAAATAGGTATATGGTTGTAAGAGTAGGTTGTAAGAAAAAGTAGAGATAGGTGAATAGTGTAGAATAGTACAAAATAGTGTATGTAAAAGTAGATATGACAATTAAATGCCGGTAGTAAGAAAATACGCGTATAAATGCAATATATGATATTTCTAGCGACCGAAAAATTACGAAATTGATATTTTTGGAAATCTTATATTTTTACAAGTCTAATGGTATATTCGGAATATTTTTCCTATTTCAAGCTCTAGGACACGTTTTTCAAGAACTGTGTCCGATCAAGTTCTAAGGACACTTGAATTTCGCAAAATCGATATTTTTACGTAACCTATAGCTATTACGAACTATTATAGCTAATTATTCCAACTTTGTTTTCTAGGGCTAAAAACGACAATACCGAAGTTAAGCGGTTACGGTAAACTAGGGTTTTGTTGACTTGAAAATCCGGTTGTCTTCTGATTAAGGTTTAAGCATTTAATTTGATCGAAAAACTTTGGGTGTTTACAACCTGCCCCCTTTAAAGAAAGTTTTGTCCTCAAAACTTTGAAATTCGTACCTAATTCTTCAAACAAGCTTGGATACTTTTGGCGTATGTCGCTTTCAGCCTCCCAGGTTGCTCCCTCTCATGAGTAGTTTCTCCATAGAACCTTCACGTATTTGATCTCTTTATTCCAAAGCTTTTGCACCTTATGGTCTAAGATCTGAACCGGGTGCTCCTCATATGTGAGGTTTTCTTTCAATCGAACAGGTTCCAATTCTGAAATCCTGGTGGGATCTGACACATGTTTCCATAGAATTGACACATGGAATACATTGTGGATTCCAGACAGGCTAGGAGGGAGTGCCAGACAGTAAGCAAGATCTCCTACTCTTTCCAGTACTTCAAAAGGTCCTACGTAATGTAGGCTCAACTTTCCTTGTGCCCGAACTCGGCAAATACTCTTGATGGGGTTTACTTCCAAGTACATATGATCTCCAACTTCAAACTCAAGTGTACGTCTCTTCATATCCGCCCAACTCTTCTGCCTATCCTGTGCCTCCTTCATCTTTTGTCGAATGATTCGCACCTTATCGGCCGCATCTTGTACCAAGTCTGGTCTGATGCTCAACTTTTCTACATCATCCCAAAACAAAGGTGATTGGCATCGCCTTCCATATAATGCTTCATAAGGTGGCATCTGGATCGTAGAGTGGTAACTGTTGTTGTAGGCAAACTCTACCAAAGGTAGGTGTGCGTCCCAACTACCTTTAAACTATCTTACGCAGGCTCGCAGCATATCCTCCAATGTCTGTATCGTTCGCTCCGATTGACCATCTGTCTGAGGGTGATAAGTCGTACTGAAATATAGCTTAGTTCCCATACATTTCTGTAAGCTCGTCCAAAATTTAGATACGAACCTTGGGTTTCGATCGGAGACTATTCCAGTAGGTACTCCATGCAAGCGTATTATTTTTTTTATGTACATTCTTGCCAATTTGTCCATGGAGTACATCATGTTTATTGGAAGGAAATGTGCTGTCTTCGTCAATCGATCCACTATAGCCCAAATCGCATCATATCCAGCTAACGTCCTTGGTAATCCGCACACAAAATCCATTGTGATTTGATCCCACTTCCACTCAGGTATTGGTAGAGGTTTCAGAAGTCCACCAGGACTTTGGTGCTCCACTTTTACTTGTTGGCATGTGGGACATTTCAACACATAGTCCGCAACGTCTCTCTTCATGCCGTTCCACCAATAATGACTCTTCAGATCTTGGTACATTTTCGTTCCTCCTGGATGCATGGTGTATTCAAAGTGATGTGCTTCTTCCATGATTTCCTTTCTCATATCCTCACCATCCGGAACACATAATCTGCCTTTCATTCTCACCACTTCATCCTCATCTATGGTGAAATCGGTGTATCTTCCTTCCTGCACCTCTTCCTTAATTTTCAAATTGCCTCGTCATATCGTTGAGCCTCCTTGATTCTTTCTACTAAGGTAGGTTCCAAGATTAGGCTAGCGATTTCTGCTTCCACACTTTGCCTTATGAATTCGATACTCTTTCTTTCAAATTCTTTTATTAGCTTCTTCTTATTTGTAAGCAAGGTAGCTACTTCTCCATAATTCTTTCTACTCAGGGCATCTGCAACTGCGTTCACTCTCCCTGGACAGTAGTTAATTCCAAGGTCGTAATCCTTGATGAGCTCCAACCATCTCCGTTGCCGCATATTCAACTCCTTTTGTGTAAAAAGATACTTGAGGCTCTTATGGTCGGTGTAGATCTCGCATCTTTGTCCATATAAGTAATGCCTCTACAACTTTAGTGCAAACACAATGGCGGCTAACTCCAGATCATGGGTGGGATAGTTTTGTTCATGAGGTCGAGTTGTCAGGATGCATAAGCGATTACCTTTCTGTCTTGCATCAACACATATCCAAGACCATTCCTTGACGCATCGTTGTGCACTGTATAGGACTTCTGGGGTCTGGTAGAATTAGAATTGGGGCAGAGACAAGTCTTCTCTTTAGCTCCTAGAAACTTTGTTCTCTCTTGTCGTCCACATGAACTTCTCTTCCTTTTGGGTTAACTGCATGGAGGTTTAGCGATGGTTGAAAAATTCTTCACAAACTTCCTATAATATCCAGCCAAACCGAGAAAACTCCTTACTTCAGTAACTGTCTTAAGCTATTTCCAATCCATTACTGCCTTGATCTTCTTAGGATCTACCGATATTCCTTCTCCCGATACGACATGTCCTAAGAAGGATATCCTATCCAACCAAAAGTCATACTTAGATAGCTTAGTGTACAACTTATGCTCACACAAGGTCTGTAATGCCATTCTTAAGTATTCCTCATGTTGCTCTCGCGTCTTTGAGTAGATTAGAATATCATCGATGAAGACTATCACACACTTATCTAACAGGGGCTTATATACTCGATTCATGAGATCATGAAAGCTGCTAGTGCGTTGGTTAATCCAAAAGGCATTACTAGAAACTCGTAATGTCCATAGCGAGTTCTAAAAGCTATCTTTGGTACATCCCCAGGTTTAATCCTCAACTGGTGGTATCCTAAATGCAGATCAATCCTTAAGAAGATGCTAGTTCCTTGAAGCTGGTCGAAAAGGTCATCTATCCTCGGGAGTGGATACTTGTTCTTGATGGTGACTTTGTTGAGCTCTCGATAGTCGATGCATAAACGCATGGAACCATCCTTCTTCTTTACGAACAATACTGGTGCTCCCAAGGTGATACACTTGGTGGATAAAACCTTGATCTAACAAGTCTTGCAACTGAATCTTTAACTCCTTAAGCTCATGGGTGCCATCGATAAGGTGCCTTTGATATTGGCTCCTGTATTGACCAATAAGTCGATTTCGAAATTGATCTCTCTCTTTGGTGGCAATCCAGTAATCCGTTGGAAACACATCGGAAACTCCTTGACTACGGTATGGATCCAAGCTCAGGCTTTTCTTCTTCTTCTTCATCCAGGTTACTTAGGTTGATCTCATCATCGTCCATTAACTCGAACGAGTTTAACTTCATGTGGATTCACCTCTGAACACTACTTCACATCCACTTTGGTCCTTAAACTTCACTTCCTTTTGTTTACAATCCACTAAGCTTTGACAGATGTCAACCAACTCATACCCAAGATTACTTCGTATTTGCTCATCTCCAAGATTATTAGGTCACACTTAGAGTGACTTCCTTGTATCTCCATTGGACAGCCTTTAAGCATTTCCTTTGTCGTTACTATGCTTCCGGTGGGGGTTAACTCGAAAAAGTAGCAATAGTATCTGGGTAACCCAATTGCTTGGCCAGCTAACGGTGATAAAGAATGGGTAGCTCCCGTATCGAAAGCCTAAGCGGGTTGACTAGCTACGAGTATGTGTCCTACACTCGAATTTTGTACTAATTACGAGACTGGTATACTTAAGCTAATCGCAAGGTATAAAACTTTATACTTTTTTTCATAGGAATTGAACGCAGGAAACTTAATAACTTGCATTAAAGAAAAGGGTTTTGATCCTGACCTGTCACCAATCCAAAATCTGAGCCACAATCTCCATCTACGGCTGCTAGCTCTACTCTTTCGTCATCAGACTCCTCGCATACCCACTGTCCTTCCAGGTTGTATATCCTCATTCCATGGACAGCTGCTCCAGATCGGCTTGGGTTGTTTCCTCCGCTACCATTCTTTGCCGATGCCACTCCTCCCACTGACCCAAATGGTCTAGCTGGGGCATTCTTTCTTTGTGGGCATTCATTGGTGAAGTGCCCAGTTTGCTTACAAACGAAGCAAACAGTAGAAGCCTTCTTTGGATAATCACTTATCTTGTGGCTAGGGTCTCCACAAAAGTAGCACTTGTGTTGCAGCAGCGGGCACCTCTTTGGATAGTGCTCTTCCTTGCATTTCCAGCAGGTCACCTTGACCTTGGATGCTTCCTTATTACACACACTTCCTCGAAGCTGTTGAAGGGCTTGAACCTTTTACTCTGGAAACTGGGGTTGTAGCTATCCTGAGCTCTCTTTCGAACACGAAGGTTTTCTTTCTCAGGGGCTTTGTTCTTCCTTTTCTTTGCTCCTCAATGATACGAGCCCTTTCTACCAACTCGAGGGTCCTCAGATCTAACTCCTCCAACGCATCCTTAAATCTTCATCAGGCCACTCAGAAATACTGCCTCTTCAGCTCCTCACTATGCTTGAAGGATTCAGGCGCGTATTGAAGCACGGCTAAACTCTGTCTCGTACTGCTCTATTGTCCTTCCCTTCTGGGATATATGGAGAAAGTCTCCACTATACTGTACCTTAAGCTCCCAGGGAAATAGTTGTCCAAAAACTCTCTACGAAAAGCTGCCCAGGTAGGGTGGCAACAATTCCCTGCTTTTCGACTCCCACCATATCTGGCATTGAATCTCAACATGTACGTGCCATAATCCAGGCGTAGATGATGGGAGACTTCGTAGGCAACGAACGACCTTTCAATCTGGGCTAGCCAGTCTTCAGCTTCGTCTGGCTTTCCAAAATTTCGTCAAAATATCTGTTGCTTTTTATGAAGTCCGGCAAGGAACTTCTGTAAGGGGGCGGCGGTGGTGCTGGTAAAGGGACAGTATGTGACTCAGCTTCTAGGGCTGCAGGTGCTTCAACGGTTGCTTTAGTGCATTTGCAGCAGGTGGTGGCATATTTTGTGCATTTGCATGAAATTATTGACAACCCTGCTAGTTGGTTGATGGTGGCCCACACATCTTCTTGTTGATTCGGGGGAGGATTTGAGGCTTGCTGCCCTGCTGGCGGATCTCCGGTTCTACTGGTATATTATTAGAAGCGCGACGTTCGCATCTTCTACTTCTCCTACCACGTCTGTTAATTTTTAGATTTCTTAAATTTTCGCAACAAGGGAAAAATCGGAAATATGGAAATTGCATAGAAAATATTTAAGGCAATCAAATCCAGAAATCATCAAATCAACATAAAATACTTGCATAACAAAGAGGAAATTAATAATCCTTACATAACCTTGAGAAGGTAGAAACCATTCCTCAAAAGATAATTGTTCAAAAAAACATAAAAGCAAAACATTAATGCATTAAAACAAAGATAAGCCTAGGAAAAGGCTATGTTGGACTCGTCGGGTTATGCTCCCTTCCTTCCTTCCTTCTCTCCTTCCCTCTTCAAACTTCTTCTTTTTACGGGGACGACGCTGGGTTCATACTCTTGTTAGTGGAACCTTTGTGCCGTTTGACAAATTGTTGTAGATATTGACTAACTGTCATCCTCTTTCCTTAGTATCGTGAGGTGATCTTCGCCTGAGAAGGCCAAACTTCGTCATGCATAGAAATCCTCTCTCCATGGGTCGTGTCATTCGTTTCCTTCGGTCCTACTTCTCCCTCTGGTGCCATTTTATTGTAGGGGTTTGAGATCTGCTTCTTAGGAATCTATTTGGATCAAAAGCATTATTTTTCTTCTTCCTCCTCAGAATCGGAGATCATTACTGGGTTATTCCTTGCAACGGTCTCCATAGGTACATCTTGGCTCAACCTTCGGGGAGGTGCCTGACTAGGGATCAAAGGGCTGTCTTCAGAGAGAGATGTAGACTGGGTCTCCTCAAGTTCCGAGTCTTCATTCGGATCTTCCTTCCAGGCTACCATTAGTCTCTCCATTCCCTTCGTTTGCTTGGGCCTCCTCCATGATGAAGTCTTCATCTGGGATAATGTTTAACTGCATTTCGACGGAGTTGGGCTGGGTATTGTACTCTGATGGCATAGGGACAATCCGTCGGTAAGCGGTATACCAATAAAACCACTCTTCAACATTAGCCCTCAGCCAGTCCGTATGATCCACTAACTCATCATGTGCGTAGATGTACAGAGGTCCCAACTTATTCCAAGTCCGGAAGTCTGGTTCCTGTCGCCCTTCTTCCGCCTTCAAGATGGAGGTCATCTGTTGCAGCATAGTCTCTCGGTACATAAAAACCATCATTCTTTCGACCACATAGATAACCTCTACATCACTCCATCTCCGATTACTCACAGCGTCGAACTTCAGTTCCTTGGGCAAGTTCCTCCACAGGGAATGTCTTAATCATTTCTTCCAAAACTTGAACATTTCGCGGGCGGTCCTAGGCCTTCCAACTAATGCGAACTCATCACACAGGACCCTTAGTCTAAGACGATAGTTCATGAAGGTCTCGTCATGGTCTTTAAGGAATTGTCAGGACATTTCTTTGACCTCAGTGAAAGTCAACTATCAAGTAAAACAAAAGGGAATCAGATCTTAAGCTAGAGTTCAATCTTATTACTATCTATCTTAAGGTCTATTTCTACTATCTTTTGTCTAAAACCTGGCTCAAATACCAACTTAAACTGTCACACCCCAGAGGGTACCTTAAACGTGGCAGTCTACCACATATAATATTAAAACTAATGAATGACAACCTTAGTCACGTAAGAGCTTCGATATCACATGCAAGGCATACTTACAAGATAGTAGGAGACTCGTAGGGGTATTACGTTTAAATAGATAGCAAAAGCAAGCATGAACTTAAATAGATAAACATAAGATCTTCATTTAATAACAAGTTCGTACATCATCTTACGGCCATTCCCCCGGCTTAAAGTCTTTGTTCAACTATACTAATAACAAAATAAATATAATTATCACATAAGCCTACTATAGAGATTTTTCCTAGAAGTCTATGTTCAAAACTAAAAATACATAGATTTCTTCCAAAAACTCCTAGTAGCTTAAGCTCGTACCTGACACACGAGGCTCCTCGGGGCCAACCATAGATACTCATACTGTAATAGAAAACTATAAGGGTATAAGCAAATCTAGCTTAGTGAGATAATTCCTAACTATATAACATTTCCATATAACAACCAAGTTATTTAATTCAAGCATATGTAATGCACCAATCACATGAGCAAACAAATACACAAGATTAACCGGAAATCAAGTGCAACATGGATTTAACGCCCTCTATGACAAGGGTTGGGAGGTTACAGGCCCATACGACCATCAATATTTGCAGATTTGCCAGCTCTTGCTTGTCCTGTAGACTTCCTGGCTCTTACTGGCCCATGTAGACTTACCAGCTCCTACCAGCCACCATTACTATTTCCTCGTTTCCCCACACGAAGAATGGTAGTAAAATAAATATGACTCACAAGTATGATTGCGTGAATAACTTTCAATTATACATTTAACCATATATGTTGAATTCATGTTAAAGGTGATCAATCATAATTTCATCATATCAATACAAGAATCACACTTTTATTCAACATATCGTCCTTCGATATACTTAATTTTCATTCAACAAATATTTCATAACAATTGTTCATTTATCTTTTCCTAATTTCTAGTGCCACTAATTACAAGCACAAACAAAAAAATGTCTCACTCCATATCGGTAGATCTAATCGAAATAGTCCTCCGAAAAGACAATCTCGGATCCTTCGTCACCTAAACAAGATGAAATACCCAAAATGAGTCTTTTATAAAACTTCTATTCTTGAAGATTCTAAACTTTTCTTAAAATCGCGGTAAAATCATATAAGAGGAAATTCCAACTTAAAATGGCCATAACTTGCTTATTTTAACTCGGAATTTCGCGTATAATATATCGTTTTCTACCTACTCGAAAAGATCTACGCATTTCTAAGCTCATTTCCATGAAAATAAGTCATTTGGGTCCCGAAAAAGCAGTGATCAGATTCTCTATAAATTTGTAAAAACTTGAGTTCCTCTTTTAAATAAAACTTACTTGAAGAGATGAATGTTCCAAGCATTTTTATAAACTTTTTGGAAGATATATACATATATGTATTGACTCATAACAAATGGATGAAGTAAATGAAGTTGTCTCAACTTATGAAAAAGTAAAGCTTAAAAGGTTTTGAACTTGAGATTTGTTGGAATATTCATTTTACGTTTAAAATGATCTTGAGTTATTTGAGAGGAATATTCTAAATTTAATCTTTTGTAATTACTTTAACAACTTGGTTTTATTTTCTAAACTTGGATTTCAACAACTTTCCAAGGTAATAACAATTTCATAAAATGATATTTTGTTTCTTGTAATGACTCTAAAAGAATTTCTAACACTTGAAAAATAAGTTTTTATAAAACCTTTTATTTTAAGAAAAACCGTTTCTAAGCATGTTTATGAGTTTTTAAGAAATCTATTTTCTATATTTATTTCTTTAGAAAAAAATCTTTAGTTTAAGAAAACACTTCCTCATTTAATTTTTATTGAGACAAAAACATTACATCCATGCATGAATATGAATCATAAGTTTTGAAAATATAAAAGATCATAATAACTTAAAAGTATAAGCATATAAAGAAATAAATCAAGTATTGGGACCTTAGCTTCATCAAGGTACCCCGGGACTAAGAAAGGACTAGTCCCGAAAAGAAAAGAAAAAGAAAATGTTTTGACTTGATGAGGAGAAGTCTAAGACTAGAATGACTAGTCTTAAAAACAACTTGAAATTAAATAAATTGCAAGGAAGTAAATAAATTGCATGAAAAGTAAATAAATTGCAAAACAATGAGCTTATATGCTCTAAATAATTTATAGCTATATAGATATTTAGATAGTTATGAACATAAAGGAAACATAAAGAAACATAAAGGAACATAAAGGAGTTGAGATTATGAACGAAAACAAAGTATGAACATGTTGTTGCTTTCTTAACCTTCGTGGTTTTAAAAAACACACACTAAGTTCATACTAAGTAGATGAACATGGGAATTTCTTGAAGAAAGTTTAGCCAAAAGAAGAAACTAAAAAGAGCTTTCTTGTAAGAACTTCTTGGAGAGAATTCTTGAGAGATTTTGAGAGAGTAGCTTTAGTAAAGAAGTGGCGTGAAAGAAGTGAATGTATGAGGGGCATTTATAGGAAAATGTGGGAGATAATTTGTGTTAATTAAATAAATGAAAAACAAAACAACATAGATAGAAAGAGGGAGGGGCCGGTGCCTTTCAAGAGAGAGAGGTAGAGAAAAATTAAAATTTTTTTTTGTTATTTTGTTAATTAAAAGTAAGAAATGAAAGATGTAAAATTGTATTGGAAATGAAAATGTATAAGAAATAGGTGTATGGGTTGTAAGAGTAGGTTGTAATAAAAAGTAGAGATAGGTGAATAGTGTAGAATAGTAGAAAATAGTGTATGTAAAAGTAGACATGACAATTAAATACCGGTAGTAAGAAAATACGCGTATAAATATGATATCTGATATTTTTAGCTACCGAAAAATTACGAAATTGATATTTTTGGAAATCTTATATTTTTACGAGTCTAACGGTATATTCGGAATATTTTTCCTGTTCCGAGCTCCAGGACACGTTTTTCAAGAACTATGTCCGATTGGGTTCTAAAGATACTCGAATTTCGCAAAACCGATATTTTTACGTAATCTATAGCTATTACGAACTATTATAGCTAATTATTGCAACTTCTTTTTCTAGGGCTAAAGAAAACGGCAATGCCGGAGTTAAGCGGTTATGGTAAACTAGGGTTTTGTTGACTTGAAAATCCGATTGTCTTCTAATTGGGGTTTAAGCATTTAATTTGATCGAAAAACTTCGAGGGTTTACAATTTACATACATTAACATATATAAACACGTTATCAATATATCCTAACAAACATGAATTCTCCAAAAACTCTAACCTGAAAAGGAAACTCCAATATCTGCACCGAGTACTCCGATCAAACTCTACAAAATCCTCAAGAACAATGATAAACTCCACAAACTCCATAAATTATCGAATATTTCTCCATAAACCCTTTATTACATAACATAAAGAACGTATAAGGATCATCTAATCATACATTGATCATAACCATTGTAGAGGAGATACAACTTACCGATTTAGATCATCAAGAACCCAACCTACATCCGCTAATTCGGATCTCACCCAAAGCTAGGGTTTCCTTCATGCAAACAACCACAAAGTCCTATGAACTTGCATAAAATTCGCATAAAACATGTAAGAGAACATTATACTTACTTGATCAGACCACAAAACACACTCCTTATCCAACCGAAATAGATTAAACTCGAGATCTAATTCCTTCCCACGTTTTCCTTCAATAACACAACAAAACCCTAAAAGATCTTACATAAATCCGAGAAAAACATGTTGTAGATAGATTATGATCAATCACCTTTGATCAAACTCGCCTTAAGATGAATATTCCACACCAGAACACCAAGAATAACCAGACTTCTCCCTCTCACGAAGGAAAAAAGATGAAATAACTTCTATAGAAAAACCGTCAGACGAGCGTGTTTATTTATAGAATTTGCACCTACACCGGCAAATTAAATTCCTGCGCCGGCGGCGTTTGACGTGTAATAAAAATCCTTCACGTCGTTCAGAACATCAAACGTCGACAAAACCTAAGGCAACGCTTGCACTGTTTGACTCCAGCGTTAGACAATAAGGTTCTGATCCAAATCAATGTTGACAAACACACACCACACACTCCAGCGTTCGACTCCAGCATAAGAAAATTTGTCACTGTGGACATCCTACCCTGGTCTCTACACCAACGGCATATTCTTTTCAAAAGCCGGTGTTGGATCTGCAGAAAATTTGCAGACATGCACATCTTCAACAAATATAAATCCAAACTCAAATTAAACTCACTTAACTCATCTTTTGACCTTCCTCTTATCTTATATCATTTCATGATTTTCCATTCAATCTGTATGTTACATCTCTCTCCTCCTAAAAAGAACTTTCGTCCTCGAATGTTTACCTGGATTATTGGAAAAGCTCGGGATATCTAGCTCTCATTGTCACCCCCGATGGTACTTTAGTAGTAGTAAAGAAGATACGCTTAAATACTATTACTAGTTTGCCTTCTGAGAATGACATATTTTCAATAAACAGGATCTTTTAGTTGCTTGGATAAGATGAGCAAATATATATTAGACATAAATTGGTAAATATCTGACACACCAAGTTTGTGAATAATAATAAAAATATTACAGACTATCACATTTCTGCAAACTCCTTCAATTACATAACTAATGTTTCTAATGCAAGATACTTGCAACTATAGATAGGAAATATATCTTATTCTATACTGTTCCTTAAGCTTCCATATTCTAATTTCTTATTGGGACCATGCTCCTTGTGTAGTAATGAGCCAAGGTCGCAAGGTGAACCTAAAAGGACTGTTGGAGTGTGAGCTAAACCACGAGCTCAGTAAATAACTAGAACTTATCACATAACACACACAAGTTATTAAACAATCATAACATATGTACAAATATAAGCCTGAATAACCTGGAATCCAAACAGAATGAAGATTTATGCCCTCTCATCGAGGTTGAAGGATCACAATCTATAGCCTACCTACCTAGGAGAAACTAAGCTTTTAGGAAACAATAATGCTCAATTTAATTTTCTCTTTGAATTTATGGTGTCTTAACATTCATTTCCCGCTTTAACTTTAGAAACTCCACTAAGTGTTAGTCACTTCCAAGCAATACCATAAGCGGCGTCATTCATTTACCATTTAGTTCCTATGATATCAACAGAACAACGGTAATCTTGTGATTAACTAATAGCTTTCTTGCCTAGATAACCTAAGCGTTACCAAAGATCCGAAATATTAACACGTAGTAGGCTACCACTTACTCAAATGTTGCTTTTATGCAAAATATGCAATGCATGTACAATTTCCTTTATGGTACCAATAGTTTTTAATTAACTTGAAGGTTATCAATCAATATACAGACATTCAGTCATATTACACAAACCATGTAATCATACATAATACTATTATTAATATTATTAGAGTGACTTGGCAACCAATGTATCATACAACAAACAATTCCCATAACCCAATATAATACACTTAATTTATTATCTTTTATTTATGGTTCTCTAAGTTACAAGCACATACAATGTAATAAGACTGAGTTACTCACATGCTCATGTTGCTCAGTCGTAGTAATCGTCAGGAAAGTTCTCATAAGCACCTAAGTCACCTATTGAGATGAATAATATATTCATCAATGACACAAAAACTATATGACTAAACTCCTATGAATGTCTAAGTGTCCTATCGTGCTGCTGGGTTTTTGTTTTATTACTATATTAATTCTTTAGAGATCTTAAGATAATTAAGTATTAGTCCATTTTTATTTTCAAGTTGTTTGATTTAATTTTGTGTGATACTTATATCTATTAAACGGGTATTCGGAAATTTGACAATTCAGTTAATTTACTTTTATAATTTTTATTGTTTAGAACTATCAATTTTCTTGATATAATTTTATCATAAAGTATAGATATCCCTATATTCACAAATTTAGATTATTTAAATTTCCATTGTTATCTAATTATTTATAAGTATTCATTTAGATAAATACTTAGTAATTACTAAACTTATAATTTTTCTTGTAACTAATTACATACACCCATATTGACAATTAAATTTACTAACATAAAGATTTGCTAAATTAAATAAAGTTATTTTCAAAAAATCATTGTTGGTCGAATAATAATAATAATAATAATAATAATAATAATAATAATAATAATAATAATAATAATTATTATTATTATTATTATTCGACGACAACATTAATAATAATAACAATGATTACGGAAAAGACAATAATTAAAAAATAAACAAGTTTAATGCTAATAATAATTTTTTTTCACAATAATAATATTTGTAATATTTATCATATAATTTAAATCAACATTATTTCACAAATCCTTATTATTAAAGTTAAAATTAGTAGTAATATAGCTTTAGACTTAGCTCTTGAGTTTTTATTATAAATATTACACAAAATAATAATTAAGAAATAATAATTTCAGAAATATTATTAATCTAAGTATTTTTAATGATATTAGAAATATTAACAATTATAGTTGTAAAACTTAATGAACTTGGGTTAAGTTAATAATAATGATTTATATTACTAATAATCCTCTCTTGTTAATGTTAATATTACTAATCTATAATATGCATGTTAATAATCTCATTATATAATACTTAAATATTATATGTTCATTAATACCGAATTTTTTTCATTTTTAAACTAAATTTCAAAAATTTTAATATTATATCACTAATAGGTAATAATACTTTTAATATTTATAGAAAAATAATAAATAAATAATAACAATCCTAAAAATATTTATAACATTAATTAATATATAATTTAATTTAATTAACGTCGGGTTTAAATTTTTTTTTATAAAAAAAGCCGAGAGGTACATGGGGTGGAACACACCCGTGTTCCTCCCATGCTTGTCAGGGAAGACACTATTCATCGCCTTCCCGATGAGCTCGATCGATTTCGACCGATTCCTGAAGTTCCAAGGCCCATGTTTTGATTCCTATGAGTTCCTACAACACTTTACTACCTAAATATCAAATCAAAACAACATGTTTCGTGATTTTCGGATCATCAAGTTGAAACTAGGGTTTTCGAAAATCACCTTACTTGAGCCAATCCGATGAAATTCGAAGCTTGTTTTCGTGTTGGTTATGTTCCTATGATTATCAAAAGTCAGTTCCAATCCTTAGTTTAAAAAAAAAAAAACAACTCGAATTACATCAACTCACCTCGTGCTCGTTTTCAAGCGTTTTTTCGTGTTAGTTTTCTTCTTATTCGATCTAGGATGATTTGAGCGGTTTGATTTTTTTTTAGGTTGTTTTGGCTATTGATTAGGAGTAGTTTTTGATCTGGAAATTTCGAGAGAATGTTGTGATTGTTTGCTTGTTCATTAAGAGACTTAAACACACACACACACACACACACACACACACACACATATATAGAAGGAAAAAGAAGGAGCTTGCTGGATCATTTCCTTCGTTGATTTGATCCGAATTTCCTCAAATTTGGCACTGTTTTATCAGTTGTTTTTGTTGTCATAAATGAGGGGTTGAGTTGGCAAGATTTAATTGGCTTAAAGAGTTGATTTTCTTGACTTGTTATGCATTATTTGAGCAAAAATTCGGTTCTCACTTTTCAAGAACATCAAAGCCATACATATATACATCCAATACGTATCCTGCAAGCTTATATATATAATACTAATATTTAAATAATAATTATACATATATTTGGGTAGTTTATTAGGTGAATCGGGTATAAATTAGTTAATATTTGAGAGTTTTTGTACAAAAATATTTTTATTGAGTTCTACAAAATACTTAGATTCTCAAACAATACAAATTTGAGTTTTAATATTACGCGATTAATTGTTTTTAAAATTTTATCTCCTGCGATTAAGGTTTCCTAAGCTTATTAGGTTAATTTTTATTTTAGGCTTCAATAGCTTAAGAAAACCCTAATTTGAACAATGGTATAATTCAAATATTTATTTGAAGTTTAGATCTTGAGTTATACATCAGTTTATGTTTTTACTGTGTATTTATAATCTTAACGGTTTATCTTTAGGTTATCATTTCCCAACTATAAGCATAGTTAATTAACTACTTAATATCGCATTTGATATAGAAGTTAAATGTAAAGACCCGAGTCATTAAATCCCGAGATTTAGAGTACCGAGTCCCTAACCACATATAACGTTTTCACATTATATGTAAGGTTGTCCTAAAACTAACAGTTTATGAAAATTGTTTGATCAAATCTACTGAAACTTTATAAAGAACTTTTAACAAAACAAGATTGCTAATAAAAGCAATCTATACATATATTGTCACGTCCCGAAGGGTACCCTAAACGTGGCAGTCCGCCGTACATAATATTAAAGCCTAAGAATGACCACCTCAGTCACGCGAAGGCTTCCATATTATGTATAAGGCATCTAACACATGGAGGAGACTCATCGGAGTAATACATTTTATGTTGATATAACTTGAGTAACATTGTAAAGGAATTTCAATTTACTATACTCCAAATACAAAACATTATACTTTCATTTCAGTTCATCAAAAGATTCCACTACATAAGACTATTACAAGGCAAATCATAAAACCTAACTAATAACTTCAAGCATTCTTATTTCTTGCCGGAAATCCGAAGTCATTCTCAGCTCCAACCGTCTTGGTCCCCACTTAGCACTCTTGAGATAACCTGTTCATTTAAACATCTACTGGGGTATAAGCTACACTAGCTTAGAGAGTAAGAACTTCCAAGATTACATTCAAACACATCATACAATCAAGTGATTAGTCAGACAAGTGATATGCATCAAACATATGGATTCAACAAACATATGACCAGCCGGAAATCATATGTTGATGGACTTGCGCCCTCCATCCCGGGTTAGCAGATTAACGAATCATGCGGTACGACGCCGTTTAAGCTCACGGTCAACTAACTATAATTTCATTTTATGGATCACAATTAACCAACTCATATTCGTTTTATGGATCACGATTAACCAACAAATGCTAATGCTCCATCCCCATCATGATATGAATGAGTTCAATTTCATCTTCAATTCCGAATAATCAATTATACCAATTCTTTTAAGTGATCAATCAATAATTGTAGACAATCAATTCTAATTCATCTATACAAGCAATAGTTAATCACTTGGCTTCGATATTCTTACATTCCATTTCTCATATCAACAACAAGCATTCATAGTCCCCATTCGTCCCCATTCGTCCCCATCATGCATATCCATTTTATCTTTACCAAATATCTAGTGCAACTATTATTATAATCACATACAATAAATGAAATTGGAAGTAATACTCACTTAGCCATTGGATCACCGGTCTCTTAGTAAAAGTAATCCGGTGGTAGGGAATCATCGATTTCGGGTTCACCTAAAAAGGAAGAAATACTCTAATAAGTATTTCATCACTTAACTAATCCAAACTATCTTATACTAACTATCAAATTCGCAATTCTCGTCCTAAGCGGGAATTCCAACTTAAAACGACCATAACTTGGTCATTTTAACTCGGAATTTCGTAAATTATATATAGATTTCTATCTATTTTGAAAGATCTATCTAATTGTAATATTATATTTAAGTTTTGAAAACTCTGAAGCTTCGAAAAAGTTGGATCAGATCAGAACAGTAGCAAATTCCAATTCCGAAAAATAGTTTTGTAAATGTTTGTAATGTTTCTACTTGACAAATCAATTATACATGCAATATGAATGATTTCCTATCATGAATGGAATGTTACGAGCTTGATGTATGCATGCTTTTGACAATATTTATTAAAAGAAATTTTAGAAACTTTTTATTTGTAAGATTCCATGGATATTTACTTTTAAGAAAACTAATTTCCTAACTTTGATTATTTCCATTTGTTTTGGATTTATTTCTCAAGAAACGATAATTATCCTTGCTAAAATTGAGTCTTCATTATATCTATTACTTATGGCCTTCATTTCTACATAAAAATTTCCATTTTACACTTTGTAAACATGTCCTCAAGTAGAGTTGATTCCAAAATCCGAATTTTGTAAAAATTAGTTTTTGAGTGATTCCTTTAAGTAAAAATCATTTGATACTTAGAAATTTAAAGCTCAACCATGCCTAGCCATTAAGGACTTCATTTCTTTGATAAAACTTCTAATTCTGCCTCCTTAAAAGTCAATAACATTAAGATAGACATCAAAGTCTAATTGAACCATTAGACCATCCAAAACAGAACAAATAAAAAGAAAATTCGTAACTCAAGAAGGCCAAAATTTTTCAAGATCCAAATCAAGTTTTCTTGGACTCAACACACCAAAAATCCTTCCCCAAGCCTTATATATACATTGAGGTAAGTTTATTTGATGTTTGAAATGCTTTATTTCCCTCTTAATCCATGAAATATGCATGTGTGGTATAATATAAGTAGTTGGAATGCTAAATTCTTGTTGAAATGTTGTAGAATTGTTAGGAAAGTTTTAGAATGCTTGAGTTGTTGTAGATAGGTTATAGTAGGCTTTCATGTGGTTTGGAATTGAAGTGTTGAAGTATGATAAGTATTAGAATTGTTTGAAGTGTGTTAGAGTTGGTGAAAGTTGATGAAGAAGAGTTTGATTCTTGTAGAGTAGTTTTTGAACTTGTTTGATGTTGAGGAGTGAAGATCACCCTTGTTTTATGTTGTTAAATGTACAAGAAGTGTTGTATGAAGTTTGTATAAGGTTTAGGACATGTTAGGAGTTGAGAAAAGTTAAAATTTGAAGTTAAAAAAAAGGAAATGTGTGAAAAGTCGGAAATAGGGGAGATGTCACGGGCGAGCTAGGACCCGTGATATCGTCTGATTTTTGTAAAAAAATTCGTCAGGCAAGATATCACGGGCGAGGTAAAGGGCGTGATTTAGACTGATCATACATTTTTCCTTAGTCACGGGTGAACTAAAGGGAGTGATTTGGTCTGTGACAAAATTTTTTAAAATCGTGGGCAAACAATGGGGCGTGATCCGTCACCTGCAGCAATGTGTCTTTGTAAATTAATTATAACTTTTTCATACGAACTCCGATTTAAGTGATTCAAATTGCATTGGAAAGCTTGAAAAGAGATATAAAACTTTCATGTTTTGAGTTTTTACAAAATAAAAACTTATCAAGGCCGAATTTTCATTTCTTTCCAGCTACTCCATTTTCCAAATAAAGCTAAAAACTTATGTTTGATAGTTAATGTAATTTTATGATTAATTATTGAACTTGTATGATGTTATATGATGATTGTATGATATATATAAGTCATATTATGACTTGAATGATTTTAATCAAGATCCTATGATTTCCTAAGCTTTAAACTAGTAGATATAAGCTTGGCTTAGGATAGTATTGTTAATATGATTTGATTTATGTGAAACAGAGATAGATACTCAGTTGGAGACCCTCTTTTGAATTCCGAATAGAATCAGGTACACAATACTTTGATTGATTGTTGCTTAGGATAGGTATATACCAAATTGATTTTAATCGAAGATTAATAAGAGATATTGAAATTGGTAGTGCTTTACGTCGTTGAATTTGGAACTGGGAAGCGACAACCTTGTCATGATGCAATGGCACGGTAGTTTAGGCACTTAGCCCAATTCTTTGTCATGATGCAATGACTTAAATCCATGATGCAATGGTTCACCATGATGCAATGGTGATTTTTTATTGGCTAAGTGGGTAGCTAATAGGGTTAACTGTATCGATATATCCTCTACTTAGGCTCGGAAAGAAATAATATGTTTTAGTTCATGGGTATGGGACCGTTGAACTAATTGATATTATAGACCGGGATAAGTGGATTATATAAAGGAGTGTGAACCCTAGATGAAGCTATCATTCTCTATCGGTTAGATATAGGAGATATAGGTATCCGGTTTATCTATATCAACCCCCTGAGCAGCTGCTGTTACTCAGGACCCTTAGAATTCCCAAGCTTGAGTCGGAGTTTGAATACTCCAGTGTTGTTTTATTCACTTAACTAAAAGATAATGAAGTTGTGGTGATTTATTGCATTGTTTTTAGTTAAGTGAGCATTGCATATGTATTTGTTTGCATTATTGTGTACTGGGCTTTTGGCTCATACTGCTATCTTGCAAGTGACTTTGATGACGAGCTCTATGACGATATGGGCTATGAGAATGATTGGGAAGACTCTATGGATGACTAGGAGAGAGGCCTAGTATATGCTTAGGATTCCTTTTGATGAAGATTTCTTTTTGAAGTGCTTAGGCTTATTTGTTAAGCCTTGGAATGTAATTTGCGTTGAATTATATTTGTAATATAGTTGGGGTTGTAAGTAGGATTTCTATGTTTATATGTTCCTTGAGAAGTTGTAATGTATAAATATATTATGTATGGCTTATATATAGTTAATTACCAACTACCCATGTAGTGGTAATGTTTTAATTCAAAGAATATGAATGTTATATCTATTTTAAACAGGTAGCCATTACAAACATCTCTTTTTAAGACGACCTTACGTATAATACTTGAATATTGTTCGTAGTATTTGGGTATTATGCGTGGTCGGGAGATTTGACACACTTAATAATTAGGTTAAGTGGGCCGGGTCTTTACATTTTATTCAAGGTATGCAGTAACTTACGTGGTAGATGTTAGGATAGGCACCTAATATGGATTAAGAACTTAAACTCGACTTAATAATTGATGAGTGTTGTTTGTGCTTTAAGTCGTTGAATCCGGAACCAAGGAGCGACAACCTTGTCATGATGTAATGGCACGGTAGTTTAGACACTTTGCCCAATCCTTTGTCATGATGCAATGACTCAAATCCATGATGCAATGGTTCATCATGATGCAATGGTGGTTTTTTTTATTGGCTAAGTGGGTAGCTACTAGAGTTAACTGTATCAGTATATTCTTTACTTAGGCTCGGGAGGAAATAATATGTTTTAGTTCATGGGTATGGGACCATTGAACTAATTGATATTATAGACCGGGATAAGTGGAGTGTATAAAGGAGTGTGAACCCTAGATGATGCTATTAATATTCTTTATTGGTTAGATATAAGAGATATAGATATCCGGTCTATCTATATCAACCCCCTGAGTAGCTGCTGTTACTCAGGACCCCCAGATTCCCATTGGCTTATTCCGGAGTGTGAGTGCTCCATTGTTGATTTGTTTATTTTAATGAAAAGATAATAACTTATGGATTGATACATTGCATTTACTTAAGCTCGTGTGCCACTCCGTGTGTGATTGTGTTACCGTGTACTGGGCTTTGGCTCATCCTTGTTGTTGTTATTCTTTTTACAGGTTTTGTTGTTGATAAAATGATGTCGATAAAGTTGATGATGATATGATGATGTTGTTGTTGATGATGATGTTGTCTCAGGTTTTTGAGTGCTTCTGTAGGCTCGGGAAGGATTGTGGATGAGTGATGTGAGTCAGGAGCGTTGAGTAGTTTAGTTGTTTTGTTTCTCCTTTTGTTTGTTTTATAGAGACTGCATTCATTTATAAATTTGTATTTTCATTTAAAGGCTTGTTAGTGCTTAAGTTTTGTAAATAAGCTTTTCTAAATATTTATCAAAGTGAAAGTTTTTCCACTTGTAATAGTGGAAGTTTCAAATGCTTTTATGTAGAACGTTTTTATTAAAGTTTATTTTTCTGCTGCTAAATCCAGTTATCTAAAAATCTAACTAAAAGATTTCATAACCTAAAATCGGATAGCAATGTTTAACATAAACACATTCTTTTAAGACAACCTTACGTATAATTCATAAAAGTTATTCATAAAAGTTATACGTGGTTGGGGACTTGGTGTGCTTAATTTGAGAATTGAGCATATCGGATTTTTACAACAACCAAATTAAAGTTGAACACAGAGACAACAACTACATTGCCCCAATCCAGTCATTACTATGCAAAAGCATGAAGCTATTCGAAAACCCAGTAAAACAATTAGCTAATCAAGAATGTAGAACAGCTTATTTAACTGAAAAAGCACTAATTATGATCGAAATTGAACTAACTAGAGAGGGAGAGAGTGATGTAAATACCCTAGAGATGAGGTCATTAGCTAAGGCTAAGTGGGTTTTGCAGAACTTGCAACGGTAAGACCTTCCTTCTAGTTCCACCACAAATATCCTCCCCATCTTAGCTTTAGCTTCTTTTTACTGATTAACACACATAACTGCAAACAAATACAAAAAATAGTACAATTAATTAACAAGGAGCAGAGAAGGAAAACCACCTGGGAGTTGGGATAGACAACTTAGGATGAATGAAATGTGCGAAAAGAATGTCGTGAAAGATTACATGGGCTTGTGGGCTTCTAGACCTTCCCCTAAAACAAGTATGCATTTAGTGACATAGATACCTAACAGTATAAAATTATTAAAATATAGAACAAATAGAAAATAATTATTAAACTTCACTATAGAATCACATTTACAAGACGGTATAACATCATACATATATCGCATCTATAAATAAGCTTTAAAAATTTACCAATTATTAATTTTTAATATATAAAAAAGCAATTCTATGTGACAAAATTTTATGCAATATGAATTATGAACTAATATATCATGTGAAAAATGCAAATTTTTATGAAAATTCATGAAAAAGTGAAAAATATGCAAAAAAATAATGAAAATTTCAGAAAAATCAAAGGAATTTTAATGAATTGATTTTATATACAACTAATGTAGCTCTTTTTTTTTTTCTCTTTTTGCAGAAATAAAATTAATGTACCTAATATGCCTAAATAAAAAAAAATGACATTATCATGCAATTATGCTATTTTTTATAAAAATGATGAAATTCCAAAAATTTAAGATCTATTAATAAATCCAATCAATTTTTTGTGAAAAAAAATATTCAACTAAGACCAAATTAAGTAAAAATAATGCACACTTTGTGAGAAAAAGAATTTGCAGTTTTCATGAACATGTACGGGAAATTTTGGAAATATTAGATTTAATGTCAAATGACAATATAATAATAATAATAATATTAATAATTGTTGAGGCAAAACATGATTTGTCATGCAGTGTGACATGAAAAGATCACAACTTTTGCAATCAGTAAGTGAGGTTGAGGGGTTAAAAAACTGACGCATCCGTGAGCTAAATGTACCGAAATTTTAGGTGTTTTTTGAAAGTATTTGTTTCATGATTCATGATTCAGTTCAGACCCTTGAATCATATTAAATCATTTTTCACATTTAAAAAAAAATTCAAACACATTTTTTTCTTTTATTTTTTTATTAATGTTATTGTTCATTTTTTATTTTTTTTTATTTAAATACGTATCATTAATGAGAATGAAATAAGAATTGTTATATCATAATTCAATTATTATGATGTGTCTACTATCCACAAATTATGTGATTTTTAAATTTAAATCTCTAGTGTTCTAAATATCTTTTTTGTTTCCTTTTGTCCTACTAATTAAAATTAGATTTAATATCAAATATGATAATAAAATTAAAAAACAAATGATTGTTGAGGCAAAACATGATTTGTCATGCAATGGGACATGTAAAGATCACAACTTTTGGTATTAGCAAGGAGGGAGGAGGGAGGGAGGAAGGGTGGGGCGGGAGGGAACCGACGCATTCATCAACTAATATAAAGTCTTAAACCAAATTGAATCATTTTTCATATTAAAAAATAAAATATATATATTTTATTTTTTTATTGAAGTTATTGTTCATTTTTTAATTTTTTTTATTTAAATACGTTCCTTTAATGAGAATGAAATTAGAATTATCTGTTAGACTCGGGTAGCTCGCGGATCGGTTTCGGATTGTGCGGATCAAATTGAATACTTGACCCGAAGTAATAATGTCACTTTTGCTGGAAACCCTAATGCTCCTCCTCAGATAAGTTGTTCTCTCAAAACTCTCTTGTTTTACTCTCTCGAAAACCCTAATCCCTAACTTGTTGTTTTGATTTTGCAGGTTGGAACTAAATGATAACTGAGACTGATTCGAGTTAGTCTCCAACTCCTAACAGTGTGTTTCTGTAAGCAGGGGAATCTTTCCCTTTTCTGCAAACTTGTATTTATATCATTCGTTTATTACATTCCTCTGTTCTATACATGCAAGCTGTCCTCTAACTGTTACTTGCAAGCTGTTATAGATCTATACTATTTTGTACAAGTTGTTGCGTAACTGTAAAAAAACTTAGCTGTTAACAGCTGGATCTATGTATTCTGTTCTATTTTGTAACTAATTAGTGGATGTAATCTTTCATCCACTCTGGTTGCCTTCTTATCCTGCTTGAAATTCTGTTATTCGTAACAGAATTCTCCGTTCCTTCAAAACTAACCTTGTCCTCAAGGTTATAAGTGGAATAAATTTGGGAAAATTTATCCCAATCTTCCCAGGAAGTATCTTCTGGAAGTAATCCTCGCCACTGGACCAAAACTTGCTTGATCGGTCGGTTATTTTTGAAAATAACTCTTGTCTTGAGTAAAACCAGCGGTTGAATTATTGGCTGGTTATTCACTGCCTCTGTGGGTAACTCCAATGAGTGCTCTGAAGCTCCTTGTGCTTTCTTCAATAAAGAAACATGAAACACATCATGTATCTTCGAATAAGATGGTAACTGTAACTGATAAGCACATGTCCCTATCTTTTTAAGAACTTGAAATGGCCCATAAAATCTTTTGGAAAGTTTATGAAATTTTCCTAAAGATACTGAGACCTGTCGATATGGTTGGAGCTTAACATATACCAGATCACCTGGTTGAAACTCTAAATGAGTTCGCTGTTTATCAGCAAAAAATTTCATTCTCTCCTGAGTTTTGGTTAAATTGGCTTTTAGAGAACTCAATAAATTGTCCCTGTCCAACAATTCTTGTTCAACTGCATCCAATTTAGAAGCACCTCTTGTATAGGATGCGATAGTAGGAGGGGCTCTGCCATAAACCACCTGAAAAGGAGTGAGTCCAGCTCCTTCATGGAAGGAAGTATTGTAGGCATATTCTGCCCAAGGTAAAAAAGAGACCCATTTATTTGGACAATCCATTGTATAGCACCTTAAATACTGCTGCAAAGTCCTGTTCATCACCTCAGTCTGACCATCACTTTGAGGATGATAGGCACTGGTTGTGAGTAACTTTGTCCCACTTAAGGAAAACAATTCTTTCCAAAAATGGCTCATAAAAATAGCGTCCCTGTCAGTAAGAATGGAACGAGGAAATCCATGTAGTTTTATTACCATGTGTAAAAATAAGGAAGCTACCTTGGTTGCAGTGTAGTGAGTCTCCAATGCTCCTAAATGACAGTATTTAGAGAGCCGATCCACTACTACTAATAACTGTAAAACCTTGAGATTTAGGAAGTGAAGTAACAAAATCCATACTTACATCTTCCCAAATTTGTTCTGGAATAGGTAGTGGACTTAGTAATCCTGATGGGTGGCGAGTAGAATACTTGACTTGTTGACAAATTGTACAAGTCTTGACAAATTGTTCTACCATGGCACGCATGCCCTCCCAAAAAAATTCTGAAGACAGTCTTTTGAATGTCTTCAAATAACCAAAGTGCCCTGAGGAAGGAGAAACATGAAATTCTGACAGCAATTGAGGAATAAGAGTGGATTGAGGCACCAAAAATAGTCGGTTTTTCAAATATAATAAATCATTCCTCCACGTCAAATTATTTGATTGCTTTCCCTTCCTTCATGGCAGATATGAGTTCACAAAATTCCTTTAAGGAATTGTATTCATCTTTTAATGTCTGAATAAAAGAGAATTTTGGCTCTGTCCAA
Organism: Combretum micranthum; assembly: GCA_024138025.1. Taxonomy (NCBI): domain Eukaryota; kingdom Viridiplantae; phylum Streptophyta; class Magnoliopsida; order Myrtales; family Combretaceae; genus Combretum; species Combretum micranthum. The sequence continues at coordinate 126,536 of JAMXBD010000335.1, read as the reverse complement.
GCAAAATAAGTCCCTTCCTCTGAGTACTGTCTGGACAATGCATCTGCTACTTGATTATCCACTCCGCTTTATACATGATAGTATAATCATAGCCCATCAACTTTGAGAGATATTTCTGTTGCTCTGGAGTTTGAATTGCTTGAGTAAGAATTTCCTTAAGGCTGCGATGGTCAGTCTTAATGATGAAATGAGATCCCAAAATATACTGTCTCCATTTTCTTACAGCCTCTACGATTGCATAAAGCTCCCTTACATAAGCTGAAGCTTTTCTAAATGAAGAGGCATTTTCTTGCTAAAGAAAGCCACTGGATGATTTTCTGTAATAAGACAGCTCCAATTCCTGAACCTGAGGCATCTGTTTCAATAATGAAAGGCTCTTGAAAATTTGGCAATGCCAAAATTGGGGCTGAAACTAAAGCATGTTTAAGCTTGTCAAACGCCTCTGTAGCCACTGTACTCCAAATAAAAGCATCTTTTTGCAATAAGTCTGTGAGAGGACTAGCAATAGATGCATAATTTCGAATGAATCTTCGATAATAACCAGATAAGCCCAAAAAGGCCCTGAGTTGTTTAATAGAATTTGGAGTTGGCCAATTAGTCACTGCTTCAATCTTCTTGACTTCAGGTTGTACTCCTTGGTGAGATACAATATGTCCTAAATATTCGATACAGGATCCCCAAAAGAACATTTGGAATGCTTAAGGTAAAAAGCATTATCTAACAAGATTTGTAAAACCTGACCCAAATGTTCAATATGATCAGTCATAGTTCTACTATAAACTAAAATATCATCAAAAAATACTATGACAAATTTTCGAAGAAATGACCTGAAAATTTTGTTCATGATACTCTGGAATGTAGCTGGAGCATTGCTGAGTCCGAAAGGCATTACTAGAAATTCATAATGCCCTTCATGTGTCCGAAAAGCAGTTTTCTTAATGTCGTGGGGATGCATCCTGATCTGATGATATCCTATGCGTAAGTCCAATTTGGAAAAGACTGAAGCACCATATAATTCATCTATTAATTCATCAGTGGTAGGAATTGGAAATTGGTCCTTAATAGTGACATGATTCAGGGCACGATAATCCACACAGAATCTCCATGTGCCGTCTTTCTTCTTCACCAATAGTACTGGAGAAGAATAAGGACTGGTGCTATGCTGGATGATTCCTTGCTGCAACATCTCAGTAACCTGCTTCTCAATTTCAGTTTTCTGAAAATGAGGGTATCGATAAGCTCGAACATTCACTGGGCCTTTTCCTTCTGGAATATGAATTTGATGTTGAATATCTCGAAGTGGGGGCAATGATGAAGGTGCTTCAAACACGTGAGAAAATCTGCCCAATAAAGCTTGTAAGTCTTTATTGTTGGTGGTATTCTTAGATGTGTTATCACAAACCTCCTGAGCCAAAAATTGAAAACAAGAAGCCACCTCGTCCTTTTTTAATAAACGATGAAATTGCTGGTGTGAAATCTGTTCTACCAGCCCTTTATGCCCCTGCAAGGTTACTATCAATCCTTGATGCATAAACTGCATAGTTAATTGACTATAATCAATAGTGACTGGGCCCAAAGATTGTAACCATTGAACCCCCAAAACTATGTCAGCGCCCTGAAGAGGCAAAACATAAAAGTCATCAGAAAAACAAAACCCTTGAATGTTAAAATCAACAGATTGACATTTCCCTTGACTGTGCATTTTAGTGCCATCCCCTATGAGGACATTAAACTGAGGGGCGAAGAAACAGTCAAATTGAGTTGTTTAACAACTCTACTCTGCACAAAATTGTGTGTACTCCCTGAGTCAACCAATATGCCCACTGTTTTATTATTAATAACCCCTTGAAATCTCAATGTACGAGGTAAAGATGTGCCAGTTAAGGCATGATAACTGATAGTACAGTCATCAAGATGATCAGAATGGTCTGAAACAGGAAGATCATTCTTGTCGATACCCATGTGCTCAAAGTCATCCCTTCATCATCTGTGACTAAAAGAAGGAATTTGGCTTTGCATTTATGATTGCGATGATATTTTTCATCGCAATTATAACACAAACCCTGTTCTCTTCGTGCATTTATTTCAGCTTGAGTCAACTTTTTAAAGTGAATAGTGGGTTTAGATGATGATAATCCAGTAGAGTAGTAGGAGAAGACACTGCAGGCTTTGCAAACTGCAGAGTATTGGATCCTGAAGAAAATATTTCGGAAAAGAAAACTGCTTTGAAGAGAAATTAGTATCTGTAAATTTTGACTCATACATTTTGGCTAACCAAATTGCATGAGAAATAGAAGAAGGTCGGGCAATTTGAATTTCTCTTCGAATAAATGGTTTTAGTCCCGAAACAAAACAACTTAATAAGAAAGTGTCTGATAAACCCACTACTCTAGTTGAAAGATTTTCAAACTCAGATTGATATTCATCCACAGATCCCTTCTGAACCAATTTAGATAAAATTCCTTGAACATCATCATATTCAGAAGGACCAAATCTGGTTTCCAAAGACTTTAAAAATAGAGGCCAAGTTGATATTTGGTGATTTTGTTCCATCCATTGGAACCACTTAAGTGCCTTTCCTTCTAAGGCAAAAGAAGCAATCACCAATCGTTGATTTTCAGGAACATTATGAAAATTGAAAAATTTTTGTGTTTTAAAAATCCATCCCAAAGGATCTTCCCCATCGAATTTGGGAATTTCTAATTTCAAACCTTTCAACAAATTCTCATTTAAAGAATTGTCTGAAAAAGATGAATTGGTTGCATCAGGAGTGGGATGTGATGCAACAGGATTTGTAATATTGTCAACAGAATCAATTTTAGTATGCAAAGATTGTAAGGAAGTAGACAATGTTTGCATATTCTCGTGCATCTTGGCATTTGACAACATCTGTTCCTGAAAACTCTCTTGCATGACCTTAACTGATTCGGTAATGGAAAAAACCAATGATTGCAATTTAGCAACATCATCTTGTTCGGTTTGCCATCTTGAATGAGTCTCAACGAGAGCACCAATGTTAGACTCGGGTAGCTCGCGGATTGGTTTCGGATTTGCGGATCAAATTGAATACTTGACCCGAAGTATATAATTCACTTTTGGAAACCCTAATGCTCGCTCCCTCAGATAAGTTGTTCTCTCAAAACTCTGTTGTTTTACTCTCTCGAAAACCCTAATCCCTAACTTGTTCGTTTTGATTCTTTGCAGGTTGGAACTAAATGATAACTGAGACTGATTCGAGTTAGTCTCCAACTCCTAATCACGCTGTGTTTCTGTAAGCAGGGGAATGCTTTCCCTTTTCTGCAAACTTGTATTTATATCATTCGTTTATTACATTCCTCTGTTCTATACATGCAAGCTGTCCTCTAACTGTTACTTACAAGCTGGTATAGATCTATACTATTTTGTACAAGTTGTTGCGTAACTGTAAAAAAAACTTAGCTGTTAACAGCTGGATCTATGTATTCTGTTCTATTTTGTAACTAATTAGTGGATGTAATCTTTCATCCACTCTGGTTGCCTTCTTATCCTGCTTGAAATTCTGTTATTCGTAACATTATCATATCATAATTCAATTATTATGATGTGTCTACAAAAAAGATGATTTTTTTATTTTAATCTCTAGTGTTCTAAATATTTTTTTTGCTTCCTTTTGTCTTACTAATTAAAATCTAGATCTATTACTTAGTTTATTTATTGGTTTGTATGACCACTAATGTATTAATAGAAGTATACAACAAATTAAAATTTGTGTCTCCTATTAGGATAATATATTCTTATCTTATCAAATCTAATATATCAATTTATTTTAGTATAATTATAATTTTATAGTTTAGGTAAATAACTAATTTTAAATATTAATGTTCATATTTGCATTAGTGATATAAAACATGTAATTAAAGTTTTTCAATGGAATGTATTTAAATTTAAGAATGAAAAACGACTTGAATCGTAAACAAAACCGTAAGGAAGTTTTTTCGGTTTGAAAATATTACAAATTTAAACATTTGGTTAGGTTTAAATTAAATAAAAAGAAAAAAAAAAAAACGATACCATGCAAACCTTCAAGAAAATTGACAATTAATAATATTACTACTAATCAAATAGCACAAATGAAAAATATATGGTTGTATGATTGCAATCACTAACATTAAATCCTTAACCTGCAAACTCATCCGTGATTTCGTTATCTTTAATCACGAAATTTGCGATTCACATACATCATCTATAATAAAAAATAGGATGAATAATATTAACAAAAAAATTATGGACCTGCAAAGTAATAAACAAATTAATAATTAAATGAAAGACACTTTTATTTGTTTTCTGATTTTTGATAGATATATAATCTACAAATGATATTTATTAGATGTGTATAAATATATATTTTCTAGATAATATTAATGGCATATAGGGGTAGATAAAAAAAACTAATTAAACTGGATCAATTCGTAATCCGAACCAAACCATATCAAAAGTATGTTTTTTTAAAACAATTTGGTTTAAAAAATTTTCCATCTGAATAAATCCATGAATTTATGATTGGTTTGGAGGGTGAACCGAACCAAACCTTTTTAGAAAAACATAATAATATATAAATTGCAATTATATATTTGCTATGATGATCAATTAAAGTTCTTACATGTTCTTATGGTTTTATTATGATATTTATTATTTGATTAATTTTGGTTAATACTAACATTTTTTTTAAGAATGCTTTTAGGTGTAAGATATATTCTTTCATTAGTGACTTTTTTTTTTTTTTGATTAAAGAGTATAACACTTTTTATTTGTAAATGGCTTTTGTTGGTAGATAATTTTATTTTTTTGCCAAATTTATTGGTAGATGATTGACTAGCCGATTTTGTAGAGAATTATAAAATATAACTTACTATGAATGTACTTTGTTGGTATGTAATTGATTAGTCACTTAATAATTTTATGAATAGCTATGAATAGAGTTGTGGGCGCATTATGTAGGCCAATTCGTTTAACATGCAAAAAAAAAAAAAAAAAAGAAAAGAAAAATCGCGTTGGGCTAAATATTTTAACCTACTTACTATGTGAGCCATTTTGGCCCGCCTTGCGTTGCCTGTAGGCTAAAGCGAGCGAACCCGCTTATGGGTCAAGTTGGCAAGCGAACGCACATAGTTTTTTTTTTTTTTTAAATAAATACAAGAAAACCCATAAAAAAAAAACAAATAGTAATACTAAATAAATATATGCTAGCATGCTTTAGAAAAAAAAAAAACCAAATTAAAATAATAACAAAGTGAAACCTTGAAATTGAATAATAATTTTTTATCACAATTTTATGTGAATCATATTATCTTTAATCTTTATCCATTTTTTAGCCCATATATAAATAAGTTTTCAAAATTTTGATTGAAAATAACACTTATTTTTTATATCATTGCTTTTGAATGTTAAACCTTAAAAAAAAAAATCTTAATGGGTAGGTGGGTTGGCCAGCATAATTTGTCAACTCATGCGAGGTAAGGTAGGACAAATTTTTTTGCTCACATAACTCGCTGGCTAAAGGGTAGTGGGTCTGGTTGGACCGCTTAGTTCGCTTGCACAACTCTAGCTATTAACTATGAATGTTATGAATTAATGAAATGTTTTATAGTGATTTGCAATTTAAAATTTTTAGAGGAATTAAAATATTGGAGTATTTGCATAAACATGAAAGATTAAAACAAAAAAAAATTAATTAAAATTTTGATATAATCCTCAATTTGAACCGAACCAAACCATTATAAATAGTTTAAAAATTTTTCAACCTGAACCAAACTGTTATTTGATGGTTTGGTTTTAGATTGTGGGGGGGTGGGTGAGGGGGGTAAGGTGAACAAACCATAAATTATGGTTTTATTTGAATTTAGTAGAATCAAACCAAATTAATTCGTGTATACCATCATTAATTTTAAGACAATCATACAATATGTATAAAGACATGTATATTATTTACCATAGTTTTTTTTTTTTCATTAGGCCACAAGAGCAATTATAATACGTTCATATAAAGCCATTACAACGTGCTAAAGTGGGAAATCAAATTTGGTCAGTACCTTAAGGATGAAGACCTGGACGAGATGCCACTAGACCACAAGATCATTGGTTTACCTTAGTTCGTACACATACTTACATATGTATAATATACAATATATATATATATATTTAATTGGCAATACACATATTACCCTTATATAGGAAATATTACTTAATATAATGTTTACACTTAATTCTTGGATCTAATGAGCCACCCTTCAAGCGTGTGCGTAGCTTCAATTTGTACAAGTAACAAACGTGTATTAAACGACATTTGAGATATTGCAGCATAGGCACTCCAATGATCGAGCAGGTAGAAAATTTCTGAGTAATAAATGTCTATTAAATAATGTCTGAAATATTCGTAAATAAGCATTATGATGCTCGAGTAGATAGAGAATCTAGCACTAGTCAATTAAGAGAGGTTAAAGACTATCAAATTGTCTCCATACTCAAGCCAAGATGATTCATCGATCGATAATTTATCATGATAGTCAGGTCGAAAGGGTGTGCAAAGGCATTCAGGATTCTATAAAGTTCCCCCTAAAAGTTCCCACGAAGGGTTCTCATGAGTCCTCCCCTTGGATGAGGAATTTATAAAATGGCTTACCATGTGCTAAAGAGTGCGGTGGAACCGATCGCAAATGGGAGACTTGAACTTGATTTTTCCCTCCGATACTCAAAAGGTGACTGAATAAGCTGCACTTAAGTTGACCATCAACATATAGTTTAAAATTATTTTTTCTGAAGTTGGTTATATAATATTTGAAGTGACATCTATGAATTATAAACACAATCAATTGTATATTGTGTCAAATATACAATATAATATTATATATTTATAATTATTAGCAATACAAATATGGCTAAAAATATTATTTAATTTTCTTTTAAAGTTAGAATGAAACCTTGATTCTTCTTAGATCCAATTATCAAAATCCTTCTAAAATAGAATTATTAGATTTCAAGAAATTATAAGTCCACTTTGCAGGAATATGGTTAGAATTTGAAAACATTACAAATCCATTCTAGCTTTGAGGGCAGGATGGAATCAATCTTTCATCTGCTCATCATATATTTCCTTGGTCTATAAGATGGAATCAATCTTGTTAACAAGTATATTAATTTTTCTTTTTTTTTTTTTTTATTTTACGACACTTAGAATAAATAAATGTTCTCTAGATCATCGTGTGATCGTAAGTACAAGAGAGGCTTTGATAGCTTGTATCACAAAGGAAAAAATAAATCCAAGAGCACACATAAAAACATATTTTAATTATAGCAGATAAAAATCATTATGAGATTACATCATCATACTCACTTAGCTCATGTGAGCAACTATCTCAATAAAAACCTTTAACAGACAACTAAAAGCAAAACATAAACACAATATAGAACATTATCTTGTGTTCGACCACAAAAATGTCAAGAATTGCTTAAATTTTAACTAATTTCGCCTTCCACTTGGGTTGAGCAAGCAAGCGGATGATATTTGTAGTAATCGCAGCTCTAAGTTGAAGACAAAACCAAGAGAAAAGCTATGGGAAAGTAGCATCAGTGACAATGAATGCTCTTCGTGCTCCGAAATCCTCTGCCTCGTGATTTCACATTTACACTCATCTGCCAATTTCTCCGGTTTCGTAAGTCCTGCAAGAGGAGTATATCGATGTTTGATGTGTAGTTACAACACAAGTTCCATTGATCACTCTAACTAGAACCAAAAGCGTAAACTAAGCAAAGCCAAAGCACATTAAGGTAGCTAACCTCTCCTTTAACATATGGATGTATTTCAGCTAATGCTTGATCAAAATGCATGGTCTTTATCATCCCCAACGAACCTCCATTGCTGTCCCCAGATGATCTCAGATATTCTTTCCAAGTAACGCTAGCAACTTCAGACACCTAGTCCCACCATGAATGGTAAGAAAACACCAAAACGTTAAATATTGACACATGTAGAATCACAAGCCAATAGAAGTTTTAACTTTAAATAATTCTACTATTAGAAAGATGGAACTCCATTACCAAATGGACTTTTGTGGTTTTTTGCATCTATATTATTAATTATAGTTTCCATATTTTAAATATTTTTATTTGGTTTGTGACAAGGTATTAATTATAGATAAAACTTTGGCAAAGCCGTAAAAATTATGATCATCCTGATTCGTGAGTCTATAAAGTACTTGTGAGAAAAAGGTAAAATAAATAAATTGAAGCATTAGTTTTAGATCATTTTTAATGAGAATTATAGATTCAGTATAACATATGTAGAAGTATGGATTTCATTATAAAGACTTTAAGCCTGATTTATTATTTGGATTTAACTCTTTGGGTTAAAGTGACGGGGCTTAGAGAGTTAGGTCCAACTATATTGGGATGATCATGGGGGTTTTGATATGGTAGGCTTGGGGTAGGGCCCGTCGGAATTGGTCTGCCCAATTCCAACCTTTCTTATATTGGCTCACACATATTACAATGAAGGCTTTGATGGGCTTGGGTCCACAAGGGAGCCCATATTCAGATCCACAATGAGAGGGACTCATCTTAGCCGTTGGTCGTATGTCTCATTTGACGAACGACATCGATAGCTAGATCTTCTATAAATACCCTTAGTCCTTACTTTATTGGGACAAGAAGCGAAATCTTGAACAAACACTGTCGTGTTGTCGGACTTTCATTTTTGTGAATCGATTACTTGACTCACTCAAGAACGCATACGATATTCGTGGTACTTAGTGAGGTTGATGCTCTTTAGCTCCCTCACCTGTCACATGTGTGTTAAAGCCTATTGAGACTGCCTACTCTTCCCTACACGATTCTCTCTTGATCACCCTTGCACGTGTTGTTTTCCTAGGTCACGTGTAACGCGATAGTCACGCGGCACGCACGTGATTGTTGCATCATGAATCATACCCACACATTTTTGGTGACTCCACTAGGGAGTTGAGGTTGATGCTTGTTGAATATATATACCAAATGTTTAGTTGGTGGATGTTTGGATGATGCGAGAAAGGTGTTTGATAGGAAAAATTATGTAATTTCAGATCATCACTTTTGAGTTGCAGGGTATGGTTGTCAAGGACTACCTAGCAAGAACTCTAAAATTTACCTACCAAGATTAATTATAAAGTGCATGCATATATATAATCCCGATGTTTCACTGAAAATGCACAAACATATTCAAAGACAACTAAAATAAAGAGACTAAACGGAAAGGTTTCTTGACCAAATATTAATATATATCTATATATATATATAGATATAGATATGAAGACAATGAAATAAATTATGAATAGTTTTTGTACCTATGATGAGTTGTACTCCTGAAAAATAGAAAACTCTATATTCTTAGAGCAAATACTTCTCATAAATTATAAAAGACAAATATGGGCAATGAAAAAATTGCTAATACCTACAATTAAAAATCTAATTATGGTCTCCGAAGATCAAAACTGTCTTTTTTTTCTTCTCAATGGATTTTACATCTTATCTTAATTTTGATACGACCACATGTACATGTGTAGAGATCTGTGTTGCCACATTCCTTTCTAAACCTAAAACCATAACAAATCTTTCATCAAAGAGGACAGAAAACTCTTAGGAAAACGGAGAACGCTGGCACACATTTGCACTTAACATCTTGCACGTATTAGCATTAATAGAAAAAAAAAAACAATTAAAAATCCAACTTTTGTCCTCGTTCAACCCTTTTTCTATTTATTTTATGGGAGAGATAAAGCAGTATTTTTATGAAAGCAGTTCATTTGACGAAAACTACTCCTAAAATGGTGGAATAAAAGATATTAAATCGTGTAAATGATAACTGCTTGTGTGGACATACTGGGTAATCGTTCATTGAGAGAGAAAAAATTATGTGAATGGATAGAAAAACTTACATATACTAAACTACAAAAAGACCCTTAGAAGCAAGGAAGAAATGAATTTGAATGTTGGATAATATAGGAAACTTGACATTGAACTCCATCAAAATTACTAAAAGGACCTTTAAAATTATAGGATTTTACTTTTTAAGTTTCTATAGGAGTAGAAGAATGATTTAATTTAAAGGGTATTTAAGAAAAAAAAAAAGCTAAAAAGACACCAAAAGCCTCTTTGGCTTTAATAATACTAGCACACGCTGCACCTGTGTTGCATGTGCAAATTTAATAATATCTGTGACAGATCTAAATTTTTATTTTTAAAAATTAATATTCAACGATAAAACAAATCTTTCTAGATATTGGATTTAATGTTGCAAAATATTAAAGTGTTATTTGTAAAGACCCGACATGCTTAACTTTCAAATTAAGCACACTAAGTTCCCAACTATGTATAACTCTTACGAATTATATGTAAGATTGACTTAAAAGAAGGTGTTTATGTTGAACATTGTTATCCGATTTTAGATTGTGAAATCGTTTGGTTAGATTCTGGCAACAACTGGATTTAGTAGCGGAAAAATAAACTTTAATAAAAATGTTTCTATATAAAAGCATTTCAAACTTCCACTATTAAAAGTAGAAAAACTTTCACTTTGATAAATATTTACAAAAGCTTATTTACAAAAACATGGGGCACTAACAAGCCCTTAAATGAAAATACAAATTTATAATTAAATCCAGTCCTCTTACAAAACAAAACAAAAGAAGAAACAAAATACAAGTAATATCTCAATCCTATCACACTTCACTCATTCTCCCATATCTTCAGAATCGCCCGAAACCCGAGACAAACACCATCACCATCCTCATCATCATCAACAACAACAATACCTGTAAAAAAGAATAACAACAACAATAATGAGCCGGAGCCCAGTACACAGTAACAAAATCACACACGGAGTGGCACACGACTTAAACTATATGCAATGCACAGCCATGGATTATTATCTTTTCTTTAAAGCAAATAAACAACTATCACAGGAGCACTCACACTCCGAATCAAGCCATGGGAATCTGGGGATCCTGAGTAACGCTCACGACGCTTAGGGGGTTGATATAAGCAGCCCAAATACTTATATCTTCTAGATAACGTTACACTGAAAAAAAATAGTAATCTCATCTAGGGCTTATAACCGTTACCCAACTCTACTTAGACTCAGTCCATAACATGAATCTAGTTGACGTGCTCCCATAAACGTTGAATTAAACTATGATACTTCCTTCCAAGTTTAAGTAAATGTTACACTGTTACTATATTCCCTTTGATTACCCATCGAGCCAGGTCATTGCATCATGACAAGTGGCCTAAGCGTTTATTCTAACATTGTCATTGCATCATGACAAGTTGTCGCTCCTCGGACCGGATTCAACGACGAATAACACAATCAACACTCATTAATTATTAAGCCGAGTTTAAGTCTTAATTAGTTTAGAATGCCTATCCTAACATTCAACACGCAAGTTACTGCGTACCTTGAATATGAAATCCAAACAGAGCCTTAGAAGGTTGATCAAAGCCAATCCAAAAGAATCAGAACCAAAACCAAAACCAAACATTTGTTTCAAGAAATTGAACTCACATAAGAACTTAAGCTAGTACTCATTCATATTAAATGTAAACCATATCACAACCTATTATTCACATATCAATATATATATACAAAACAACATACTCCTCATGTTATTCAAAGATCACCCTAACACATTTATTTAACTCTATTATTTGTTACTAACCCATTTTAGCTTAACCTTAGCCAAATAAGTTAAACTTAATCACTTAATAAGCCAAAGTTGTTAAACTAACTCAATCTAATTCATTTTATCCTATTCAAGTTCATTTAGTCAAGTTGAACCTAGGTTTGTTAACTAAGTTCATTTTATAACTAACTTCTAGATTTAATCTAATTATTTGTTAAATCTATAAATCTACTTAACCCATGTTTAATTACATGAATTAATTCACTAAACACATCAAATATCACTTATCTATCTCATTTTAGCTCAAAAAGATCCATTTCCTAAGCAAAAACACATTTAACAAACAAAAACAAGTTTTTAACTTTGTTTTCAAAAGTGTTGCAGCTGGAAAGAATCAAAATTTAAGAATCGATAATTTTCGAATTTGTAAAAACTCAAAACATAAAAATTGTAGATCTCTTTTTAAGCTTTCGAATGCAACTTGAATTGTCTCAATCGGAGGTCGGATGAAAAAGTTATGGCTAAAATACAAACAGGCTGTGAAACAGGGGAAGGCTGCACGACCAAGTGCATGGCCGTGCTTAAGGGCGGGTTGAGCATGAAAAAGTGACCCGAGAAGAAATTTTAAGGATTTTAAGGCCTGCACGGGCATGTGCACGCCCATGCATCAAGTTGTGCACACTGGAACGAGAAAATGACGAAATCCGTTGTTCTTTAAATGCATTTTACACTTCTCAAAGTTCTTTAAACTCATTCCAAAGTTTCCCAAAGCTTGTTATATGATCGATATAACATTCAAACTACATAAACTTCATATTCACCACATCAAAAATCTCAAACTTCATCAACCTCCATAACCACTATTCATCAACTTCTTCCTCAAACTCAACTCATATCAAACTTCAACTCAACAATTACAAAAATAAACAGCACTTTCAACTCAATTCAACATCAATTCATCAATTAGATAAATAAACAACAAAGATAACAAGGAAATAACAACTTATCTTTTTAGAACACTTGCACACTTGATCTTTCTTTACACTTCTAACTTGTTTCCTTCATCTATCTTCTCTCTTAGCTTTGATTATTCTTCTAGATAGCTTTAATCTTGAGATTTAGGGAAGAAATTGGAAGAAAAGAAGAAGAAGAAAAAGAAGAAGAAGAAGAAGAAGAAGAAAGGAAGAAAAGAGAAAAACGCAAATGAAAAGAAAGAAAAAAGGCAGCAAAAAGGAAATAAAAGAAAAGGAAAGGATAAAACTAAATTTATATATTTTAGAAATAGGGTATAGGTATAAAACTATCAGATCAATATCTATAGTTCCAGAAGTATTTAAAAGATAATTTTAGAACCGATAGGTTAGAAATTAAGGACTTAAAATAAGAACTTAATTTAGGAATCTATTTTGGATGAAAGATATTTAATTTGAGTTCGGGTTTAAAAACTAATATTTTTATTCAAGCAAATGAACTCAAATTTTGTAAAGATTTAGGAATTAGTGTTTAGGCTAAGAATTAAGAGTTTAGGAATCCTCTAAATATTTCAATGACTTGTTTAGAGAATTTAGATTTCTAATCTCAAATTTCATTTAATTAATTACTAATCTAACTTTGTCAACTTATCTATTTATATCCTATGATTAATTTAATTCATTCAAATCTATCTAAACCCAATTTCTAATATATGTGAAGGTTTGGGGTATTTCATTATTAGTTTCTTATTTTAATTTAAAATCAATTTTTAAAAGGAGTTATAAGCAAAGGATTAAGAAGGGAGTAATTTTTATTTAAAAATGAAACTAAATTATATGTGAATAAAATAGATATAAAAGCTTACATACAACCAAGTAGTTGCTTGTTTTAATAATATTAATTAATTATATATAAATAAAATAAATATAAAAGATTGTAGACACTTAAGTAGGTTCTTGCTTTAATATTATAAACTACAAATTAACCTAAATTAAAGAAATTGTGGATAATCGTCACAATCCCATACTTTAGCACAATGTGGCTATTGTTATTGGGTGATAAAGTAGGGAAAGAATGAAATCCTAATTGAAGGTGAACCCAACGGCAGCGGTTGTGAGACAACGTGAGAGTTTTATGGAAGTTTACTAGTAACATGTGTTGTTTGTCGACACTATTTATCCAATAAAGTAATTGTATAATTACCAAATCAAATTAACTACTATGATTTTTTTTCCCTAGCAGACTATGTACCCATTATACGGATGCTAAAAAACATATTGAATTAAATTAGATAAAAAAAATTGATAAAAAGAGTTAATCAGAGGAAAAAAAAGGATCAACATAAAAGTTAATGATAGTTAAATCATAGTTACTCTCAAGTTTAAAAATGCATATGGAAGTTATAAATAGTGATAGATAGTTAAATCATAAATACTGTTGAGTTTAAAAAAGCATATTGAAGTTATAAGTAATGGCACATGCATACTGAATAGTGGATAAAGGAAAAGTAAATAGGAGAAAAAAAATATAGCGGAAAAAAATTTATTTAACAATGTAGAGTCCAAACTTAAAATTTTTTGACTTTGTAATAAAAGATAAAATTTTTTACTTTATAATAATAGATAAAATTTCTTGACACAGAAGGGGAGATTTTCTTAATAATAATGATGATAATGATGATGATAATAATAATAACAACGTATAGACATGAATACTTGAATGAATTTTCAGCAAAATAGAACTAGAAATGTGATCAACTCATTAAAATAGCCAAAGAAAGGGCAGCTAGCTCGGAGGGCAGGGCAGCAGGATGGAATCAATCTTTGGTCTACATACATATATTTCTGGACTACCGAGTGATGGTAAGTACAAGAGAGGTTTTGATAACTCGTATCACAAAGGAAAAAATAAATTCAAGAGCACAGAAATAGAGCACAGAACATTCTCTTGTGTTCAACCACAAAAATGTCAAGAATCGCTCAAGTTATTACTAATTCCGCCTTCCATTCGGATTGAGCAAGTGGATGATATCTAAAGTAATCGCAGCTCTATGTTGAAGAGAAAGCCAAGAGAAAAGCTATGTAAAAGCAGCATCAGTGACCATTCGCCCTTCCAAATCCTCCGCCCTATGAATTCGTATTTATATTTGTGGGCCAATATTTCCAGTTCTATTAAGTCCTGCAAGAGAAGTATATCAATGTTTAATGTGTAGTTACAAGTTTCATTGATCACTCCAATGTCAACTAGAACAAAAAAACTTAAACTAAGCAAAGCCAAAGTACATTATGGAAGCTAACCTCTTCTTTAACAGATGGATGTATTTTAGCCAATGATTGCTCAAAATGCAAGGTCTTTATTGTCCCCAACGAACCTCCGTCACCATCCCCAGATGATCTCAGATATTCTTTCCAAGCAATATTAGCAGCTTCAGACACCTATTTCCATCATGAATAGTAATAAGACAACAGAACGCTAATGTTTCAAACTAATGCGCCACATTGAAACCTGCTGGCATTCATCAGGCCACACATCCAACAAAATAAGGGGAAATGGAATCAGAACAAAAAGAAATTAAGCTGAAAAAAATTGACATCTGCAAACCTCAGCTTTCGAATGGTTTTTTTTTTAATGTGGTGGGGATGCACAAAAAGAAAAGAGACATCACATAATAAAAGTGGAGAGAGGTTGAACAGAAGGAAGCAATACATAAAAACAGCGCAACTGATGAAAAAATTATGAAACATTGGGAGAAGGACAAACCAATTCGGAAAGGTCAGTAGCACTTAAATATTCACAAGCATCCATCCGAGCAATAGCATGTAAATCTACGTCAGGATCTATTGGATTCTTTCTGCTACAAGCCTTAAAAATCAATTCACGCTCATCTTCAATGGAAGACCCACATAAAAAAGTTTACCAAGCCTTCCACATCGTAACAATGCAATATCTATAACATCGTTTCTGCCACAAGAAACCAATAAGAGAAAACTAAAAATGAAGTACCAGTGGCAAAGTTGAAGGAAAACAAGCTGCACCTATTTGTTGCACCAATAACAAAAACACCACGATTATCATCTGGACCATTTAACTCTGAAAGCAACTACAAGATAAAATACAGAGTTTAGTTTGCCCATAAAAAAGTATAATACAGAAGAAAGGAATTTAACTAGATAAACAGAAAAGAGAAACAAAAAGTTAACAGATAATTAGAGTGCAAGAGAAACAGGAGAGAGAAGGGACTAAATAATTTTGAAAGAGAAAAATAGGGGTGGCTAGGCTGACCTCATCAAAGAAGATTATGCAAGGAGAACATGCCCTAGCACGAATAAATAATTCCGGACAGCCAACTCACTTTCTCCAACATATTTATTTGAGAGTTCGGGACCCTAAGCAGCAACCAAGAACAAAAATGAAACCAGAGTTAAAAAAAATAAAATAAAGTAAAACAATAAATCATAGGGGAATTTCACTCGGAAACAAACAGGTATGTATTTATACTGAGACTCACCTTTATGTCCCAAAAAGCAAAATGTTCGGTTGGCCTTGATAGTGCTGTCATATAATACTAACACCAGAACGAACTACCGTAGTAAAAAGGAGAAACATTGAGAAGAATTACACACGAAGAAGGATTTCCTTAGCAACAAAATATAGCTACCAAAGACATTCTTTTGGGTTGATTACTGACAGCTTGCTCAAACAAAAACATAAGTTTTGGACAAATCATCTCAATATTAGAATTTCTAAACCAGGCATGACCAAATTCTAATCAAAGTATAATAATTTGGTAATGGATAGCGAAGCAGATCTTTATTAAAAACGAAGATGAGTACAAATTTTAATTTCAATGAAATTTATGCAATTGCATTCTATTCAATAACTAATGCATTTTTCTCCTTCCGATCGACAATTTTAAGTAGACAGACCCCTTAACACAATCATTAGAAACTAAGAACAAACAAAGATGAGGTGTATGACAGCAGCATCCAAAAATTGCTTCTTAATAATAATTTTCATATTGCATTTATCAATTCCAATGAAACAGGGGGCAAGTCGTTCATTGTTAGGGAGAATGATTTGCAACACAAAAGATGTCAGTCAATAAGAAAAGGTCAATATTGGTAACAAGCAAAAGACAACAATTCCCTCATAAGACTTTGGACATTTTATACATTTAATTATATAGCCCTCAAGCTCCTCCTTAAGAGAACCAAGGCCACCGACATCTTCCCATGTAACATCAGGATTTGTAGAGGAACCTTCTCTTCTAGATGAAGGCTGGAATGTTTTCAGTGCTTCCTGAAGAGCCCAACAAAGACAAATGAAACACAAAATCAGCAAGAAAATCGATTGAACATAATATAAGCAGGGTATTTAAAAAAAATATATATATGTATTAAATATATATAAATCAGTGACTTTTGGTGTAATAGCCCTTTTTGGTTCTCCACTTAATCATAACACACACACAGAAACAAGGGGCAAATAATGAAAAAGAAAAGGACAAGGACTCTGAATTATTTGCGCAAGTATTTGTGCTTTTTTCGATTTCACTAGAAAATGACAAGTTTCAAAAAGGTTAATTACTTAAAAATAAAATCATTTATAGCTCAAATCACCTCGATGTCGGCCATTGCGATTGAATGGTTTTCTAATTCCTTTGGCATCCATGGACGCTGCCGCCATTTTTCAGCATCTTCCTCGTCAGGATCAATAGGAATGCTAGACATTCTTCGATCAACGATCCTTTTGTTAGCAAGTGAAGCAGCCTTGAGAATCAACCCAGCCAAATCCCCTGCCACATACCCAGGCGTCATCCTTGCTATTTTCATGTGATCGATAGGACCTTCTAGTTTAACTTTCTTGGTGAGAACTAAAAGAATCTCGGCCCTTGTATTCTCATCTGGAACACCCAAAAATATCTCACGATCAAATCGACCAGGCCTTCTTAAGGCAGGATCCAAAGCATCTGGTCTATCGGTTGCTGCAATGACAAGAACAGAGCCTTGTTTGATCTGGGAATTTTGCAATTCTGCTTCTTCGCCAGTGGCTTGTACTTGTATTTGACATTCATCCATGCAAGTCAACAGTTGTCTTACAATTCGCCGCTCCATTCCCTTTTGCAGTTTTTCTCTTTTCGAAGCAATTACATCAATCTCATCAATGAATACTATTGATGGTGCGGTTCTGTGAGCTTTCTGGAAAAGCTCTCGAATGTTTTCCTCTGATGAACCTAAGTTCGAGAACAAAAGTCTTTGTAAGTCCGGTTTCTAAACTTGTTTTTTTTTTTTTTTAAATTGGAGCAAGTCATCCTCAGGACTTTAGAGATTACTAAAAATCATGAACAACAAATTGATTGCTAAAAAAGAACAACATCAGATTCTCTAAACTAAAGGAAACTAAACCCAAATTGTTATCATTAATACAAAAGAAAAATAAAAAAGAGGCAAAGCAAAATTTTTCATTTTGTCAAACCAATAGAGAAATAGAGAAAACAATAACAACAAAATAAAGAAATTGTAAAAGGTACTCTCATTATTTTTTATGGTGATAATATAACTCTTCCCGCCTCAAAAAGAAAAAGAAGTTGTTTGGCTCTAATATCAAATGGGGCTTGTTGTCGAAGAATAGGAACTTAGCTTTTTGGAGTGAACAGAAATCAGATATAGATGTATTTCTTGGTTCAAGCAGATATTAGCTTCATTCTCATAAAGTACATATAGTAATTTAGATCAAGTGTGCTATGTCTTAGTGACTTTGACTTATGCCTACACCATTGACTAGTCTACCCTGAAATATAAATCAGCAGGCAATAGCATTATATACCTCCCGTAATGGGATAGAAAGGACGGCCGGACTCATTGGCTATTGCCTGAGCCAAAATGGTCTTCCCGCATCCAGGAGGTCCACTCAACAAGGTTCCAGTTAGCGGCCTGACCCCGAGGGTCTCACACAACGCTGGATGACATAACGGAACTATCACCCCGCTCCAAAGGTCCGACAACAATTCCTTCATTCCTCCCAAATCCCTAAACATCGGTCGTCTCTTCCTTCTATTCACTGAGAGTGCATGTCCGGAGGGTGAAAATTTAAAGGAAAATATAAAAAAATTAAAAACATTAAGTTATTAAGATAGGAAAAAGATTAAAAGATATTAAATTATTAAGTAGAAATGAAGTATTTGCATTATTAATAACTTTTAAAAAAATTCATTATTTTTTTAAGGAAAAAAATTTGAAAATCTTCGACAATTGGATTGGGTCGGGTCGATGAATAGGTTCCTTAAAACCCTGTAAGGTTGAGTTTTGGGAATGATAAGAAAAACCTATTGGGTTCAGGTTCCAAATAATCCGTTCTAAAACCTATCCTGATTGCATCCCTAATCAAGACAAGTCACTAGGGTTTCATGGGCCTAATGACTAGGAGGGTTGTCGTCAGACAATGGCCCATGGTTAAATATATATAGATGACATAGGGTCTGCTTGGATGGTTTGTTTTTCATCTGTATCTGTATAGAAATGATATGTGTAAATATGTCCAATTGCATCTATAGTTTATCTACGTTTGACCTATTTGATCTTTTCATGAAAACTACTAATTTTTTTTTATCTGTGTTTATTTCATGATAATAATTTGCTAAAAAAATGTTTGTAGCTGTGCCAAAAAGCTAGCCAAACAGACCCATAATTGAAAACTAATGTTAAGGTTGTGGCGGATGTTGAATCGGTCCAGCCTTTGATTATATATTTCAACAATTTTTATTAAATATGATATGAAATCTATAAATAAAATAAAAATAATACAAAAAAAAAAAAAAACAACAACATAGTTCAAGCAAACTCAGTTTTATGATGGGTAAATGTAATATTAAAATAAGATAATAGAAAAATATATGTAAGTTTCATTTTTTATTATTTATTTTTGCTTTAGGTTTTTAATATGTATAACTATTGTCAGAACTAAGCAATCAAGATCAATCAATCATCTTTTGACAGACAACTCTTATCAAATAGTCCTGCTTTTCATTTAGGGGAAAAAAAAAACAAAAATAGGCTAATTAGATTGATGATTTTACCTGGTCCATTAAAGACCATTTAAATCTAATCTCTTAGTCCCAAATTTTCTAAGTAATACCTAATTATAGGCAAAAATAACTAAAAGGCAACATAAAAGCTTGATTAGGTAAATATAAAAATGGCTTATTCTTTTTTTTGAAGAATCTTAGTTATCTTTACTTGGATTTCTAGGTCATATAAAAAGTTATATATATATATATTTAGGCTAGTTAAGATAGAATTATTTCCATTTTTTCCTTCCACAATAGGTATAGTTATTGAAAATGCCATCTTGTCCTTAGCATCGTTATTAGACCCAATCCAGCCCAGGTGGTCTAATCGGGGTGTACCAGACCTGGCCATTATGTTGGTCCAATTATTTATAAAATCTCGGATGGTTATTAGCCCAGGACACATGGATGGTTAGACCAGATTTTACAAAAAAATCAAACTATGCTCACTGGGCCAAGATGCATAAGCAAGTGTATTAATATGGCATCCAATGGAGGATTATATACGAGCTTAATTACATGAACTCTAGGATGTGGGACTTTAGACTATGCAATACTCCTCTTTGTCACGTTAAATGAATTGATCATCATTGGATTCTTGGTATTGCACCTGCATATCTCAATGTATGCACCATTCTATATGTGTATATTGTGATATTATATGGATTACTTCTATTCTTTTTTCTTGGAATTAGGTCGAACATATCTTCCAGGTGGGGAAGTCTCCAAAAGTTTCAAAATGGACAAGAGAAAAAAAAAAAAAATATATTTGATTTATTTGTTTTCAAATAGCATAGTCAAACTTGTGATTTCTAAGTGATGGATATTCATATTAATCAAGTATATCGAAAAAAATATACAAATATATATATACATATATAAGAGATGGATTATAAATGAACACTTCTTATTTAAAATATGTATATAAGCATCAATGTGACAAATGCGATGGAACATTGAGAAACCATTTATCATTCTACTGTAATGCTTAATTTCTATTTAGGTTAGCATCACGAACGGTATCTTGATCTTCACAAAATATGCATTATAATTAGATATTTAAATAATTTAGTACTTGAAAAAAAAAAAAAAAAAACCTTTCATACATACCAATAGTGATTCTTTTAAATTAGTTGGCATTGTTATCTAAGTGGCGTATTATTAGCATGGAAGAAAACTTCTTTTAAATACTATATTGATCAATTTTAGGGATCTAATTACATATTTTTCTAAAATTCAAGTATCATTCATGAAATTAATCCTTTTTATATTTACATTCTTAGATGTTGGAATGAAGTCGACATGAGATGGATGTTTTATGCAAATCCCAATAACATATTGTAAGTGCCTTGATTTTCCAAATGATTTTTCCTTTAAGATGATTGGATCAATCTAAAAAAGCTTTAGACTGTAATTTATTTTATTGTATAAGAATCATAGGTGCTTAGCTTTTTACAACCCTATTACAGACAACAAGATTCAAACCACCCTCTAACCACGCACCAACATAGAAATAGAGAAATCTCCTCACCATTCAATCAATGGGTTAATTTCTCTCCACGTTACCTAAACTTTTTCGTTTTAACAGAATTATACCTAAACAAAATTTTCTTATAAGAAAATACCTAAACATTTTAAATCTTCCACTCACAATACCTATGGATGGATTTTGTCCATTTTTCTATCTAGTTGCTGACATGGCAAGTGGACCCTATTAAAATATTATTTTATCTATCATATTTGGTATTTTTATTATTTTTAAATTTTTTTTATTTTCCCCACCTCTCCCTTTCCTCCTCCTCCTTCTTCAGATGAAAAATTAAAGTCGATCAGTATTGTGTTTACGATGTTTCAACTTTTATTTTTCTTTTAAATTACAATTTTTTTAATCATCTTCCATTTATAATTTTCTTTTATTTTTATTATCTCCACTTTCAATTGCTTTCTTTCAATTCTCCAGTCACTTTCTTAATTTCTTTTCAGTTTTCACTTTTCTCCATTTCACTTGCATTGTATTTTTCTATCCATGAATGGTGTATCCTACTAAACTCTATGACTTCAACCTCCCTTGGGCGGTACTCCTAAGATACCCACCTACTTCTTTCTTCTTGACCGACCTTTACCTACTAAATTCCATTTTCTCAAACCGTACAACTCCTCACTCTCTCTCTACGACTCACTTCTTGCAGCCCATTCCACATAGGCTCTCCTCACTTCCAGTAGCAACCCTTTCAATTTTGATATCCTCCGCCTCCTCCTTAAACTCCATCTCGTCCTCACTATAAACGTTGACCTCAACCACATCGACAGTGCTATGAACGTATACTCGAATAACGTAGCAGATCTTGCGGTGGGCTTATTAATTGATGTGTGGAGGAAGATCACTGCTGGAAATCAGTACGTTAGATGTGGGTTGTGGAGTAGCAAGGGAGATTATCCTTTAGGTTATAATTTTTGTTCTTTCATTCGATTTGGAATGTCATTTGTTAGATTTTTGTTTGATTAGTGTAGTTTAGGATCCGTAGTTTATGTCATTTAGTTATTTGTTATGTTTGCGAATTTCAAGGATTTTTTTTTTTTATTTGAAGAAGAAGAAGTAGAAGAAAGGAAGAGAGAGAAAGAGAGGAATGTAAAAAATAAAAATAAAAAATAAAAAAATGCCAAGTGGGATAGAGAAAATAGTATTTTAATCAGATTCACTTGCTACATCAGCAGTTAGATGGAAAAATTGAAAGAATCCATCCAATGGTACCATTAATGAAAATTTTAAAAGATTTAGGTATTTTCTTGTAAGAAAAGATTTGTTTAGATATAATTCTATTAAATTGAAAAGTTTAGGTACTGTAAGAGAAATTAACCCTTCAATCAATTATATCTATAATCCTTTTTAAGTTAGATGAGAGAAGATCTCCATTAAACATACATCACGAATACCACTATTTTTTAACCAAGGCTTTTCCATCTTAAATTAGCACTTGATCTTTGTTATATCATTATTGTTCTCTCCATTGGTTTGACAAAATCCAAACTATTAATTTATCTATCCATGCCAAAAGTGCGGAGTCAAAACTTCTATTATAAGTTACCATTAGTTTAGAGATTCCTTTTTGTTATTGTTTTTAGCAATCAATTTGTTATTCATGATTCCTGTAGTAATCTCCATATTATCTCAAGCATGACTTCCAACAAGATAGTATAACTTTTTTTTTTTATTGATAGTATGATTGATAAGATTGATGCAATTGCTTCCAAAATAGAAAAACGTGCAAAGGGAAATGAGGCAAGAATGGTATCACAATTAGAGACATACGTGGATGGATATCGTATATATATACAAGCTACTAGCAAAGAAGCATAATTACAAAATTCCAAGCACAATTAAGGCTTTATTCTTGCTAATGGAACAACCGATAAACCAAATGCTTTAGACTTTACCTTAAGGAGCCTAATCAATTTGACAGCTAGATTGTTGATTTCTCTTAAGAGATGATTTTGATGATAACAAAAAAAGTTAAATGTTTCTCATATAATTTGTTTAAGTGTGCAGCAATGAATGTTAATAATATAGAATCATATCAGAAAGTCTATTAGAAGATTGAAAGTTCTTTATTTAAGTATGATAATACATCAGAAGATAACTCAGAGAATTGGACATAGAGAAAGTAACTCTTCAGAAGGTTACTCAGAAGGTACATATAAGATCTATAGTGTTGCTTTTAGTACTCAGAGGGAAACTCAGAAGGTACATGAACTGCACAAAAATCAAGTGTTTTTCAAACACGATTTAGATTTTGAAGACCTAGCTCCAAATGTTGAGTATAAATTGGGTGTTATACTCAATGTGTTCCACAAAGTTGGATTAAATCCACGGGATTTATTTTTAGAATTTAAAATTGGTTGAAGGAACACGAAAATTCTGTTGAAGGAAATACAAGTTCAATTCGAAAAGCTCAAAATGATTTTTATTTTATCAAGAATAAAATTATTTTGAAGAGAAAGTTATTGTGAAGAATTTACAAGGTCAGAATTTTATGGATTGTGTCTAAATTATTCATGCAAAGAAGGAAGATGGGCATGAACAGTAAATGACGAGCTGTGATTCAACAACGGTCAAGTTCAAGTTCGAAATTTCAGCTTAGAGATAATCATATTAGTTGTAACATATTTGAATCATCATCTCATGCTGGATTGCTAAGATAAATTTAAGTATTCAAATTCAAATTGAACCAATTGATAGATAAATTGAAGCTGATATCTCGGAAACTGAAGAACTCGTCCTACGCACGAGAAATCTAGCAGATTTGATCCAATTGTGCTTCTAACCGTTGCAGTATCTAAAATAAAAAAGAAAAGGAACGAGGCAGAAGATATACAGAACAATAGAACAACAGAACACAAAAAAACTCAGAAAGTTCAAAGCATTCGAAAACTGTCATATTTTAATTTTACTGTTCATTGAGCAAATAGTTGAGGAAATTAAATTCTTACATTCCTCGTGATTTGATTTGATTTTTTGTGAGTTTAGAGTTACAAGTAGGCTTAGTTGATTGATTGTTTGTGAGAATCAAGCTAAGTGAATTGTAGCCAAAAGTTTAGCAAATACTTCTTGTAACTTCATTGATTTGATTAGATAGTGGAACACAACCAGTGAGGAGTACCGGGACCCTGGCTTGGAGCTGAAAGAGAGGATTGACGCACAAAGCGGAACCTCTATACATCGATTTGCAATTTCTTATCCTTATCTCTCTTTATTTTCGTGTTTAATCGTTTATGTTTTATATATGTGATATTTACTCAGAAGGTTAGTCAGAGAGTAAATCATTCATATTTTTCTTACTTAGAGAGTTAAGCAGAAGGTTTCTAAGTGTGAAAGTCTTGATTCACTTTTGATTTGAATTTTTGTTTAAAGCTTTTATTTGTTAAGATTATTGTTTCAAGAAAGTTTTAAATCCATTTTAGTTGAATAACCAAGTGGTGTGAAAGTTGTTTTAAATTTTGAAAAGTAAATTTTAGATAACCAATTCACCCCCCTTCTTGGTTATCTTTTCGAGACCAACATAGATATTTTTTGGTGTTCCAATCAAGAGTACAAGGGTTAAGATTCCTTTATTCTCATTGGGAATGTTAAAAAAATGTTATTCCTTATCTTGTGAAAATACTACAATAAGATTGACACACAAGTTTGTAGTAGTGAATTTGGATGGCTTGATGGTTAACACTTCTAGACTTGCTAATAAAAGGACTATTGATAGTAGAAACCTTGAGTCGTCTAGCATTTCTATTGATTGGTGCTAAAGAATAGTGGAGGCACCAATGGATGTCTAATGAATTAGAAAACCATACAATCACTTGCGGTGATTTCAACTGTAAATGAATTTGTTTTCAAGTAGTTACGTCGTTTAAAGTTGGAACCAGCATAGGCATTATCTTTTTTTTTTAATAATATAATTGAAATAATAAAAATAAATTTAACTTAAAGGAAAAAATTTAAAATTAAAATTAAAATGATGATTCCTTGAATGAACAGTTAATTATTTGAACTTTAAAGTAATCAATACTTGATCAAAGATTTTGTGTTGGTTTATGTTATTTTGGCTAACAAATGCGAATCCAGTGGTCTTAGCAAATGAATGAAAAAAGTGATTTGTGCTAAATAACTAATAAAAAACTAGAAAATTTGACAACAAAACAAGCAAAATAATAGTTTGATTAAACAATTAAGTAGGAACATTAGCTCCTAACAACAATAATGTCTATATTAATTTACCTGCCTAGTTGTCTAATTTTCTAGCTTTTTTGTT
This sequence comes from Combretum micranthum, assembly GCA_024138025.1. Classification (NCBI taxonomy): domain Eukaryota; kingdom Viridiplantae; phylum Streptophyta; class Magnoliopsida; order Myrtales; family Combretaceae; genus Combretum; species Combretum micranthum. The sequence goes on along the minus strand of JAMXBD010000335.1, from coordinate 101,010 downwards.
ATGGCTACATGAAACATCACTTTCCCATTTACTATGAGTGCAAACTAAACAAATAAAGTTTGCTATATTAGCTAAGGTAGTATGAATAAATACGAAAACTTTAATTATGTTTTAATTAAGTATTTCACTATTTATGTTTTCACTATCATCTTTCATCTAACCCCTTAAGCTATAGTGCAGCCCATTAGGTCTCTCCATTTGAAGGGAAAATCAAACTCAAGTCTCTTGCCCAAGGTCAATTCCACTGCCTATCTTTAACATATGGTAGTCGTAACCAAACTAAGAGTAAAGATAAACGAACATGTATTGCTTCCAAACAGGTGAGAGATCCCTTATAAGTTATAAATCCTTCTCTCTTTCTCTCTCTCTTAAACACACACACGCACACAGATGTTGGTGCAATGATGTTGGAGCTAGATGATGGTAATGGCTTGATCTTTATATTCTAAAATTATAGTTGGAAGCCACGGAGGAGCTCGATCTCAATTGGAACAGCTTCCTTGAGGGTGATTTAAGGCTTCTGCTGTAGCTCCTAGACGAAAGTTACGACTATGATGGCTAAGGCTATAGTTCATTTAGACAGATTTGCTTAGTACCTTAAAACAAACAAATCTCAACACTTTGTTTAAATGTTCTGGAGGAACATTTGAAGCTAGTGCCACAAAAAGTGGCATTACAACTTTATGGGAATGATCTAGATTGTTGGATGTTGCATTGTTTGAAGATTTACAGTGTTGATAGAATTGACACTTAATTCATGCAAACTTATAAGACTTCTATGAAGTCTTGTTACTATGTTTTAAGATTGTGATGCTTGTTTAAGTATTAATGGCCAAAGAAAACCAAAAGGAGTAACTGATATAATAAAAAACCCTCGTTGCTCTATTTGGAGAATAAAAAGCAGAGCAAAGTATACCACAATTTATTATAGAAAAAAAACCTCACCGCAATTAAACATGTATTAACTATTAACTAATCTGGCACAAGTAGTAATAAAATGATGTTATATTGTGCATGCGGGTTGGGCTAAAAATTTTAACTCATTTAATGTGCGGCCTAAAATGGCTCACCCCGCATAACCCAGGAGTTGAATTAGGCCAACCTACTGCGAGTCAGGTTAGCCCGTTAATCTGCACTTAAAAAACTTAAAAAAAAACAAAGAAATATAAATCTTATAAAAAAAAAAACTCTAGTACACTACCCTCTTTATTTCCTTTTTATTTCACTTTTCTATTAGTTAGTTGTTGAATGTTAATTATGTAATTTTTTATGGGTGTTATGTTTTAAACTTTAAACTTTTATGTTTATTATATCATTAGTCTTTTTATCAATACTTTTTCTTTTATATTTATTAGATATTTAGATGTTCCTATTTAAAACAAGCAATACAATTAATTGATAATTTCCATGATGTATTTTTCCTTGTCATGCCAAAGAAAAAAACTTGGTATGGATTCTAATTTCTATTAGTTAAAATAAATCTTTTATGTAAAGATAAAAATTTTCAAAGTAGAAGTCTATAGTTTTTTCATACACGATTACCATCTAGGATTAGTATGTAGGTAATTGGTGAGATAAAAAGAAATATATATTTATATAAATTATTAAAAATTTAAATTTAAATTTGAAATTCTTATAAATTGTTTCAATAAAAAAACATACTAGCAGGTTCGTGAGTCAGCCCGCATAACCCACTAACCCGTATGAGGTAGGTTGAGGATAAAAATTTTTGCCCACATAAGCTGCAGCGACTGGAGCGGTGCGGGATGGATTGGCCCACATAACTCATTTCCATAGCTCTAGCTATATATTAAGACCACAATTTATTATAGTTTGGTTTATAACAAATGTTTTCGATGATGAGTAAGAAATTTTTACACATGGAAGCGATTTGCTTAATTTGTTATAAAACGCAGTAGCATCAGACAATACATAACAACATAGAATAGGGTGACAACATGAAGAATAAGAGTGACTTTCTAATCTGATCGTAAAAGAATCTAGTGCAAACATGCCCATCTTAGCATTTGATTTCCTTCTGCCTATAACAATGACTTTCTCATTTGAATGGAAGAATAAATTGCTATAAATACAATTAGTTTGTTGTTAACTTGAATTACCACATCGAGCTAGAGAGAGGAGAGACGCTAGAGAGAGAAAGAGAAGTAAGGGGGAAAGAAAGAGGGATCGAAACCTTCTATATATTAAGAGAGAAGGAGTTTTTAATTGTCCCATGTTGCCAAAGTGCTTAAATGAAACCTTCTATATATTATCAAGTGAAAAAATTCAATTTGAAAAAATTTAAATTGATGAAGGGCTTCAGATATGAGTAGGCTAGGGTAGGCTTTTGATGAAGCCCTACGTATTGTTCTTATAGATTGAAAGTACCAAACTCGAAATGTTCAATTAGGTATTGAAATTGAACTTTTGAAGGTTTAAGTATCAAATTGTACATTAACCCTATTATAATTACAATAATATTTTAGTGGTTTACCTTTTGTGTGCACTTGTTTCTTGATTATTGCTACCACATATTTTAAATATCCACATATAATCTGTAAGTTCTGATTGACATTATTCATGATTTAAATGACCCTAATGGTTTCATCGTTTATTGTTGTGGCGTAGAGTATTATCACAATTATATATAAACACACGCTGATATCCTATGTTATGTTTCAATTGGCATCTAATATGTTGTCATAGTGTTTTAGGAAATTCATAAATGCCATATACAGTCATTTTAATGAATCTATAATATACCTTTTATGATATTTTATATATTATTTAATACATATACATATATATGTCACTAAATTGAAAATTTCTTCTCTTTCTCTCTCTCTATCTATTATTATTGTCCATATATTTTAATACAACTTTTGGATCTTAATAAATTTACGATAACTTCTTTGTTGAGTTGTAACATTTTATGCAAAATAAGAACTAGCTCATAAAATTCTATTTGTTGACTTATGAAACAGAAGAGATCGATAACATATTTATATATATGTATCTATGCACGTTTACTGGATATATCAATATACATTTGTTGATTTCAAATTGTATTGATATTTATGGTGTCCCCATTCTAACTTTTCATTCTATCCAAAACAACGACAGAAAGAGAGGATGATAGACTTCCCTGTCGATCACTCTCTCCAGGATATCGAAGATGATGTCACACATGCAGACATAAAATTAGTGGTATGCTAATCAATTTTAATTTCTTTGGAGGCTTAAAAATAAAAAGGAATGAAGTTGAAAAGTCAAATAATTTATTCTCCTTTCCTTCAAGTGCTTAATTCTCTTATACAGCAGCCATGCGAATAATGTTTAGGAAATTAATGTATAAGAGCATTATTTTATACAATATACTATTATATTAAGATATTTATATACATATATCTATAGTCATAGCATATTCACACAAACTTATAAAGTTAGAATTTTAAGGATATTTGTCAATAATTGAATTTGAATATTAATTTGTATCTCTATTATTGTTTATCCCTAATTTAAATTGTTCCTCTTAATTTAGCAATTGAATGGAAGAAACAAATTATAAACAATAAAATAAGGATGTAGAATTTAAAAGATAAGGATAAGAAAATCAGACAATGATATATAGAAGTTTTTTCTTATGAGTCAGTCCTTCTTCTAACATTTAAGCTAGGGACCCGGTTGTCTTTATCGGTTATTTTCCACTATATCAAAAGAATAAATGAGACTATAATCAAACCAAACCGCTTTGGCAAAGTCTTACTATTGAATATATCTAGCTACACTAGCTATTTACTCACTGCAGTGACAAACACACCCTTAAATATCTCTCACAACTCAAAAGGACAACATGTAAAATCATAATAGTAAAAGTTTTTTATCACAACGGCTCCCATCTGATTGATCGATCTCTATGTATATTCCACTTTTGTCATGATCGTCTCTATTAATTCTTCAAGTTCAACGGTCAAATAAAAATCTAATATCTCTTCATTGTTATCTTCTTGTTAACTTTTCGGTCTTTGAAAATTCGTAAAATATCTTCACTAATCCGTGATTTGAGTAGGGGTGGGCACAGATCGGTTTGGTTCAATTTTTTCTAAAACCAAATCAAACCATAATTTACGGTTTATATTTTTTTCCATCCTAAACCAAACCATTAAGTAATGGTTTGGTTCGGATTATAAATTTTTTAAACCTTTAAATAACGGTTTGGTTCGATTTGGATTACGGTTTAAATCAAAATTCTAACTAAAAATTTTCTTGTTTTAGTTTTTTTACATTTGTGTAGATTCTTAAATATTTATATCATTTTACAAAGTTGATATTATAAACCACGACAAAATACTTTATAAATTCATCATACTTCTAATCTATAGTTCTCTATAAAATCAATTATCCATCAATAAAATATATTTACTAACTAATACATAGTAAGTCATAATTTAAGATTTTTAATATAACCATCATGTCCATTATCTACCAATAATTTAGCTAAAATAAAATATCCTCTAAAACGGTTTGGTTCGGTTTTACGGATTGGTTTGGTGTACCTTCCAAACCAGACCGTAAATTTATGGATTGGTTCGGATTTAAAAAATTTCAAACCAAATCATGAAAAAAAACCATATTTTCGATTTAGATTGCTTCGGTTATGAATTGGTTTGGATTGGTCGGTTTTTTTACCCATCCCTAGATTTGAGTACTGGAAATCTGCAAAAAAATCTATTTGTTGAACATATCTTTAGTTTGAGATAAGTTGCATCAATTTGAGAAGATATCTTGAGATATCATGTAATCGTCTTAAATAGATAAGATCTTGAAAAGATAGATAATATCTTCAGTTGCATAACTTTCGTAACCTTCCATATCTTTTTATGATCTTTTTAAAAAAAACTCTAATAGGATATCTTTTTGTCGAAGTAAATTTTCTGGAACTTTAAATAAACAAATCTCCGATCATAGATAATCAACAAAAAATAATTTAATAAGATAAAAAATGTGATATTTAAACTAACTTTTGTGGAACATATCAAGTATATTACCTAAATATACTTGATAAGTGGAGCTGGATCTTCTTAATCATTAAAAATCTAACTTATAAGATTTATCTCAAAACTAGAAAAAACAACTCTTATCAATATAGGGTAAAAGTTTTGAGAAAGCTCTTGTATTTCTTATGTCTTCTGCTATCACATCTAAAACTTATGGAACAACTTTTGGCTTATCAGATTTCTCTCTCTCTCTATATATATATATATATATCAGTTTCTAAAATAACTTCTAAAGTGTATCTACAGGCATTCTATTTTACTTTCATAAAAAACTTCTGTTAAACATATGTCTGACGAAACTACTCATAATCTCATAAATCATAAGTTCTAAATAAACTTCTGTTGAAGTATCCTGTACCCATTAATACACTTATTAAATAATTTTTAACATTTTGTTATCATCAAAATCATCTATTAAAAACTTAACAATTATCACTTTGTATATATGTATAATCACACACACACACACTTGATGGACTGAACTCGATATAAGTTAGCTAAGGTGGAGATCGATAGCTGAGATGTTGTGCTCTTCGTGTCTAGAATTTTAAACAAGATGATTTAGTGTCAAAACTCATAAAAAAATAAATTCGGTATGGTAATAACAAAATTTACTTCACCATTAAATTATCAAGCTAAAGATAAGGTGGACTTTATTTCTTTCCTATTCCATTTAAGTAATATTTTTTATAATTAACCAATGTTGTTTAGAAACTTAGTATCACAATTTTTTCGCTTGGGCTCTTGGTGTCTAGAATTTTAAATAAGACGATGTAGTGTGAAACTCATAAAAAAAATATTTCGGTATGGTAATAACAAAATTTACTTCACAATTAAATTATCAAGTTAAAAGATAAGATGGACTTTATTTCTTTCCTATTCCATTTAAGTAATATTTTCATAATTAACCAATGTGGTTTAGAAGTAAACTTAGTATCACAATTTTTGGCATGGGCTTTAGTTAATGTATTGATTTTATAATTTCTTTTTAAATATATTTAGCCATATTTAAATCATTGACTATTATTATTATTAACATATATCTTAATTATTTGCCACTAGCAAATTTTATGGCTTTAATAGATAGATATATATATATATATTTATTCATGTTCAATTTTCTATTGTATATTATAAAATTTAACAAGTCCGATTACAGATTCAGAAATCACAATCGACCTTAAATTAATTTTTAACATTCCACTTTATCTTGACCACCCAACAAAGAAGCTTCAGTAATCCATGATTCCAGCTCATTTCTGTAAATTTCGGTCAACAAAGTTCATGGTTTCTTTTTTTAAACGTGTCACATGTTCCTTACTCCAATTTGAAAATTGATTTTATTCCTCATGACAACTACAATCCGGCTCATATATGAATTGAAGAGCCATTAATTTACAAAATGAAATTTTTATTATTAAACTTTGTAATTTAAGGTTTCTTACTTATGAGCCATCCATCATGTACTTTTACCGGAGCTTATAATCATTTGATTATGTATTCTAATATTTTTAGTTATAGTAAAAATTTTGCTTTAATTTATGGGACATTTTTATGGTTTTCAAATGTTGTAGTTTTTCCATATTAAAGTCTTTTACTTTTGGGGTTTCTATACAAATTATACAATTGGTCTTCTTCGGTGTGAATTTCAGTATTTAAAAATTCTATTGGCAATATTTTAATTTTTTTGTTTTTTAACCTATTATTAAACAAGTTATATTTTAAAAACTTTACACGACAAAAAATTAATAGTGATTTTTCGAAGCATTTTCTTAATATTTCTTATAATTTTTGTCATCTAATTTAGCAATTATCAAGAATTGAGTTAAGGTAAAATCCAAGAGATTACAAGGACGTTGTGACTTTTTTGAAGGGAGAAAGTAGAAAACTTTTGTCAAAGGATATGTTTATCGCATGGATGACTCCAAATGTTGCATACTCGAATCGGGTAGAGGTTTAATCTTGATGACTTAGGCTTGAATTAATGTGTTATGAGGCTTGTAAAGAGGAAACTCGGTTAGTGGTGCATCTAGCATGTGCCCGCCCAGGCCATTTCAATGCTTGCGTCAAAAGTTGTCATAGCAAGCTCATGGATTAAGTAAAAATGAGTGGTTAGGTGTGACATTATCTTTCTCCAAAGAGGTGGATAAGTATTTATTGGAGGCTGACTTAGTCGTTGCAAATGGCATGGGCTAGTGAGAGAGTGAGTAGTTGATAGTGGTAGTGAAGGATGTGGGGCAAGCTTACAACTCTGCCCACATCCTCATTTACTTGAAGGCCTAGCTCGATCGAGTTATTCGTGTTAATTGATGAGTAGGGTATGGATGATCGAGTGAATGCCATTGTAGACAACCTAAGAGTAGGCTTGCATATAGTGGTGTCTATAGTTGGAGCTTAGGCTTGACACAAAGGTTTAGCCCCAGTATGTGTTGGGCTTCGACTCGGGTAACCCGATTCCGACATAGACTATCAATAGGACCAATGGTAAAATTTTTTTCCCTTTCATTTTAGAATTTAATCTTTAAAGGAAGTTGCAATTAGGGATATAATCAGATGGGCCATTATAAAATTCCCGACCTATCCAATCCTGTAAATATCTTATGAGCTTTTATGGTCAGGTTTGGATATGTTATAGGGCTAAATTTAGATATTATGACATACTCGATGGATACTCGACTTACTAGTAAAATTGCAAAAATAAAAATTATAATATTCATAAAGGTAAAACTAAAGTAAAACAAGATTGTTTGTCATTTGTTATTTTTTAGCCCTATAGAGATAAGATTATTTGTTGTATGTTATAGTTCAGCCCCAGTAAAAGTTTAAGTTTAACAACATTCTTAGGATGCTATGCATTATCTAAGTCTCTTATATGAGACATGATGACAAAAGTAATTTATTTATGTGGTTTAATGTTGAATAATGAATATGATTTGCCCCATATTCTGTTAATTCTACATGCATCAATCTTTTCATTTTTGCTGGTATAAAAAACATGTGCCAGAAGCATCGACTTCACTAAAATTTATTATTGAAATTTATCATCATCATCATAAAACAGAGGATAGAATTTTAAAGAAAATTAAAAGAAAACTAGTGAAGTTTAGTTAGATATGAAAACAAATTATGGATTAAATTGTGAAATAGGTTCGATTTTGGACAGAATCATGAAGTGAACCGAATTCAATCACATTTTTTCAATCTATTATTTAAACATCATTATAACTTAATGGTAGTAACCCATTTTATGACATAACAAGACAAAATAACCACAAATGCATGCACTGAATCGTTTTAGTAGTACTATAGTAGTTTCAGTATTAATAGACAATGCTATTTTTATACTCTTTTAAATTCACCTATCTGGTGGACCTGGGGAAACCCAAGGAACACTGGTTTCTTTCGTATTATAGTTATCTTCCTTAACCAAGGATTTTATTCTATGTATAAACAAACCTATATCTTGCATTAATCGTTCCTTCATTAGCCACTTCTCCATGTGCAAGATTCCTCTTTGATATAGTTGACTAAATCTGAATGCCAATGTTTAGAGAACTTCATTTTATTTTTTTTTATTCTTCTAAGGTAACCATTTCACATTTGGTCATTTTCTTATTACAAAGGAGGTATAGATTTTCTTCCATGTTTAAGTTGACATTTTTTAAATACAGTTGGTATGAAGCAATCTCTTAATAAGTTATTTATCTATTTATTTTCCACATGGTGCCTTCACTTTACTTTGATTACTAGTCATTATTATAAATTCCTTGCCTAGATGTTATAAGCGAGAATAATAGGGAGGATAGTAGTTTGATAAAAATGCAAATATGAGATTTATTGAAATCAACACACCCATTTTAAAGTGAACCATAAGGTAGTGTTTGGTTACATAACTTTTCATGGTACTGGATTGTATAAAGTCATTGTACCATGTTTGGTTTATAAATTGTATCTTAGATTAGACAAAATTCTTTCCATAAGACTAAACAAAACTCAAAATTTTTGCCTCTCATATTTCACGGTACAAAAATATTGAAACTGAACAAAAATATAATCTTTTATAAAAAAATTTGTCCAATGCTATCCTATACCATGGTACCAAATGTGGTACAAAAGAGTTATATTATTCAATACTTATTGTATCATGCTGTTTAGTCCTTCTTGTTCTGTGTGATTATTGAAACCAAACACTATCTAAGAGTTAAATGAATAAGAAAACGTTTTTGAGGTAGGAAAGTTTTGTTGCTATCTGCCAAGTTTTGCTTGCTAATAAAGAAAAAAAAATAAAAAAGAAGTAACTTTTCACTTCTTATATACTTAGTTTTTCATACAATTTATTAATAATGGTGTGATTATGTTCTGGAAAATATTTTTCAATATTTTAAAAAATAGATCATTAAAAAAACACATTAAGGTTTGTGGAGATTAATCACATAAATGGATAAAATTTAAATATTAAATTACACAAAAGTAATTCCCAAACATTGATTATTACAGACCGTGACAAGTAGTCGGATTTAGGGTCTATTTGGATGGTCTGTTTTTCATATGTATTTATATTTGTATGAAAATGATAAGCGTAAATATGTTCAATTTGCATCTACATTTTATCTTTATTTATTTAATTTATTTGTTTTTAATGAGAATTGTCAATTAGTTTTTATCCATATCTATTTCTTGATAAATAATTTGCTAGAAAAAAAGTTTAATAAAAAGTGTCAGTATTCATAATCTATCAACAAACAAACAAACCCTTAAATGGGAATGTGAAAAAGAAAAAAAAAAAAAGTCTCTTTTATGCATCCTAATTCCAATGTAAATTTTTAGTGTTGCCATGTAGCCGACGGCTTTGTAGGGCGCTTCTTCCTAAAGGGGTAACACAGGTTAACACTTACAAGACATTAACTACCATTTTATCTTTGTCCAAGATGCCAAGATCCATGAGAAACCCTTGACCACGCCTTAAGAACCTGCCCGACCATACAGAATATTTGGATAAGGTTGTGGCCCCAAAATAGAGAAACCCAAGAATAAAAAAAATATACTTGAGTGCGTAAAGACAAACTCCAAATCACCACAAATATGTCGAGAATGTCTAAAATCCCAGGCCTATAACGCCTTCATCAATTCCCCTATTACAAATATGGAAGGAAAGAAAAAACCCCAAATCAACTACTACATACACAGATCAAAACGTAGCTGAAAAGACAACAAGAAAAACAATTCAACTTTTTTGGATTATCATTATCAGGAAAAGGCCGCTGTTAGCCTATGCACCGATGCATCAATATTAAGTGTAAGTTTGTTTTGCATGTAAATGTAAGCACTAGTGTTAAAAGGGATGATGAATGTGGACTTGTTTTGACCAGTAATATGGCTAGAACTGTTTGTACGGGGGTCTCTAACCCCTAAACTTAGTATGCCTTATTTCATAATATAATATATTTGCTGTATAAAAAAAAAAGAAAAACTACCATTTTATCATTTCGAACATTGGATTTTTGAAAAGTGAAAAAAAAAAATTCATTAATGATCCGTGATTATGAAAATACCCAAAAAAAAAAAATCGCATCTATAGCCTCCAATTTTGAGATGCAACTTTGAAAAAAGTATAAGAATTGCATTATATTCAACCATTTCCAAAATTTATATATTTATATTGCATTTATAAGTTGTGATTTCATAAATAATATAACACAAATTGCGATTCAAACATACAATTTTTGTGATAAATAAAATATTCGCATTTTAATATATGATTTTGTGATTTATTTATATATATGATTAATTATTATTTACCTAAATAAATCTGGGGTAGATTATTATCTCCCTTCCAAGAATTATCCAGTCCGATACACGTAGTCTCTTGCTCACTCTCAAAATAGTCAGTTAATGTTGACCGCATTCATCAGCATTTGTTGGGCGCATCGCTTTTACTGCTATTTGATATTTGACTATCAATATTTATATTATTAAAATAGAATGACACGCTTGAACACCTAATTATTTACTTATTAGAGAAAAAAAACTATAGTTTCTTTTAAATAAATATCCATCTTAACTCAATTTTTAAAAATAATAACTGTTTCCACCATAAATATGACTCTTAAATAATAATCATTCCATCTATTACTTTCTTTTTATGTGAATAATTAAATTATAGTTTTAATTATTAAAAAATAAATTTGAATGTTTTTCTTTCTTTAGCAAATGCATCACGGTGCATCAATTGCTAATTCATTTTAATTGCCAAATTTCGTTAATAGGTTTGTAGTAGTTCCCCATAATAGCTATTTGAACACTTATATCAAAGCATTATAAGTTTCAAAATCCCATATAAGGATTGATGGATCTACGAAGTACGTGCCCATAAAATATTTTTTTTTTAAAATTTATGTCATAAATGAACTTGAATTATGATAAAATATACAATTAGATACCTAAACTTTGAAATTGATCAATTTTGTACTTGAGAAAACTTTATGCCCACATCAACGTACCTTTATAGGTAATGAATTGATCAATTTCAAAACTTTTCAGGTATCAGATTAATCAATTTCAAAGTTTAGGTACTAAATTGATCAATTTTAAAGTTTAAATGCCTAATTATATGTTTTTGCAAAATTTAAGTACCATTCGTGACATTATCTCTTTTTGTTTAAAGAAGATTATTCTTTAGTAATTTAGCTAAAGTTAAATCTACTATTGTAGCTTTATTTAATTAAATTACACCCTTCAGTAAATTTTTACCATCGCCTTTCTTTCCACTTTCTTTATAATTGAGGACTACTGCATTATCACTTGGGCTAATGTCACGAATAATACTTGAACTTTGATAAAATATGCAATTAAACACTAAAAAACTTTGAGATTGATCAATTTTATACGTAAACTAGTGATCAATTGTGTACCTGAAAGAAGTTTTTGTGCATGTCAATAGTAACTCCATCAAGTTCTTTTAAATACTAAATTGATCAATTTCAAAGTATTTTAAATATTAAATTGATCAATTTCAAAGCTTAAATACTACATTGATCAATTTCAAAGTTTAGATATATAATTGCATATTTTGTCAAGTTTAAATACCATTAATAACATTATCCTTATGACTTTCTCATGCATGAAGCAGTTTCAAGCCATTAGTTCTAAGTATTAATCAGATCGACTTCAATGTCACATCATATTGTTCCCTCTCTCTCTCTCTCTCTATATATATATATATATATATAGGTTAATTTTATATATGATACATGAACTTTAATAAAATATGCAATTATGTGCTTAAACTTTAAAACTGATTAACTTGGTACTTAAACTTTTAATTAATTAATTTAGTACTTGAAAGAACTTTTCATGTACGCCAGTGGTACCTCCGTGGGTAAGTTGATCAATTTCAAAATTTTTCAGGTATCAAAGTGATCAATATAAAAATCAAGTATTAAATTGATCAATTTCAAAGTTCAAGTATCATTTATGATGTTGTGCCTATATATCTATATTGAATGATAATTAATGTAAATTCAAGTAAACAAAGTACCCACAAAGTGCATGATCTGTAGGTGGAAACATCAAAATTTATGACTAGTCAAGAATGAAGCTTGTTATTCTATAAATTTGGTTGCAATCCTACTAAAATTAATTTTCACAGAGAGAGAGAGAGAGAGAGAGAAACACTTTTCCGTGCTTAAATAATATCATAATAGGCATAATCGTAATGTTGGAAATACCGATCTTCAAAAGCACTAGAAAAATGGATGAAAAATATAATATAAAATAGCTTAATTTGTTTAAGCTTTAAATAAATACCATAATTTGAGTTTGGATTATGTTAGAACATTTCCCTATCAATTTCAACTGCAATAAGATTATGTTCAGAAATGAAGTTCGATTGTTGTTTTGTGTAAACTCTCATATTATCCTTACATACATAGAACTCCACGATATTTTAAAATTTACATCACCTATTTATCATAGCAGATGATATAAATTCCACATTGTTTTAGAATCGCCTAGGAAGATAAGATGGTTATAGAGAATAACCCATCATATAAAAACATAATGAAGGTTTATGGCGGCTGGAATTACTTTTTATTAGCCATTCAAAATATTTCCTATTTTAAGATTCAATAGATTTCGACGCTAGCATTTTCACCATTCCAATACATATCTCTGATATTTTTGGAAGTCATTCTCTAACTGCAACGAAAATAATGTTCTTTTTTCGATAAAGTAAAAAATAAAATAAAAGAAAAATTTTGTAGCTTATTTACCTATCATTTTAGCTCAATCTTGCAAAGTAATATATCCTCATAAAATATATGGTACCTATTCTCTAGTGAACAAGAATGTAAGAGATTAATACATTTAGCCTTGAGGTGCATTTAAATAGATGTTTATCAAGAAATAAACATAGACGAAAAACATATATTTTATTCATGAATGGATCAAACAAATTAGATATAAATAAGATACGGATAAGATACAGATAAAAATCAAACAATCGAATCAAACCCATATTTGATATGATTGAGTATGGATTAGTTCGATTCATGAGTAAGTTAATTTTAGAACTATTAGGGTGCAAGTGTGATGTTGGAAAAATCCCAAATGGGAAATATGAGACTTATGTAAAGGGTTTATAAGAGGGAAGATCCATTAACCTAACATCTTAAGGTTTTGTGTCATAGATGGTTTAAACCCATTTGTGTATTTCTTCACGAAGCCCGTTTGAAGAATTTCTCCTCTTTGAAGGCTTCCTCCTCTCCTTATAATTTGTATTAGAGACGATGGTTAGGTTGGAAAAATCCTATATAGGAAATATGAGACTTATTTGGAGGGTTTATAAGAGGAAAAATCCATTAACCTAATACTTTAAGGTTTTAAGTTATAGATGGTGTCAAGCCCATCTGTATATTCCTTCATGAAGCCCATTTAAAGAATTTCTCCATTTGAGGGCTTCCTCCTCTCCTAACTACAACTATTCATGTTCATTTTGAAGATGAATTCAAGTTACTTAAATAGTTTTTCAAGTTAAATTAAAGTTTTATGACATAAAGGCTAATTAACTCATAAGTGTGATTGAGCTTAAGCAAGGCTTAAATGTAAAATCAAATTTAAATCAAGTTCAAGTTCATATATCAATCTTATGTTAATTAAAAGAATATAAATATTGGATATGTAGACCATAAGTCGATCTTAAATGTAAGTTGAATTGAAATCAAGTATATATACCAATATTATTTATATAACTTTTAGATAAATCAAGACTTAACGAGTTTTCTCAAGTCGAATTCCAATTAAGTTAAGCTCAAATAAAATTCTAAACTTGATCAAATTCAAAGTTGTCTTCTAAAATATTTTGTGAACTTCAACTCAAGTTTAGTTTCATATTGGCTCAATTTGATCAATTTATAGTCCTACGTATCTATTATTTACATCAATTTAATGATGGAATATATTGTATTTCAAAAGAAAGAGTGACTCAACCAAAATCCATCTAAATAGAAAAATAACAACATATCACATTGTTTAGGGAAAAAATAAAATATAAAAAAATCCAAAAATATGAAATTTCAAAAAATAATTCTAAAAATATGATAGTAGAAATCTTGAGTTGGACTCATGATTTCATTTCTCATATGGCAACATGAGTTTGACTCACAATTTCATGTTATGATATAGAATCGTGAGTCCAACTTATAATTCCTTCACCACCCACCTCACTCTAGCCTTTTCCACTCATAATTCCAAACCCTTTCTTCTTCCTCCTCTTCTTTTTCATTCACCACTTCCAGTCCCTTTCTTCTTCTTCTTCCTCTGACCAACTAACCTCCTCCGCCTTCGACAATCCTAAACTCCACTATAGTTATCGTGTCAACTCACGTATCCATTTCCGATGATCTCAAAACCACTGCGACTTGATATCCATCCTTACAAGCACTAAGATCCATCTATTGCCAATCCAAAACTCCAAAAACATAGTAGTTGCTCTGAGCCACTATCATTGTTCTTACACTTCGAACACATACCGAACACATAGCCAACAAATAACGTATAACAATTTTAATTATATTTTCAATTTAAGATTACAATTAATAAATTGAAGTAAATGCTATAATATGTAATCTTGGTGATAAAATTTTAGGTGAAGTATATCATTCCTGGTCTAATATTGGTAATATCATTCCAAGGCATAACTTTTAATACTCTTGTCAAGTAAACGGACCATGAGACTTTTGAAATACTTTTACATTTTTTTTCCATATTATTCCAAAATCCCATTAAAGAGTCTAAAACACATTGTTGATCTTGTATATTGATCATAGAGACAATTCAATGGAGTGGTTTGCCATTGCCCATCATTTTAAGTATAGTTGCCCTAGGAACCATTAGAAACCATGTGTACGTCCTTATGGGTTATAATATTTTAAATCAATTTTGTTTATTTTCGATCTAACAATGAAATCATGTGCTCTTTTTGCAATATTTTATAAAATGTCTGGTTTTTTGGATATTTTTAAACTACTTTTTGCCCTTTTCCTGCCTAATTGCCATAAAATAAATAAACCAATTGTTTTTAAGACATGTACGAGTGCGAGCACCCTGAAATGGAGTACAACACATCCCGTGTCCTATTGAAGGACATAAATAAATCACCCCATAACTTGTTCACTTTCCCGTAACGAATAAAAGTGAATTGAATTCTAATTCAAGAGGAATGTAATAGGATTGTAATGACTATTATGATTTTTTCACTGGTGTGAAAAATAAAAGAAATAATTATTGGAGTGAAAGATAAAATATCTATAATGCCTTTTATATGTATTATAGAAAAGGATAATTGTATAGATGATATTTTCAAAATGAGGACATTTATGACAAAGTTGGAAAATAAACTATTGAATGACAATTCATGGATGTGGGAAATGAATTGCTATTCATCATTTTATATAATAGCAATTTATTATGAATTATCATTTCCCTCAAGTGAACACAACAATAGCAGTTTACGTAGAATGGTGAGGGAATGGATAGTAATTCATGTCAAGTGAATAGGCTAAGCGTTAACAGTTTCACTATGTATAGCATTTTAGCATTATATGAATGGGCTATCATTAACTAAGTGGATTACTAACTAATTTTATATTAAGAAATTCTTACTTAAGTTTTGTAAATAACAGTATCTAATAAAATTATACAATCATATCATTAGAAATGATCTCTCTTTAATAGATGGGAAGCCTTACAAAAATATTGTACACTTATAAAAATGATAATGAAATATCGAATTTATTTAAATGTCCAGCTCATCCGTCTCTCATCAATATCCAACCCATAGACCATGTAATCATAGTATCTAGATCAAATCATCCTTATAACCTGGAAAAGAAGAGGATAAGCCAAAGTCTAATACAAAAGTAATACAAGAACACATGATATAATTTCACACATTTATTCTAACAAATGCAACAACCAACAATTTAAACCTCTAATTTTGGTGTAGAAAAAAACAGTGGAGTACTTATATTTCAACTACATGCTATGGGAATCTAGGATCCTAAGTCGCTGTAACTTCTTAAGGGGTTGATATAAACGGTTCGGATACCTTCCTAGAATAAATTCTAAGCATGTAACCTTGTCTAGCAATCACAATCGTTATTCATCTTACCTATCACTGTCCATAATATAATATGGTCATTTGTCTGATAAACATGAACTATACTACATTACTTCTCTTAGATTCAAACAGACGTTACCTCGGTATTGTTCACCATGTAAGGTTGTCACCACCGATAGCCTAAGCCCCTAAATATTGAGCTATCATAGCCATGTGAAGTTGTCACTCCTCAAACCGGATTAAATGATAGAAAGTACACTCAAAGTATTTAATTAGGTTTTCTTCAAGTATTCATTTTGGAATACCTATCCTAATAAATAACACATAAGTCACTGCGTACCTACAACATGATACAAAAGATACTTGTCTACTAAAGAACCGATGTCATAAGAATGTAGAACAAAAGGAGGAAAGATAAAATTTTTATTAACCATTTGTTTTGATCCAATTACTAAATTATTTTATATTAATCAGTTAATTACCCTATAATTAATTTGTTAATTCGTTGAATTGATTTTTAATTAAATCAATTGGTTAATTATATACTAAATGTATACTTATCTAAAAGTCTATCTCCAATATTGACTATTAAGTTTTATTTGTCAAATTGATTTCAAGGAACTAGTGAAAACCAATATATGCTATTTATTGAGCTGATTTAATTTTTAACCATTCAAATTCTTTTATTTCTATTTGTTTTATTAAATTTTATTGTGAATTGGTCGATCGAAAGGGTGAAGAAATTGGAGTGAACCTTCGATAAACAATGACTAGAGTTGGTTCAATTATGAATTGATTTGGTTCATGCGAACCACACATTCACTATATATTATTATATATGTATCTTATTTATTTATTAATGATCAAATTAACTTATTACTAAAATTATCATATCCAATTATAATTATTTTTAATTTTTTATAAATGAAAGGTCATAAACAAGTTTCACATTTAAGGTTCACTCAACAAGATCAAAATAAGTTTGGGTTAATAAAAAAAAGTACCTAAACTTGCGTAAAAAGTTCAATCAAGTATCGGAAGTTTTGTTTTGAACAGTTTGTGCCTAAACTTTCAGGAAAAGTCCAATCAGGTACCTAAAGTTTGGGTTGACAATTTTGGTACCTAAACAAATTTTCGCATACTTTTTTAGACCTGATTGAATTTGCTTTAGGTATGAAAAAAAATTTCAAAGCCTTATTCATGCACCAAAATTGTAAAAACCAAACTTCAGGTATGAAAAAATTCGTGAAAACTTTATTTAGGTATCAAATTATTCAAAATAAAACTTTAGGTACTAAGTGAACACTTTGCGAAAATTCAAATACCATTTCATCATTAATCTAAAAAGTTTCTACAAGTTCATGCTAACTTTGATTTAATTTTTTAATGCTAAATCTGAAACCTTGTTTATGATCTTGATTTCATGTTGATTCCATGTTAATCTAAGAATTTAACTTTCAAGAACAATTAAATTTCTAAAAATGAATGAAAAACATATTTTAGGCTGAATTTGACTTAAATAGATATAACTTGAATTTTCATGAAGAAAACTTTGAATGGGAGATTGACGATTATTATGGACATTCAAACTATTTTTCGAAAAATTTTAGAAACCTAAACTCATATAAAACCAATTTCAACTCTCATATCATTATGCATATATTCTTTTACATCATTCGATTTATGATATATTTATATATATATATAATGATAAATCTTAGTATTAAATCCACATCAATTATACATAGTAATCACATTTTCATCATATTATTGTTTTAATCCAAATATATAATTTAATTAACCAAATCAACACAATCATGTATTGAATAAATGAATCAATTTAAAAATAATTTATTTATTCATATAATTATATCAAATTCATTTTTAACATCTAAACCCAAGATCATACGCAAAAACACAATCACTCATTAAATTACAACAATCATGTTACTGAAGTAAAGATTACATACTTGTTGTAATAACTCATAATAACCAAAGACCTAAACTACTACTATAATACTTTGAATGCAATTTGTTAATGCTTTTACTCTTCCAAACTCCTCTTGTTCTATAATTTATTTTCCTTATTTTATTGTTAGATTAGGTATGGATTTTAAATAGAGAAATAGGTTTTTGTGTTTAGGATTATAGAGAGAGAAATAACTTGTCGAAGAAGATTAAAGAGAAACTTGCAAGAGAAGTTTTGAGAGAATGACTTGTAGAAGAAGATAAAAACGATGGAGAAGGTTTAGGAAACATATTGATGAAAAAATGAAAGAGGAGAGAAAATCAAGGTTTGTGTATATGAAACTAGTCGATAAGTTAAGCCAATTACTAAAATAACATTAGCTTGTTATGTGCACCTTAGCTTCTAATTTAATTAACTTGATATATAAATTCTAGTCAATTACATGTGGTTGTTATAATTAACACTTTAAATATTTAGTCATAAGTTGAAATTTATTAATTAAATTAATTCTTATCAATGTAAATTGATATTTTTAATTAAATAACTTGTTATTTAACATAAAATATTTAACTTAGAATTAAAAAATTCAAATTCACTTGTAATTCCATGGTAAATTTTCACATACCAAATAAATGTCTCAAGCTAACAAAAAAATACACAATTAAGCAACGACGATAAATAAAGAAAAACAACAAAAATAGAGACATAAGATGTACATGGAAAGCCCTCCTATGTAGAGGGAAAAACCAAGCCTAAACTTCGAATCAATTCCACCATAAAAAAATCAATAGGTACAAAATACTCGCAAGTAAATCCACCCTTGAGATAATTGGTAATACAAAACACTTGAAATATTTCTATAGAAAAATCCCTCAAAAAATCCACTCTTGAGATAACTTGGCACAATAGATGGAGGAAAAAAAGAATGGGGTGGATAGGAATGGTAGACATATTAAATTATAATGTTTGATTATAAGGTAAAATAAGAAGCAAGGAATAAGTAATCCATCAAACTTGTACTCCTTAACGAGGGGAAAGAATAAAAAAGAAAAAAGGTGAATAATGTACATATATATATATTTAGATGCAGAAAATTTTTTCTTTGCTCCTTTACCATGTATTTTCTTCTGCCTATTATTGCTTTACTATTTGTTCTCTGAATGTTATTGTTGTTATTATTATTTATGTCTATTATTTTGATTCTATTTAACAACCTATTATCTAAATACATTAAAGTCTATCTGAGAAAATAATTCTTTGTGCTACCAACATGTGGAGAATGGTAAGTTATTGATTTTAGGTAAACTATAATAATAAATTTACCTTGTTATATGATATATGTTGCTCTATATTTATTTAGACACATTTTTTGTCTTTGAAATGGAGCTTTTGGGATCTTAAATATTTGAAAAAAATACGTGTCTCTAGCAGCTATACCACCCAAGAAACAACAGATATAAAATGATTCTATCAGGTACTTTTTTAATTAATTTATCTAAAAAGAAAAATAGTATAATAAAATTAAAGTTAAAAGACCCTTCACTCCAATAGATTTGGAGGCTCAATTTCTCTACTGCTAGTTTAAAAGATAACGATGCAAGTATATAAGGATTAAATATAAAGATTATTATTACTATTCTAATATCTTGTTGTATTTTCTTTTTTCCTTTTTGGCCTATATTTAGCTTGCAGTTCAAAAAATGTAGAATGGGGGAAAAATACGAAAAATAATAAATTATTCATTAATAGGCAATTAAAACTTGTTTTTCAATCATTCATTTACTTCGAGCATTTGCAGACCATATTAATTGCTCCTAGTGCAAAATCTCATTCAATTCATTTTTGAGGAAATTAAGGGCATTCAAATCCTCTCGATTTAGCATATTTGTGCGCTTCTCCTCTAATTCCTTTAGACCGTCTAAAATGTCTCTTTTCCTAATATGAATAATACCAAATACTTCCTTGTTCCACTTCCTCAACTCTAGTATTAACTTTTCGAGGTTATAGCAGGGGTCAACACCTTGTAACCACTCAGTCTTGATCAGATCAGAGAAGGAGAGGTGTTCTAACCACATATTTTAAAAACCTGAACGGGCGGTTTTTCCTTTTTGCCCTATATTTAGCTTGCAGTTCAAAAAATGTAGAATGGGGGGAAAATACGAAAAATAATAAATCATTCATTAATAGGTAATTAAAACTTGTTTTTCAATCATCCATTTACTTCGTGCATTTGCAGACCATATTAATTGCTCCTAGTGCAAAATCTCATTCAATTCACTTTTGAGGAAATTAAGGGCATTCAAATCCTCTCGATTTAGCATATTTGTGCGCTTCACCTCTAATTCCTTTAGACCGTCTAAAATGTCTCTTTTCCTAATATGAATAATACCAAATACTTCCTTGTTCCACTTCCTCAACTCCGGTATTAACTTTTCGAGGTTATAGTAGGTGTCAACACCTTGTAACCACTCAGTCTTGACTAGATCAGAGAAGGAGAGATGTTCTAACCACATATTTTGAAAACTTGAACGGGCGGTTTTTCCTTTTTGTCCTATATTTAGCTTGCAATTCAAAAAATGTAGAATGGGGGAAAATACGAAAATAATAAATTATTCATTAATAGGCAATTAAAACTTGTTTTTCAAAAATCAAATTCATTAATGTTAATAATAACAATAATAATACAACCTATTGCCTATTGGCACCTATTGGCCGGAGAGACTCTTGTTCACGTACATATCCTCGGAAAACCCCAGTAGTCTCTTAGCTCCTTTTCTATCTTCGTCTCTACTTTTTCTCCTGTGAAAAAGAAATCAAGAAAAACAACAACCAAAGCGTAGTAGTGTCTTAGCTCCTTTTCTATCTTCCTCGCTGTTTTTTCTCTTGTCAAAAAGAAAACAAGAAAAAGAACAACCGAAACCCATACACCATGGCGTTGAGACTGGAAGATGCCATGATGGGATTGAAATCGGAGGATCAGGAATACCTTCGGAGTATGGCGATCTTTTTACGCCAACCAGAGGTTGTGAAACGTCTTTGCGCGAGGATGTACCAAGGTATCTTGCTGCATGGGCCTCCGGGATGTGGGAAGACCAAGTTAGTGCATGCATTTGCAAACGACAATGGGGTTCCGGTGATTGAGGTTTCTCCTTCTACTATCGAGTGTACAGTGCCAGGTTTAGTTTTCTTTTCCTCTTCTTCTTCTTCTTGTTTTTTTTTTTCCCTCATAAATACTAAAGAGGAAAAAAAAAAGTTTTCCAGTATGTGGGAAGGCCAATTTCTTTATTTTTTTTTTTTATTATTGTTTTCTCTATATCTCTATCGGTTTGACAAAATGAAAAATTTTGCTTTGTCTCTTAACACCTGCAAGCATAAAGTTGTTAAAATTCACTTCGATTTACACTTAACAATGTCATTGCCATTGCCAATTGAAGTTTATGGATATGGAATTGAAGAGCCTTCACCTTCATTTCACCAGAAAATTGTTTGTGATTTATCTATCGTTTTTTGATAAATTATAGTCTGCTAATCAGAAAACCTAGCGCTAGCAGTGATTATAAAACTGTAGTGGATTTCTTAGTTATAATAAGGAGGTGGTCGAAGCCCAGCTTTGGTAACTACTAACTACCTGCACATAGCATTATATTGTCTATTAAGCCAACCGGACAAATATACATTCACCGCCACCACCAATTACCGTTACCTCTTGATAATATCCACCAATTGTGCTCCGCCTAGCTTAACTCTAGAACTTTGTCATTAGGATTAGTATTCTTTGGTTGGAGCTATAAAGATAGTTCATATTTGACCCGTCATATGTAGTCTCGAGGATGAATTGCACCAATTTTTAAAAACACAAGTCTGGTAACCGGACTTACAAAGACTTTCGTTCTTGAACTTAGGTTCATCGGAGGAAAACATTCGAGAGCTTTTCCAGAAAGCTTGCAGAACCGCTCCATCAATAGTATTCATTGATAGGATTGATGCAATTGCTTCCAAAAGAGAAAACCTGCAAGAGGGAATGGAGCAGCGAATTGTAAGACAACTGTTGGCTTGCATGGATGAATGTCGTATGCAAGTACAAGCCACTAGCGAAGAAGCAGAATTACAAAATTCCCAGATCAACCAAGGCTCTGTTCTTGTCATTGCAGCAACCGATAGACCAGATGATTTGGATCCTGACTTAAGAAGGCGTGGTCGACTTGATCGCGAGATATTTTTGGGTGTTCCAGATGAGAATACAAGGGCCGGGATTCTTTTAGTTCTCACCAAGAAAGTTAAACTAGAAGGTCCTATCGATCACATGAAAATAGCAAGGATGACGCCTGAATATGTGGCAGGGGATTTGGAGGGGTTGATTCGCAAGGCTGCTTCACTTGCTAACAAAAGGATCGTTGTTCGAAGAGAGTCTGGCATTCCTATTGATCTTAACGAGGAAGATGCTGAAGAATGGTTGCGGCGTCCATGGACGCCGGAGGAATTAAAAAACCATTCAATCACAATGGCTGACTTTGAGGTAATTTCACCTATAAATGATTTTATTTTCTAGTTAACCTTTTTGAAACTTGTCATTTTCTAGTGAAATCGACAAAAGCACAAATACTTGTGCAAATAATTTAGTGTCCTTCTATGTGTGCGTTTGTTTTTTCTTTTTTTTTTTTTTTAACTTAATGTGTGTTGTGATTAAGTGGGGAGCCGAAAAAGGCTATGACACCAAACTTCACTGTATATCTAGGGAAAAAAAAGAAGAATTATCAGACCTAACCGTATGATTAGATTCGAATTTAAAAGAAAAACCAAATCATAAAATATGGTATAGTTCGGTTTAGTTCGATTCGAAGAGCAAACCGAACCAAACCGAATTAGACCGTGCACACCCCTTATATTTTAAATACCTTGCTTATATTGAGTTTCATTTGTCTTTGTTGGGCTCTTCAGGAAGCACTGAAAACGTTCCAGCCTTCATTTAGAAGGGAAGGTTTCTTTACGATTCCTGATGTTACATGGGAAGACGTCGGTGGCCTTGATTCCCTTAAGAAGAAGTTTGAGGACTATATAATTAATCGTATTAAATGTCCCAAGTCTTATGAGGTAATTGTTGTCTGTTGCTTGTTACCAATTTCGACCTTTTGGAATTGACCGATAGCTTTTGTGTTGCAAATCATACTCCCTAAACTTTCTCTTGGTATCATTGGAATTGATAAATGCAATATGGAAATCATTATTGAGAAGCAGTTTCTGGATGCTGTCATACATCTTGTCTTTGTTTTCTTAGTTTCTAATGATTGTGTTAAGAGGTCTGTCTACTTAAATTGTCAACCGGAAGGAGAAAAATGCATTAGTTATTGAATAAGATGCAATTGCATAAATTTCATTGAAATTAAAATTCGTACTCGTCCTTTTTTTTTTTTTTTAAATAAAGATCTGCTTCCCTATCCATTACCAAATTATTGTACTTTGATTAGAATTTGGTCATGCCAGGTTTAGAGATTCTAATATTCAGATGCTTTGTCCAAGACATGTTTTTGCTTGAGCAAGCTATCGGTAATGAACCCAAAAGAATGTCTTTGGTAGCTATATCGTGTTGCTAAAAAATCCTTCTTCGCGTGTAATTCTCAAAATATTTCTTCTCAATGATGAATCTTTTACTTGTAGTTCTTTTTTAATCTTTTTCACTACGGTAGTTCGTTCTGATGTTATTATTATATGACAGAAGAGAGAGAGAGCAAATAAAGCTGGAGCCAATTATATTCATGTAAAGGTAAGTCTCTTTTTTTTTTTTTCTTTTTTTTCCGGGTCAGTATATATACATACCCGTTTGTTTCTGAGGTAAAGTCCTCTAGGTTTTATTGTTTTTTTATTTATTTATTTATTTTTAACTCTGGTTGCATTTTTGTTCTCGGTTGCTGCTTAGGGTCTCCAACTCTTAAATAAATATGTTGAAGAAAGTGAGTTGGCTATCAGGAAATTATTTAGTCGTGCTAGGACTTATAATCCCTGCATAATCTTCTTTGATCAGGTAAGCCTAGCCAGCCCCATTTGTCTATCTTATATATATAGATCGATGCTATAGCATATCAACGGAAGACTGAAGGTGGAAGGGTTCGGGTGCGTTTGGTGCACCAGGTGGATAGCATTAGTTAAATTTTATGTGCTTTATCTTCCCTTCTCTCTCCTCTTTCTCTTTCTCTCTCTCTATTTATCTATTAACTGTTTGTTTCTCTTTTTCTGTTCATCTAGATAAATTCCTTTCTTCTGTATTATACTTTTTTATGAGCTAACTAAACTCTGTATTTTATCTTGTAGTTACTTTCAGGGTTAAATGGTCCAGATGATAACCGTGGTGTTTTTGTTATTGGTGCAACAAATAGGTGCAGCTTTTTTTCCGTTAACTTTGCCACTGGTACTTCATTTTAATTAAAAAAGAGAGCTTTAGGCTGAAAATAGGCTCGTACTATTTCGAATCACATAACTAGGGTTTTTGATTGCCTATAAAACTTGATATCTATCTTGCATTACTATTCTATTCAAGCTCAATAAATGAGAAAAATTCTCGGGGTCGCTAGCCAACTTTTGCTAAGAAGGAAAAAAACAAAAGAAAATAGCAACTTCATACTTCTTATGTACTTAGTATCTTATCTAATTTATTAATAATGGCATGATTGGGTTATGGAAAATATTTCTCAATATTTTAAAAAATAGGTCATTAAAAATAATCAAACATTAAGGTTTACATGGAGACTAATCACATAAATGGATCAATTTTAAATATTAAATGAAAAAAAGGGGTTAATTACAAAAATATGACCTGTGTTTTGGTCAATTTCCAAACACATGACCCGTATTCATTTTTTTGACAAATAAGAAACCCAAGTTTCACACAATAATATTAATATTATTTAATAATTTTATAATAAAACATGTTAATATTTTATTATTCATAAAAATTAATTTTAAATTTTTTTCAATTCTTTTTTTTTAAATATTATATATATTTTATTATATTTAGTAATATTTTTTATTAAATTAATTTGTTTTAATCGAATATGACTCTAATACATATCCCTCTACTAGTAATTAATTGTATTCACACTTTTATATAAAACTAGGATCACCTATTTATTAAAAAAATTAACACGAGTTATATGTTTACCAATTGACCAAAACATAGGTCATATTTATAATTAATCCCTTAAAAAATAATTCCCAAACATCAATTATCATAGACCATGACAAGTGGTCGGATTTAATGAGAATGTACGAAGAAAGTCTCTTTCATGGATCCCATGTAAGAATGTTCAGTGTTGCGATGCATCCGACGACTTTATAGGGCACTTCTTCCAAAAAGGGTAGCACAAGTTAACACATATAATTAATGGATAAGCAACAATTAGAGTTGTATTACTAGATGAAGAGGGAAAACGGATAATGGGATACTCACATCAAATTATTCATATAGACATGTTAAGCCTTGAGACTCGGGGATTATACTGGGATCTTCTCTATTGCAACAATTTAGGGCTCCAAAAAATACATGCATACACAGATTCGGAACGAGCATTTAAATACTTTCAAATTGGTAACATACTATCAGATCTAGCCTCAAGGATGTCGACCATAGAGGAAGCGGATGGGAGGGTCTTTTTTGTGTTGCTTGAAGCAGCGATGTGGAAGGGTCGGTTAGATTCAGTTTTACTAAATACACAACCAAACTATAATTTACAATTTGTTATTTTTTCCTCTTATCTTAAGTCAAATTATTAAATAACTGTTTGGTTCGACTTCAATTACGGATTACATGAAAATCGAAATTAGAAAAAAGAAAAAAATTGTTTAAAAATGTGGACATTTAAATATACTTTTCAGTAAATCCATATCGTAATAATTCATAGTTTGGCACATATTGCCATTACAAGAAAAAGTAAAATTGATAGTTTTTTTTAATATTGTTAGAACCGGTTCGGGGATTAGCCAGATATGTTAGGGGGTTAAGGGTCAAAGGATTCAATAAAAAACAAAATTAAAATTATAGGTCTTTGATATAATGTAAGTATGTAAAGGGTTGAAAATTATAAATACAATATTCAAAATAACAAATGATGAATTTTTTCAAATAAAAACATCATCATATGTGGCATATTAATTTTTTATGTACAATCTTACACAATTAGTAACAAGTAATTAAACTCTTTTCAAAGCAATTCTTCTCTATGGCATAATGCATAGGATTTTTATCTTCACATATAAGCTTGGATCAATCCTGATTCGAACTGTAACTTCCATGCTATAAACAATATAATCCTGATGGGTAAGAGTTACCTAGTATTTATTTGGCGATGTCTTCCTCTATTGAATTCTTAAAATAACTAAAGATAAAGAGAAGAACAGAAGCATAACGGAAGTCCCACATTAACAAAGCCCCTTCACCAAATCATCCCGCATTTTCGAAACCGATAAAAAGAAAACATATGTTGTAAATCTTAAATCTGCAAGGCAAAAAAATGCTGTAGGAGTCATACTAAATAAACACCCGCCAGTGCATTGAAATCTTGAACACCTTCCATGTTCGTCTTGTTGTGGGCTTGTAATTAAGCTCGTTTATGAGATTTGTAAATTAATAGAGTCTAAAATTTATTTCGACATTTTTGAATCAAAAGACCAGGATGGTTTGCTCCAGATACGGTTAGACAGCCTAGGTTGACTGGTCAGTTACGGTTAGACAGCCTGGGTTGACTGGTTAGTGGCGGTTCTCTAACAATCCAACTTTTAGAAAGGATTGGCCTATTTTATTGGCTGGTTTTGGTTGAATTGGTTGATCTGGTTTTTATAATGTCCAATTCCAGATAGGTTATGAAGAATAAAAAAAAAAGGTTAAGAAGAATGAATAGAAGATTGAGAGATTAAAAAAAGGTTAATATATTTGCCTGCAAGAAAAACTATCATCTTATCATTTACAACATGGGATGTTTGAAAAGCAGATAAAAAAAGTACTAATTGTTGTGATTTCGTTTCGAAAAGACAAGAAAAAAATCGCATTCACAACCTCCAGCTTTCAAATGCAAATTTTGAAAAAGTATAAAAATTACAATTATGATCAACCATTTTAAAAATTTATATATTTAAATTGCTTTCATAAGTTGTGATTTCATAAATAATATAATATAAATTACAAAATGTTTCTACTTATACCACCTAAGACGTGTAATTATAAAAGTAAAAAACAAATTTCATTCACATGTAGAGTGAGAGAATGTAATAGGGTCACTGGTCACTCCACAAATGTAGCTTTAGGGTTTTAAAATTTCTTTTATTACATAATATCCCATTACTAGCCTCTCGCTACACGATTTCATCCTTATTATTCCCTTTAGTAATTTTTTTAATGGGCCAATCTAATTTTTTAGTATAAATAATAATAAACATATCATTGCACATATGTGCGTGGGTAAAAAAGAGACTTTGTGGTACGCCTAACCTTACCTACATATGAACACAAGGTTAGATACATAACGAAACATGACTTCTATTAAGTATCTCCGTCTACGCTACGAGAACGGTAATGCTGCATATGCTCTCTTTCTCCTACAATCATTAAAGTTTGGAATCAAAATGCTTATTGACTTAAGCATCAGAATGGTCACGTTATGCCTAACCTTGGCGTGCCATTAACCGTATTTTGTTTTGCAGGTCTATTACATATTGAAGTCCAGCACGTATACTCTCCATAACTTTTACTAGATTAGAACTAACAATAAATTATAACTAAATAACATATATTGATTTTAATTCTATGAACTGCGTTGCCCTA
This sequence comes from Combretum micranthum, assembly GCA_024138025.1. Lineage (NCBI taxonomy): Eukaryota > Viridiplantae > Streptophyta > Magnoliopsida > Myrtales > Combretaceae > Combretum > Combretum micranthum. Next base: position 72,559 of record JAMXBD010000335.1, on the reverse strand, counting down.
AGAGATAACAACTTTCTTGTCCCTTCTCCAATGAATAGCTTTCCTTGACGAACCACTTAGTTTCCATAGAGTAGAGCGAAGGCCACACAAAGAGAAATAGATCATAAAAACGATTTGCACGACGATTGACAAAACTCCCCCTCGATTATCATGTAGTAGCGGGACTTATAAAAATGCAAGGTGCAAGTGTACAATGCATGACCAGTTTTATTATAGTAAGATAATTATTAGTTTAGTTGTTTAGTGATCATTCAAAATTTTAAAGACACTCAGAAAATCTATGTTACAACATAATAATTAAATAGACAAACAGTAGTATAATCTCTTTACATTTAATATGTTGGAACAACAAACATACCACCGAGCACATACAAGCAATTCCTAAACCTCATGCATGGGTCACTTCAATATATATAATATATATATATTATATATATTAAATGAAGTGTAACTATTGTATGCACACAATGCAAAAGATAATAGAAATAGTCACATGGTAACATTGGCTGGTTAATTGAAATAAATAATCCTCAAAACATAACCTACACTGTATTGAGATTCCTCCTATATAGAGATTATAAGATAAAGGGATTATTAACTACACATATGAAAACCCATATTAAAATTCTATTTTCTATGTTTCGAGTTTTTTTTTTCCCTATATTTATCCCATTATAGGTTTTAAGTTTTCGACTAGGAGTTTGGAGGCACATTTCAAGTGCTATGATGTGGTAATGTATCTACATTTATATCTTAGATACGCTTTAGTGTGTGTCCATTAGTTCCTTTTTTGCTAGATTTATTAATTCATATACAGGATAATTCCTATATTGATTATCATAAGCCAATATTAAGTTAACACTATCAATAAAGTATAATTGCAAAGTTATTTATTTATATTATATTAGTAGTGTCATTTTATTGGTGACAAAAGTATCATTTCATCATCTCAAAACATATACCTTTTATTTGATACTTTTTATTGCTATAAATTATATTCCCAAAGTGCAATAATACTTTCATAATGACAATTGCGTTAAATGTACCTAGACAACTCTATGGTAATAAAGTGTAAAATCAAATACATCCACGCATTCCCCCTATATCAATAAAATTATCCAAATACTTCTTGTAAATCACTAAGTAGATATATCTAGAGTTGTACATGGTACGGTTCGATTCGATTCGGTTTGCTCCTCGAACTAAACCGTATCATATTTTACGGTTTGGTTTTTCCTTTAAATTTGAACCTAACCATACGGTTTGATTCATAATTTTTTCAAACTTAAAAAAACGGTTTGATTCAATTAGGTTTGAAGTTTGAACCGTTTTTAATTATAAAATAAAAAATATATTCTATCAAAAAACTTCTATTACATATTTCTTATCACTAATGCAAATATAAACAACAATATTTAAAATGAATCATTTACTAGATAAACATGTAAAACTTAGAGGAAGAACATAATTGTGACTAGTCTCTTTTTTTTTTTAATTATCTTGAACTATAATAGTATATTAGAATTTATCCCAATATAAGGAACAAAATTTAATTCCTTGTGTGCTTCTAATTAACATATTATCAATTATATGAAGCAATAAGTAACTAAATAATAAAAGTAGATTAATTAGTAGGACAAAGGGAAAAAATATTCAAGAGTTAGAATAGTAGAGACTGAAATCTAAAATCTAAAATCTAAAATCTATCTTATTTGTAGAAAACATAACAATTAAAACATAATATAACAAATTTAATTTTATTCTCATGAATTATACATATCTAAGTCAAAAATTTTAAAAACAATTAATTTTTTAATGAAACAATTAAAAGTAAAAATAATATGTTTATTTTTTTTAAATATGTAAAATGGTTCAGTTCGATTAGAACCATACGGTTCGGTTTAAGGTCCCAACCAAATCATGAAGCATTTGCTATTCACCGAAACATTTCAAAAAAGAACCGAAATTTCGATTCTATTCACGGTTTAGTCGGTTTATTTATTTATTTATTTTTTTTTTTTTATTTTTGCATAGCCCAAGATGTATGTGTGGTTTATAGTCGATTTTGTCAATTTTTATTATATGGGTGTCTTATACATGTATTGCTCATTATATACTCTTATCCATAATCAATTTAAAATTATTTTAGGTGTCCATTATTATTCTAAAAATTTTCTTTGATTTCCTAATTGTATCGATTTTGCAATCTATATTCCATTGGTGGGCTTTACCTATGTCATTATGTTTTGTTGCTCTACTGTATCATAAATCTCTTGCTTTAGCAATTTGATAGTTGTTGCATTTAGTCTTAAATAATTATTCAATACTTCTGGTATTATTTTCCTTAAGTGTTTATCGTTAAAATTGTTACATTATATTTGCTTTTATTTATATACTTTTTTTATCATGAGGTATGTAATTTTTATGAGTTGAGTATGACCTACAACTAGTTACCGTGAATGCTGATTATCCTATTCTTTAGTAGACTCTACCATGATCCCATATAATATTTTATCTAATAATTTTGTTAGTACATCACATATTATTTTAGAACAAATCATTGGATTTTTTTTTTTTCTTTTTATTATTATTGTCTCATTGTCGACTTCATGTCCTTATATTGCCTTTTATAGAATCCACCCTTTCCTTATTATGTTCAATTTAAGTCTTATAAGTTAAGTACCATTATTACTAATCATATCTCGAAAACAATTTAATTCCTTTATTTATTTTAATGCAAAATTTTTTCTAATTTATATTGGTAACCTACTAGAAAGAAAAAATAAACAAGAGTAAAGAGCAATGAAAATAAAGAAATGGATGTACAATTACAAACAAGTAGGAGATTGATCCCTTAAGTTAAGTTCCTAAGTCAAACATCTCCAATAATAATAATAATATGGATATTAACCTATAGACATGAATACTTGAATAGGTTTTCAGCAAAATTGAACTAGAAATGCGATCAACTCATTAAAATAGCCAAAGAAAGGGCAGCTAGCTCGAAGGGAGCAGGATGGAATCAATCTTTGGTCTACATACATATATTTCTTTAGTCTATAAGATGGAATCAATCTTGTTAAACAAGTTTTTTTTTTTTTTTTTTTTTTTTTACAATACTTAGAATAAATAAACCTCCTCTAGACTACCATGTGGTGGTAAGTACAAGAGAGGTTTTGATAACTCGTATCACAAAGGAAAAAATAAATTCAAGAGCACACAAAAATATTTTAGTTGTAGCAGATAAAAACCAGAGTTAGACTGCATCATCATAATAACTTAGCTCATATAAGCAACTACCTAACGAAGAAAAATATATAAAAATAAAAGAAACATGTTAACAGACTACTAAAAGCAAACATAAACAGAGCACAGAACACTCTCTTGTGTTCAACCACAAAAATATCAAGATCGCTCAAGTTATTACTAATTCCGCCTTCCATTCGGATTGAGCAAGTGCATGATATCTAAAGTAATCACAGCTCTAAGTTGAAGAGAAAGCCAAGAGAAAAGCTACGTGAAAGCAGCATCAGTGACTATTCGCCCTTCCAAATCCTCCGCCCCATGAATTCGCATTTATATTTGTGGGCCAATATTTCCAGTTCTATTAAGTCCTGCAAGAGAAGTAAATCAATGTTTAATGTGTAGTTACAAGTTTCATTGATCACTCCAATGTCAACTAGAACAAAAAACTTAAACTAAGCAAAGCCAAAGTACATTATGGAAGCTAACCTCTTCTTTAACAGAAGGATGTATTTTAGCCAATGATTGCTCAAAATGCAAGGTCTTTATTGTCCCCAACGAACCTCCATCACCATCCCCAGATGATCTCAGATATTCTTTCCAAGCAACATTAGCAGCTTCAGACACCTATTTCCATCATGAATAGTAATAAGACAACAAAACGCTAATGTTTCAAACTAATGCGCCACATTGAAACCTGCTGGCATTCATCAGGTCACACATCCAACAAAATAAGGGAAATGGAACCAGAACAAAAAGAAATTAAGCTGAAAAAAATTGACATCTGCAAACCACAGCTTTCGAATGTTTTTTCTAATATGGTGGGGATGCACAAAAAGGAAAGAGACATCACATAATGAAAGTGGAGAGAGGTTGAACAGAAGGAAGCAATGCATAAAAACAACGCAACCGAAGAAAAAATTATGAAAAATTGGGAAAAGGACAAACCAATTCGGAAAGGTCAGCAGCACTCAAATATTCACAAGCATCCATCCGAGCAATAGCATGTAAATCTACGTCAGGATCTATTGGCTTCTTTCTGCTACAAGCCTTTAAAATCAATTCACGCTCGTCTTCAGTGGGTAGACCCACGTAAAAAAGTTTACCAAGCCTTCCAGATCGTAGCAATGCAGTTTCTACAACATCGATTCTGCCACAAGAAACCAATAAGAGAAAACTAAAAATGAAGTACCAGTGGCAAAGTTGAAGGAAAACAAGCTGCACCTATTTGTTGCACCAATAACAAAAACACCACGATTATCATCCGGACCATTTAACTCTGAAAGCAACTACAAGATAAAATACAGAGTTTGGTTTGCTCATAAAAAAGTACATACAGAAGAAAGGAATTTAACTAGATAAACAGAAAAAGAGAAACAAAAAGTTAACAGATAAATAGAGAGCAAGAGAAAGAGGAGAAAGAAGGGAAGATAAAGCACATAAAATTTAACTAATGCTATTCACCTGGTCCACCAAACGCACCCCAACCCTTCCGCCTTCAGTTTCCCTTTGATTCGCTATAGCATCTATCTATATGTATATAAGAAAGACAAATGTAGCTCTGTTGCATACCAAGAGAATGACTAATTTTGAAAGAGGAAAATGGGGGTGGCTAGGCTTACCTCATCAAACAAGATTATGCAAGGAGAACATGCCCTAGCACGACTAAATAATTTTCGGACAGCCAACTCACTTTCTCCAACATATTTATTTAAGAGTTCGCGACCCTAAGCAGCAACCGAGAACAAAAATGCAACCAGAGTTAAAAAAAATAAATAAATAAGACAATAAATCATAGAGGACTTTACCACAGAAACAAACAGGTATCTATATATGCTCACCACCACCACCCCCCACACCCACAAAAAAAAAAAAAAAAAAAAAGGGCTCACCTTTATGTAAATAAAATTGGCTCCAGCTTTATTAGCAACAGCCTGGGCAATATGCGTTTTACGACTTCCTGGAGGCCCAAAAAGCAAAATGCATCTCTCTCTCTTCGGTTGGCCATGATAGTGCTGTCATATGATACCAACATCAGAACGTAGTAAAAAGGAGAAAAAATGAATTACAAGTCAAAAATCCATCATTGAGAAGAAACATTTTGAGAATTACGCACGAAGAAGGATTTCCTTAGCAACACAATATAGCTACCAAAGACATTCTTTTGGGTTGATTACCGACAGCTTGCTCAAACAAAAACATAAGTTTGGACAAAGCATCCAATATTAGAATTTCTAAACCTGGCATGACCAAATTCTAATCAAAGTATAATAATTTGGTAATGGATAGGGAAGCAGATCTTTATAAAAAAGGAAGATGAGTACGAATTTTAATTTCAATAAAATTTATGCAATTGCATTTTATTCAATAACTAATGCATTTTTCTCCTTCCGGTTGACAATTTTAAGTAGACAGACCTCTTGACACAATCATTAGAAACTAAGAACAAACAAAGATAATGTGTATGACAGCAGCATCCAGAAACTGCTTCTTAATAATAATTTTCATATTGCATTTATCAATCCCAATGATACAGAGGGCAAGTCGTTAATTGTTAGGGAGTATGATTTGCAACACAAAAGATGTCGGTCAATTCGAAAAGGTCAATATTGGTAACAAGCAAAAGACAACAATTACCTCATAAGACTTTGGACATTTTATACATTTAATTATACAGCCCTCAAGCTCCTCCTTAAGAGAATCAAGGCCACCAACGTCTTCCCATGTAACATCAGGAATTGTAGAGAAACCTTCTCTTCTAGATGAAGGCTGGAATGTTTTCAGTGCTTCCTGAAGAGCCCAACAAAGACAAATGAAACACAAAATTAGTAAGAAAATCGATTGAACATAATATAAGCAGGGTATTTAAAATACATATATATTAAATATATTTACATCAGTGCTTTTGGTGTAATAGCCCTTTTGGTTCTCCACTTAATCATAACACACACAGAGAAACAAGGGGAAAAAATGAAAAAGAAAAAGACAAGGACACTGAATTATTTGCGCAAGTATTTGTGCTTTTTTCGATTTCACTAGAAAATGACAAGTTTCAAAAAGGTTAATTACTTAAAAATAAAATCATTTATAGCTCAAATCACCTCAATGTCGGCCACTGTGATTGAATGGTTTTCTAATTCCTCTGGCATCCATGGACGCTGCCACCATTTTTCAGCATCTTCCTCGTCAAGATCAATAGGAATGCTAGACATTCTTCGATCAACGATCCTTTTGTTAGCAAGTGAAGCAGCCTTGAGAATCAACCCAGCCAAATCCCCTGCCACATACCCTGGCGTCATCCTTGCTATTTTCATGCGATCGATAGGACCTTCTATTTAACTTTCTTGGTGGGAACTGAAAGAATCTCGCCCTTGTATTCTCATCTGGAACACCCAAAAATATCTCGCGATCAAATCGACCAGGCCTTCTTAAGGCAGGATCCAAAAAATCTGGTCTATCAGTTGCTGCAATGACAAGAACAAGCCTTGTTTGATCTGGGAATTTTGCAATTCTGCTTCTTCGCCGGTGGCTTGCACTTGTATTTGACATTCATCCATGCAACTCAACAGTTGTCTTACAATTCGCTGCTCCATTCCCTTTTGCAGGTTTTCTCTTTTGGAAGCAATTGCATCAATCTCAACAATGAATACTATTGATGGTGTGGCTCTGTGAGCTTTCTGGAAAAGCTCTCGAATGTTTTCCTCCGATGAACCTAAGTTCGAGAACAAAAGTCTTTGTAAGTCTGGTTACCAAACTTTGTTTTTAAAAATTGGTGCAAGTCATCCTCGGGACTATAGAGATTACCAAAAATCATAAACAACAAATCGATTGCTAAAAAAGAACAGCATTAGATTCTCTAAACTAAAGGAAACTAAACCCAAATTATTATAATTATTAATACAAAAGAAAAATAAAAAAGAGGCAAAGCAAAATTTTTCATTTCTTCAAGCCAATAGAGAAATAGAGAAAACAATAACAATAAAATAAAGAAATTGTCAAAGGTACTCTCATTATTTTTCATGGTGATAATATAACTCTCCCCGCCTCACTAAAGAAAAAGAAATTGTTTGGCTCTAATACCAAGTGGGGCTTGCTCTGGAAGAATAGGAACTTAGCTTTTTGGAGCGAACAGAAATCAGATGTAGATGTATTTCTTGGTTCAAGCAGATATTAGCTTCATTCTCATAAGGTACATACAGTAATTTAGATCAAGTCTGCTACGTCTTAGTGACTTTGACTTATGCCTACACCATTGTCTAGTATACCCTGAAATAAGAAGAATTTATCCCTCAATGCTGGTTTGGATGACTCAATTTCTATGACTTACTTTGTCAATTTTTATTACCTGTATATTCAAAAATATATAAATCAGCTGGCAATAGCATTATATACCTCCCGTAATGGGATGGAATGGACGGCCGGACTCATTGGCCATTGCCTGAGCCAAAAGGGTCTTCCCACATCAGGAGGTCCACTCAACAAGATTCCAGTTAGCGGCCTGACCCCGAGAGTCTCACACAACTGGATGACATAACGGAATAATCACCCGCTCCAAAGGTCCGACAACAATTCCTTCATTCCTCCCAAATCCCTAAACATCGGTCGTCTCTTCCTTCTATTCCCTGAGAGAGCAAGTCCGGAGGGTGCATTATTCTCTCTCATCAATTTCTCGGAAATTCTTGTGGAATTTACTTGTATACGTTTCCCGAAGTCCTAATTTAGTTAGATCGAAGGGCACTGTTGCATCCTCCGACGTACATATCGTCGTCTCCTCTCCATCACCACCACTGTCTTCGCTTTCCTTATATAGACTCGTCTCCAACGAAACGTTGGACTTGTTGATCGTGTTTTGATACCGATAAGACCTCCTCGGATGCATGCTCTCGATCATCTTTTTACTTGAACTGATTCGATTGAACTCTTCTTCTCCATTAGGGTTTTGAGGATCCCTCTTGCGTTTCCGGTTTGGAGAACATACTAGGGTTTGACGGACTATTTTGGTGAACTGTTGAAGGTCCATACGAGCATACTCATTGTCAAGTGAACGGAGATGAGCAACACTTTGCTCGACGGTCATGTCTTTGTGCTTGCAGGAATCCAAATAGCGTTGGAGCTTGCCCAGTAGCCTCCGCCGCATGGTGCTGAGCCAGGATTATGGATCTAGGGTTGGCACCCCAGGGAACTCCAACGTATGTATAATTGAAAAAAAAGAGAAATAATAATAATAATAATGTCCTTGTCCGCTTTTGAGATCCTGAGATTACAACTGAGCAAATCGTTATACATCCTTGGCCATTAAAAACCTATATACCGCTTCAAAACGGATTTTAAAAGATTAAAAAATATCTTATAAGTTGTTGGATCAGGCTTCAAGTTTATATATAACCCGTTGAAAACCCGACCAGACAGTTATTAAGGTAAAGAAAAGACTAAAAGATATTAAATTATTAAGTGAAAATGAAGTATTTACATTATTAATAACTTTTTAAAAAATTCATTATTTTGTTTTTTTAAGGAAAAAAATTTGAAAATCTTCCACTATCGGATTGGATCGGGTGGATGAGTAGGTTCCTTAAAACCCTGTAGGGTTGAGTTTTGGGAATGATAAGAAAAATCCATTGGGTTTAGGCTCCAAATAACCCGTTTCAAACCTATCCCTATCCGATCGCATCCCTAATCAAAGACTAAGCCATTGGAGTTCCATGGGCCCAATGACTAGGAAGGTTGTCGTCGGACAATGGCCCATGGTTGAAAATATATATAGACAACATAATTGAAAATTCATGTCAAGGTTGTGGCGGATGTTGAACTGATCCAACCTTTGATTATATATTTTAACAATTTTTATTAAATATGCTTAGAAATCTATAAATAGAATATCAATGATATTAAAAAACAACAATATAGTTCAAGCAAACTCAGTTTTATGATGGGTAAATGTAATTTTAAAATAAGATAATAGAAAAATACATGTAAGTTTCATTTTTTATTATTTATTTTTGCTTTTGGGTTTTAATATGTATAATTATTTTCCGGAATAAGTGCTAAAAGCAATCAAGATCAATCAATCTTCTTTTGAGACACACCTCTTATCAAATAGTCGTGCTTTTCATTTAAGGGGGAAAAAACAAAAATAGGCTAATTACACTGATGGTTTTACCTGGTCTATTAAAGACCATTTAAATCCAATCTCTTTGTCCAAAATTTTTTAGGTAATACCTAATTACAGGCAAAGATAACTAAAAGGCATATAAAACTTGATTAGATAAATATTAAAAAAAAGCTTATTATTTTTATTTTTGAAGAATCGTAGTTGTCTTTACTTAGATTTCTAGGTCATATAAAAAGCTATATATATTTATATATTAGGCTAGTTAAGATAGAATTGTCTCCATTCTTTCCTTCCACAATAGGTATAGTTATTGAAAATGCCATACATTCCTTAGCATAGTTGTCAAACCTAATCCAACCCAGGTGGTCTAATCAGGTTGTATCGGACCTAGCCATTATGTTGGTCCAATTTTTTATAAAATCTCATATGGTTATTAGCTCGTGACACATGGACGATTAGACCAGATTTTACAAAAAAATCAAACGAAGCTCACTGGGCCAAGATGCACAAGCAAGTGTATTAATATGGCATCCAATGGAGGAATGTGTACGAGCTTAATTACATGAACTCCAGGATGTGGGACTTTAGACTATGCAATACTTTTCTTTGTCACATTAAATGAATTGATCATCATTGGATTCTTGGCTTTGCACCTGCATATCTCAATGTATGCACCATTCTATAAGTGTATATTGTGATAATTATATGAATTACTTCCATTCTTTTTTCTTGGAATTAGGTGGAACATATCTTCCAGGTGGGGAAGTCTCCAAAAGTTTCAAAATAGACAAGAGAAAAAAAAAATTACATTTAATATATTTGTTTTCAAATAGCACAGTCAAAATTGTGATTTCTGAGTGATGGATATTCATATTGATCAAGTGTATCCAAAAAAATATGCAAAAAATATATCTGTAAGAGATGGATTACAAATGAACACTTCTTATTTAAAATATGTATATAAGCATCAAAGTGACAAATGTGATAGAACATTGAGAAACCATTTATCATTATGATGTAATGCTTAATTTCTATTTAGGTTAATATCATGAACGGTATCTAGAACTTCGCAAAATATGCATTGTAATTAGATATTTAAATAATTTAGTACCTGAAAAAAAAAAAACCTTTCATACATGCCAATAGTGATTTTGTTGAATTAGCTAACATTGTTATCTAAGTGGCGTATTATTAGCATGGACGAAAAATTCTTTTTTAAGTACTATAATGATCAATTTCAAAGTTCAGGGATCTAATTACATATTTTTTCAAAATTCAGGTATCATTCATGATATTAATCCTTTTTGTATTTACATTCTTAGATGTTGGAATGCATGACTTGTGTTAATTTTTTTGACAAATAAATAACCCAAGTTTCATACAAAAGTGCTAATATTATTTAATAATTTTAGAATGAAACATTTTAATATTTTGTTAGTCACAAAAAATTAATTTTAAATTTTTTTCAATTCTCTTTTTTTAAAAAAATATTCTATTATATTTAGTAATATTTTTTATTAAATTAAATTGTTTTAATCCAATAAGACTCTAAGACATATCCCTCTACTAGTAATTAATTATATTGATATTTTTGCATAAAACTAGGATCACCTATTTATTAAAAAAATCAACACAGGTTATGTGTTTACCAGTTGACCAAAACATAAGTCATATTTTTATAATTAACCCCTTAAAAAAAAATTCCCAAACATCAATTATCACAGACCATGACAAGTGGTCAGATTTAATGAGAATGTACGAAGAAAGTCTCTTTCATAGATCCCATGTAAGAATGTTCTATGTTGCCATGCATCCGACGGCCTTATAGGGCACTTCTTCCAAAAAGTATAGCACAAGTTAACACATATAACATTAATTACCATTTTACCTTGTCCAAGATGCCAAAGATCCATGAGAAACCCTTGACCATGCCTTAAGAACCTGTCCAGCGATACTGAAACCCTTTATCCCATAACCTTCATCAATTCCCTATTACAAATATGGAAAGAATGAAATGAGTTAATGTATAAAGGAAAAAACCTAAATTAACAACTGCATACACAAATCAACACGTAGCATATGAATAGTAGGTTTTAATCAGGAAAAACAACAAGTAAAACAATACAACTTCTTTGAAGTATCATTATCGGGAGAAAGATGTTGTTAGCCTATGCACTGATGCATCAATAATTAATGGAAAAGCAACAATTGGAGTGGTATTACTAGATGAAGAGGGAAAATGGATAATGGGATACTCACATCAAATTGTTCATATAGACATCTTAAGCACTAAAACTCGGGGATTATACCGGGATCTTCTCTATTGCAACAATTTAAGGCTCCGAGAAATACATGCATACACAGATTCGAAACAAGCATTTAAAATACTTTCAAATTAGGAAAAAGCAAGAAATAAATTTGCTCATGTTCTTCGTGCTTGCAAGGAAAGGATGTCTTACCTTGATCAAATTACTCTGTTCTATATATCTAAGCATGGTAACATACTATCAGATCTAGCCTCAAGGGTGCTGACCATGGAGGAAGCAGATAGGAGGGTCTTTTTTGTGTTGCCTGAAGCAGTGATGTGGAGGACGCTTCTACCACTCTCTCTACCGGCTATCTCTAATATTAAGACATAAGTTTGTGGTGGTGGGGTTGAATGTGGGCTTGTTTTGAGCAGCAATATGAGTTGGGTGTAGAAGGGTCGGTTAGATTCAGTTTTACAAAATACGCAACCAAACTATAATTTACAGTTTGTCTTTTTTTTTTTTCCTTATCTTAAGCCAAATTATTAAATAACTATTTGGTTTGGTTTCAATTACGAATTACATGAAAATCGTAATTACAAAAAAAAAAGAAAAAAATGTTTAAAAATGTGGACATCTAAATATACTTTTTAGTAAATCCATATCGTAATAATTCATAGTTTGGCACATATTGGCATTACAAGCAGAAGTAAAATGGATAGTTTTTATTAAAGTTTTATGATATAAAGGCTAATTAACTCATAAGCGTGATTGAGCTTAAGCAAGGCTTAAATGTTAAATCAAATTTAAATCAAGTTCAAGTTCATATATCAATATTATGTTAATTAAAAGAATATAACTTTTGGATATGTAGACCATAAGTCAATCTTAAATGTAAGTTGAATTGAAATCAAGTTTATATACCAATAAATTTATATAACTTTTAGATAAATCAAGACTTAACGAGTTTTCTCAAGTCGAATTCCAATTAATTTAAGCTCAAATAAAATTCTAAACTTGATCAAATTCAAAGTTGTCTTCTAAAATTTTTTGTGAACTTCAACTCAAGTTTAGTTTCATATTGGCTCAATTTGATCAAGTTATAGTCCTACGTATCTATTATTTACATCAATTTAATGATGGAATACATTGTATTTCAAAAGAAAGAGTGACTCAACAAAAATCCATCTAAATAGAAGAACAACAACATATCACATTGTTTGGGGAAAAAATAAAATATAAAAAAATCCAAAAATATGAAATTTTGAAAAATAATTCTAAAAATATGGCAGTAGAAATCTTGAGGTGGACTCATGATTCCATTTCTCATATGGCAACATGAGTTTGACTCACAATTTCATGTTATGATATAGAATCGTGAGTCCAACTTATAATTCCTTCACTACCCACCTGACTCTAGCCTTTTCAACTCATAATTCCAAACCCTTTTTCTTCCTCTTCTTCTTTTTCATTCACCACTTCCAGTCCCTTTCTTCTTCTTCTTCCTCTGACCAACTAACCTCCTCCACCTTCGACAATCCTAAACTCCACTGTAGTTATCATGTCAACTCACCTATCCATTTCCGATGATCTCAAAACCACTGCGACCTAATATCCATCCTTACAAGCACTAAGATCCATCTATTGCCAATCCAAAACTCCAAAAACATAGTAGTTGCTCACTGAGCCACTATCATTGTTCTTACACTTCGAACACATACCGAACACATAGCCACCAAATAACGGTATAACAATTTTAATTATATTTTCAATTTAAGATTACAATTAATAAATTGAAGTAAATGCTATAATATGTAATCTTGGTGATAAAATTTTAGGTGAAGTATATCATTCCTGGTCTAATATTGGTAATATCATTCCAAGGCATAACTTTTAATCACTCTTGTCTAAGTAAACGGACCATGAGACTTTTGAAATACTTTTACATTTTTTTTCCATATTATTCCAAAATCCCATTAAAGAGTCTAAAACACATTGTTGATCTTGTATATTGATCATAGAGACAATTCAATGGAGTGGTTTGCCATCTTGCCCATCATTTTAAGTATAGTTGCCCAGGAACCATTAGAAACCATGCGTACGTCCTTATGGGTTATAATATTTTAAATCAATTTTGTTTATTTTCGATCTAACAATGAAATCATGTGCTCTTTTTGCAATATTTTATAGAAATGTCTGGTTTTTTGGATATTTTTAAACTACTTTTTGCCCTTTTTCCTGCCTAATTGCCATAAAATAAATAAACCAATTGTTTTTAAGACATGTACGAGTGCGAGCACCCTGAAATGTGAGTACAACGCATCCCGTGTCCTATTGAAGGACATAATAAATGCCCCATATATCACGCCCCATAACTTGTTCACTTTCCCGTAACGAATAAAAGTGAATTGAATTCTAATTCAAGAGGAATGTAATAGGATTGTAATGACTATTATGATTTTTCACTCGGTGTGAAAAATAAAAGAAATAATTATTGGAGTGAAAGATAAAATATCTATAATGCCTTTTATATGTATTATAGAAAAGGATAATTGTATAGATGATATTTTCAAAATGAGGACATTTATGACAAAGTTGGAAAATAAACTATTGAATGACAATTCATGGATGTGGGAAATGAATTGCTATTCATCATTTTATATAACAGCAATTTATTATGAATTATCATTTCCCTCAAGTGAACACGGCAATAGCAGTTTGCGTAGAATGGTGAGGGAATGGATAGCAATTCATGTCAAGTGAACAGGCTGAGCATTAACAGTTTCACTATGTATAGCATTTAAGCATTATACGAATGGGCTATCATTAACTATGTGGATTACTAACTAATTTCATATTAAGAAATTCTTACTTAAGTTTTGTAAATAACAGTATCTAATAAAATTATACAATCATATCATTAGAAATGATCTCTCTTTAATAGATGGGAAGCCTTACAACAAATATTGTACACTTATAAAAATGATAATGAATATCGAATTTATTTAAATGTCCAGCTCATCCGGTCTCTCACCAATATCCAACCCATAGACCATGTAATCATAGTATCTAGATCAAATCATCCTTATAACCTGGAAAAGAAGAGGATAAGCCAAAGTCTAATACAAAAGTAATACAAGAACACATGATATAATTTCACACATTTATTCTAACACAAATGCAACAATCAACAATTTAAACCTCTAATTTTGGTGTAGTAAAAAAAGTGGAGTACTTATATTTCAACTACATGCTATGGGAATCTAGGATCCTAAGTCGCTGTAACTTCTTAAGGGGTTGATATAAACGGTTCGGATACCTTCCTAGAATAAATTCTAAGCATGTAACCTTGTCTAGCAATCACAATCGTTATTCATCTTTACCTATCACAGTCCATAATATAATATGGTCAATTTGTCTGATAAACATGAACTATACTACATTACTTCTCTTAGATTCAAACAGACGTTACCTCGGTATTGTTCACCATGTAAGGTTGTCACCACCGATAGCCTAAGCCCCTAAATATTGAGCTATCATAGCCATGTGAAGTTGTCACTCCTCAAACCGGATTAAATGATACAAAGTACACTCAAAGTATTTAATTAGGTTTTCTTCAAGTATTCATTTTGGAATACCTATCCTAATAAATAACACATAAGTCACTGCGTACATACAACATGATACAAAAGATACTTGTCTATTAAAGAACCGATGTCATAAGAATGTAGAATAAAAGGAGAAAAGATAAAATTTTTATTAACTATCTGTTTCGATTCAATTACTAAATTATTTTATATTAATCAATTAATTACCCTATAATTAATTTGTTAATTCCTTGAATTGATTTTTAATTAAATCCATTGGTTAATTATATACTAAATGTATACTTATCTAAAAGTGTAATGGTTGTGCTATGGGTGTATGGGGGAGGCTTATATGCATGTAAAAAGGGGCTAGCCAAACCCAATGGGTGTATGGGGGAGGCTTATATGCATGTAAAAAGGGCGGGTGTAAGTCATGTGGTTCCCCAGCGGTACCACGTCACAGTAGTAGCGTTACAGCACCACACGGGTGCTTCCATCCACTGCTACCTGTGGTGTGAAGGAAGTCCCACTTGGGTTTGGCCAGCCCCTTTTTACATGCATATAAGCCTCCCCCATACACCCATAGCACAACCATTACAAAGGGGCTGGCCAAACCCATGTGGGACTTCCTTCACACCACAGGTAGCAGTGGATGGAAGCACCCGTGTGGTGCTGTAACGCCACTACTGTGATGTGGTACCGCTGGGGAACCACATGACTTACACCCGCCCCTTTTTACATGCATATAAGCCTCTCCCATACACCCATAGCACAACCATTACAAAAAGTCTATCTCCAATATTGACTATTAAGTTTTATTTGTCAAATTGATTTCAAGGTACTAGGTGAAAACCAATATATATGCTATTTATTGAGCTGATTTAATTTTTAACCATTCAAATTCTTTTATTTGTATTTTGTTTTATTAAATTTTATTGTGAATTGGTTGATCGAAAGGGTGAAGAAATTGGAGTGAACCTTCGATCAAACAATGACTAGAGTTGGTTCAATTATGAATTGATTTGGTTCATGCGAACCACACTATTCACTATATATTATTATATATGTATCTTATTTATTTATTAATGATCAAATTAACTTATTACTAAATTATCATATCCAATTATAATTATTTTTAATTTTTTATAAATGAAAGGTCATAACAAGTTTTCACATTTAAGGTTCACTCAACAAGATCAAAATAAGTTTGGGTTAATACAAAAAATAGTACCTAAACTTGCGTAAAAAGTTCAATCAAGTATCGGAAGTTTTGTTTTGAACAGTTTGTGCCTAAACTTTCAGGAAAAGTCCAATCAGGTACCTAAAGTTTGGGTTGACAATTTTGGTACATAAACAAAGTTTTCGCATACTTTTTTAGACCTGATTGAATTTGCTTTAGGTATGCAAAAAAAATTTCAAAAGCCTTATTCATGCACCAAAATTGTAAAAACCGAACTTCAGGTATGAAAAAATTCGTGAAAACTTTTTAGGTATCAAATGTTCAAAATAAAACTTTAGGTACGTAAGTGAAACTTTGCGAAAATTCAAATACATTTCATCATTAATCTAAAAAGTTTCTACAAGTTCATGCTAACTTTGATTTAATTTTTTAATGCTAAATCTGAAACCTTGTGTTTATGATCTGATTTCATGTTGATTCCATGTTAATCTAAGAATTATAAACTTTCAAGAACAATTAATTTCTAAAAATGAATGAAAAACACATTTTAGGCTGAATTTGACTTAAAATAGATATAACTTGAATTTTCATGAAGAAAACTTTGAATGGGAGATTGACGATTATTATGGACATTCAAACTATTTTTCGAAAAATTTTCAGAAACCTAAATTCATATAAAACCAATTTCAACTCTCATATCATTATGCATATATTCTTTTACATCATTCGACGTTTACATGATATATTATATATATATAATGATAAATCTTAGTATTAAATCCACATCAATTATACATAGTAATCACATATTTTCATCATATTATTGTTTTAATCCAAATATATAATTTAATTAACCAAATCAACACAATCATCGTATTGAATAAATGAATCAATTTAAAAATAATTTTATTTATTCATATAATTATATCAAATTCATTTTTAACATCTAAACCCAAGATCATACGCAAAAACACAATCACTCATTAAATTACAACTATCAGTTACTGAAGTAAAGATTACATACTTTGTTGTAATAACTCATAATAACCAAAGACCTAAACTACTGCTATAATACTTTGAATGCAATTTGTTAATGCTTTTACTCTTCCAAACTCCTCTTGTTCTATAATTTATTTTCCTTTATTTTGTTGTTAGATTAGGTATGGATTCTTAAATAGAGAAATAGGTTTTTGTGTTTAGGATTATAGAGAGACAAATGTAACTTCGAAGAAGATTAAATGAGAAAGTTGCAAAAGAAGTTTTAGAGAATGACTTGTAGAAGAAGATAAAAACGATGGAGAAGGTTTAGGAAACATATTGATGAAAAAATGAAAGAGGAGAGAAAATCAAGGTTTATGTATATGAAACTAGTCGATAAGTTAAGCCAATTACTAAAATACCATTAGCTTGTTATGTGCACCTTAGCTTCTAATTTAATTAACTTGATATATATAATTCTAGTCAATTAATGTGGTTGTTATAATTAACACTTTAAAATATTTAGTCATAAGTTGAAATTTATTAATTAAATTAATTCTTATCAATGTAAATGATATTTTTAATTAAATAACTTGTTATTTAACATAAAATATTTAACTAGAATTAAAAAATTCAAATTCACTTGTAATTCCATGGTAAATTTTCACACATACCAAATAAATGTCTCAAGCTAACAAAAAAATACACAATTAAGCGACGATAATAAATAAAAAAACAACAAAAATAGAGACATAAGATGTACGGGAAAGCCCTCCTATGTAGAGGAAAAACCACAGCCTAAACTTCGAATCAATTCCACCATAAAAAAATCAATAGGTACAAATACTCGCAAGTAAAATTCACCCTTGAGAATTGGTAATACAAAACACTTGAAATATTTCTATAGAAAAATCCCTCGAAAAATCCACTCTTGAGATAACTTGGCACAATATATGAGGAAAAAAAAGAATGGGGTGGAAAGGAATGGTACAATAAATTATAATGTTTGATTATAAGGTAAAATAAGAAGCAAGAATAAGTAATCCATCAAACTTGTACTCCTTAACGAGGGGAAGTGGTCACGACTCTAATATGGGGCCTAAACAGGATTTATCTAAAGCCATCATATCACGTGTGCACCCGTAACATGAGAGCCTCTTGTATGTCAGAGTATACAAGACTCTATTATTTATAAAAGTTTATCATACAGGTGATATAATATATTACATATTTCAACTATGAAATTTGATTTTCCAATTTCCACCAGGATCGCAGAGAACGTATCCCCCACCAAATAGTGAAATTGTTTCCAAACTACAACATACAAAATTCAAAATTCATCTAATTTACATTCTAAGTTTCCATATCCTATATCTCTATCTTCAATAAAGTTTGTTGGAGAAGCTCTCTTCACACATTCCTAGCCCAATCCCAGCTAGTATAATCCTGCCAAAGAAACTGTTGGGGTGAGCGAACCACGGGCTCAGTGAGTTTCATTCCTCACTACTACCGTCACGCAAGATTCAAATATTAATTATACACTCATGCAAATCTACTATACGCAATATAATGCATACGTGATGAATGCAAGCAACACATCTATGGGGGTCCGGAGCCATAACGATGTAGATTTACCTGTCTACACTTCAGTTAGTCTCCCATACTTACCCGCATGGGACACCTCGCCTTAACCGTACGAGCTGCCTGGTGGTTTTCGTCCATCCAGACTCACCCATGCTTAACCGCCATTGGTAACAACAAATATTCCCCAACGTGTTCACGTGATTACGTTGGTTCATATTTAAATACAAAGCCAATTTAAGGTCATTCTTACAATCCATCCACCAATCTATGGTGAATCGCACAAGTAGACCCGACGCGGGTAACATCTACTGCAAAAAGAACCATCACCTATAAAGGTGGAATCCGGCGGATAGACCCAAATGCAGTAACATACTATCGCCAAGTGACCAGTGGACCCAAATCAGCCACATCCACTGTCACAACAATACTCGGAAATGTCCCATGTTTTATCTCAAAACTCTTTTAGTATAAATTCTTCCTTTCCAAAGGATAAAAATAACCTGGAATATTCCAATCGGATTCTTAAAATACATTTCAAAATACTTTTGTTTTCAAAATTGGGACATGTTCCTACAAGGGATCAAGCACATGCGACGATTATATCCAATTAGTTTAGTCGAATAATTATCTTTATCCATTTATGCGGGTGATCATGCGGATGATAACACTCATATCAATCAGTCATTCCATACAAGCAATACAATCAACATAAACAGCAAGCAGTACAATCACAAGCAAATAGTAGAACATCAGAATCCCTCACCTGTGGTCCTCGCTAAGCTACTGGCAGTCCGGAATTGATCTATTTTCCTATGAAAGGAATACAGATTTATTATTGGATTATTTCTGTAAGAGAAGTCTTCCTATATATAAAAGTGTTGATCTCTATCGTCGGATATTAAATTAAGCTGCATATTAATTACTGTATTGTTAAATAATTTAGTTGAATTCTTATAGGTGCCTAACTGTTCCGTATTGGTATTTGGTATAGTTTTTTATTAATTGGCTATCTATATTTTTATTTAAGAGGTTTGACTTTTCTTAAGTTCTACTGTTTTTAATAGAAGATTTTTATTTATTAATTCTTTGCCCGTCAACCTTATCTGTCCCTCAAATTGGTATTTCTATTATTTAAGGGTATGCTTTAATATCTATATCTTCAAAAGTTATAAAAATCGTATGTAGATATATCAAATTTCTATTATATTTCATTTTTATTTTTGTTGTAAACAAGTTAAGTGTAATACTATAATATTATTAGTAATATTAGTACGAAAAATCAATATCGGTTAGTATTAAATACAAGTATAATAATAACAACAATTTTTAGATAACTAGTAATTAATACCATAAGTGACAAAAGTAGAATTGATGATAGTATAATTATAGTGACTTTAATGTAAAATAACATATTGATAACTCTAATGAAATATTAATAATACGGCTACTATAAACAGTAGTATTAATAGTAATAATCATAACTATATTAATAGAAATAACAGTAACATTGATATAAGTTTAAAAGTGAAACTGAGTGAATTTCTATTTGTGATTTCTTATTCGTTTTAAATCCGATTTCGTTGTTAAATAGTCGATTTGATAGTACTCGAAGAGTACTTTATAGTAGTGAAATTATTTTCAAGAAAAGAGACTTGTACAATTTTTAAATTTATGAAGAGAACATACATAGGTTTCAAGTGAATCCTAATAGTTGTAGTCGAAATTGTTTTGATCATATCCAACTCATTTCCAATCCGTTTTTGACAAATAAATAGTCGTTTTCGTAGTATTTTCCGAGTACAATCCATTAGTGGTCTTAGTTTTATTAAAAAAAAATCATAAGGGTGTGAACAATGCAAGAACAGTTCGCTATTCTCGTGTATAATCTGGCAGCTTGACCTCGTTTTTTGTTTTTGTAGTATCTAATTCGTTTTCTTATCCGTTTTTAACAAATAAATAGTCGATTTTATAGGATTTTTCGTGTTCTTTCCATTGGTGGGGTCGTTTTTGACTTATAACAATCACATAAATACAGTTTATTCGTTCTTTCTAGGGATACACATAAGTCATCTAAGTTTCGACTTAGCTTTGTCGTAGTTTAAGTGTAGTTTTGGTTTTTCCATTCTAAGATTGAATTTCTATACTTAAAAATCTTTTAAGTTGATGTATTTATATGCTAAATAATCTAAATATCATCAATACTATCATATCGATTTTGGTAAATTATATAAGTCAATTTCTAAATCTCAAACAAAATGAATATTTGAACTTGATATAGTTCTTACCTTGATTGGACAATAGGTGGGGTTTAGCTCCTCCTTCTTGATGAAAATAATTATCTATGGAGGGTAGTAAGAAGATGAGTAACTAAAGAAAAAATTAATCTAACTAAACTAGCTTATATATGTATATATTTTTACCTTGTTGAGCTTAGATTCATCTTGAATTGATGATATACCCAAGGCTATTTATCTTGGTTTTGTATGTTATTGAAGGAAAGGATTTGGTGTCCTTAAGGTGTTTGATATTTAGATAAAGATAGGAAGGAAAAATAAAGGTTTTCTACTTGGTTAGTTTCTCTCTTCAAAGCTGTCCAAGTGAGGGAAACATCAAGGAAAAAGGATTGTTCGAATTCCTATTTGTAGCTAAGTTTTTTGAGTAGATTTGTGGGAGTTAAGAGCTAAAATTGTGGCTAACTCAGCCCTATATAATTACTAATGTTAGGTTAGAGTTAGGACAGAAAAGAGAGTGTTTTTAGACTTAGGAAAATACAAATTCCAGCTGTTGTCTCGGGTAGAAATTTCATGCGAATTTGAGAATGAATTTTTGATGAATTTGTGTGAGATTTGTGGCTGATTCCAAAGGCCATTAAATGTGTTTGTTCGGTAGTTAATTAAGGTTGTTTATGTGTGTAAAATAGGGGCTCAATTTTGCAAGAAAATCGGGTCAAAATCGAGCTAAATCAGAGGTTAAATTCTAAGTTTGCTGCTGTATTTTGTTGAATTTTTCCTTTGTTGCAGCTGTTGGTTTGGGATTTTCAAGACAGATTTGGTGTTGTTTTGGTTGATTATTTGAGCTGTAATTCTTGGCATTTATATTGATTACATGTGGTTTATTTGGTTGGATTTCATGTCTTTTTCATGTTGATATTAGAGCTCAACTTTGATCAAAGTTGGATGAAATGGAGTGCTGCAGCAGTGAATTCCAAGCTCGCTGCTGCTGCTCTGTTTTCAACTTTGAGGGCTTGTTTTCCCTCTGATTTTGCTCTGCACGGTGATGGACGGTTGTGCGTGATGGCCAGCTGCTTGCTTGTGCAATGCAAACGCTGCAGCGTGAAGGCTAAGCCAGCTGTTCGCATCGTGTAAGTCGCCACTTTCTCGCGTGTGTGTGTGAAAAATGCGTGGCCTGCTGCTGTGTGTGAACGCTGGGTGTGTGGAGAAGCTACTGCTCGGTCAACTGCACGCAACGGGACAATTACACCGATCTTGCTACTGCTGTGTGTATTGGATTGCTGCGTGGAGCCTTCCCTTTTGCAGCGCGTGGAGTTCATCAGCAATTCTGATCGTGCGTGGGAGTTTGTAGCGCGTGGAGAATGGACTTCGGCTGTTTGTGATTTCCAGATTTCAGCGTGAGGGACTTGGCTTCATCGGTTTGCATGTGATTTTCATATTCTGTTCCAGTTTTAATATATATATATATATTTATAGTTAATTAAATTATATTGACCAATATTAATTTAAACAGATGTTTATATCGTTACGTACAAATTTTATCCAAATAGAACTATCTATGTTACTAAAAACTCTAATTTGTTTATATGTTCAAATTTTTAGTTTCGATTTTACACAATTAATTGTTTTTAAGTACTTTAACTTACACAATTACATTTTTCAAGTTCAATAAATTGATTTATGAACTAAGTATTAATTAATTCAGAATTCCTAACAAGTATAACAACGGTTTTGAAATTTTCGTTTCAGATTTAGATGGTAATTATTGATCGGTATTGGTTTTTATTATGTATTTATAATCCTAGTAATTCATTTTTGAATTATTGTTTTATACTGATAAGCTCTAGTAATAACTATATCTTATCGGTTTTGGAATTTAGAGTTTACTTTGAATTATATCTTGAATTATTATTTCAGGATACGAAATCGTTTTTGGTATATATTCAGGTCAAAGAAAGAAATTTTTATTCGGGTTTTTCAAGATACGAATGAGTTTATTATAATTCATAAATCTATTATAAGATTCCTATTGAATCATACATTTGATATTAATTTCACATTTGCTAAATTGTTCATCTCCCCGTTATGAAAATTAGTAAAGGTTACTTTAACAATTCAAGATTTTAACTTCTGAATCTCTAAGTCTTTTGATTGGAATATTAGTGTATTTAAATATTTATTTAAAATCTAGATTCTTAGATATTGATTATTTTACCAAACATTATATTTTACTGTATAAGATCTATTTATACTAATTTGTTATTAGCAACATATTTTTTATCTAGAGCTACTTAATAGTGTTATCAGATTTTGAACTTATTATTTCATTATTTAACAAGCTTATGATTTATTTTCTAAGTATGAGCTTAAAGAATTTAGTAATTTATATTAACAATTGGTTTATCGTCATTTTATAAATTATTTGAGATCATAGAAGTTACAGTTTTGTATTTCGAAATATTTTTATTGGTAACGGTTCTAATATTTCTATCTATAATCAAATTCATTCTTTGATATTTTTAAATCGAGAAAAATTTGGAGTGATTTTTACTACTTGTTCCAAATATTCTCAATAATCAAATATTACATTTTTAGTTTTTGTTATAATTAGATTATGAAAAATTTGGGGGATTACATCCTCCCCCCCTTAAGAGAAGTTTCGTCCTCGAAACTTGTAGGGGTTTATCTAAATTCCAAAGGAATTTCGTATTTGAAACTTATTCTATTGTAGAGATCTATCTCGTTTCTGTAGTCTTATATTTCTACAACAGTTAAACCAATAAAACGTTCCCTATTCTTTTGAAGTAATGGTAATAACATCAACAAAGTTTCCTTCTTTATTTCTCGTAAATGCCTTATTTTCTACGATATCAGTAAGATAATTCTTATAAAGGATCAAAAACAGAAACTTCATAATTATTTATAAAATTATTGACTATGATGAGTATATCCATCACTTGAGTTACTAAGATTTCCCCCTTTGTTTAATCTATTATCTCCAAAAGTATGTTTCATACTTACTACTATTAATGTTGGCTTGTTCCATGGAATCATTATAGTAAGGAAGAATATGATCACTGATTCCATTTCATTCTTCTGCAATTGTCCTAGATTTCTTCACTAATGTGATTATCTTGATACCTCTAGTAAGATCTCTTATCTTATTAAATCATCAACTAATAATTCTTCTATTTTTATCAGCACATATGTTGTAATAATTCTCCAAATATATTCATATCCGAATACCACTTAAAATACATCTGGTAATATATTTGACATCTCCTTGTTCGTTTTGTCTCTCATTTGTATGTTATTTCAGTCAATCATAGTAAAATAAAGACTAGAGCTTCTTCTGGTTTCTCCTCAATACCTTTTACACACTTTCATATCATCATAATCATCAACATTTCATATCATTATGTATTTGATTTCAGTACAAGTAATTTTGATATTCTCTAAGGCACTATAGTAAGTTGTACAAATCCTTTATTGGATATTCTACTTACCATACTTCTACTAGTTTCCTATATTTAGCTAGTCTAATCATTTGTAATAACATGAGGAAATATCATGTCCTTGTTTTCCACACATATTACATCTCATGACATTTCTCTCTTAAAACAGTGCTTCGCTTTATGCCCAACTTTTCCACAATAGGAGCATTTGCCTTTTAATTCTGGGCATTGTTGAGGACGATGTTCTTTGCTACACTTCCAACATTTGATATGGTAAGGCCTTATCACTGCAAGTTTATCCTTCTGTAATCTGAGCATTATATGTTTTCATGATTGCTCTTGGTTGATTCTTTGATTTTTATTGTCGTTTCCTTAGTTTTCTCATTCTGCCTTTCCAAAAATTTTTCCTTAGCATATTCTATGACTCTTGCCCTTTCCACGTTTTCAACATATGTATGCAGCTCATGCTCTTCCAACTTAGTCCGAGTTTCCGAGTCTAATCCATTTTTAAATATCTGTATTTGCCAAGCTTCATCGTTTCTTAATCTATGGGGAGCATATTGCATCAGTCTCTAAGTTCACTTTCATATTCATTAATACTCCTTTTTCCTCTTTGCAGGGTAAACAGTTCTACAAATAATTTATGACAAAGGCTAGCAGGGATGTATTCTTTAAAAATTCTTGTCTGAAGGCATCCCAAGTGATTGTTTGAGGCATTGTGTTCTTCTTGGTGTCCACCATATCCTCGCATCTTTCCTTAACATAAAAGTTCCATATGTTCTCAAGTGTTCTGGGACTTCATATGCCTCAAAGGGAGCGTTCTTTGGGCTAGCCAATCTTCAGTTTGTCAGGTTTATCTTCCTTCCATTAAAGAATTTATTCGATTTAATGAAGTCGGGAAGCATTGCACCTTCTGTTGTCAACAATTACCTAGAAAGGGAAAATTAGGTTACTATACTTTATTTCTAAGTTTTCCAAAAATCTATTTAATAGCGTACCAAGATCAAGAATTATCTTTTCTGTTTTCACCAATAATACTATAACCACAGGAGAAAATCCTATTTTTTCGTTTCATCTCCTTAATATATTATCCAACTTTCTAGTATATCACCAGAGGGGTTCTTGTAAAACTATAGGATATTTGGAAATATAACTGATATTTTCTCTAAATTGTCATGTTCACTTACCTATAACTATTGAGTTTCTTCGTCAGTTCCAGTTCATATGAGGAGGGGAAGAGATATATTTCGTGATCTAGCTAATGTACTTTTAATGAGCATAGAAGCTTGTGGTTTGGCTTCTAGTTAGGGTTGTAATGTCTTTCGACATTAGAATGAGATGTAAGATTTTGTCATTTACATCTTTGTGGACAATATATGCCCATGTGATACTTGTAATATTTATATATATATAGTCTAATCGTCTACATCTTTTAATTTATCAACTTAGTTTATCTACCCAGGTTCTACCCAATCTCACATTTGGTAGGTTGCTCCTATCTCTGACAACCTAGAGCTCTGATACCACTTCTGTCACGACTCTAATATGGGGGCCTAACAGGATTTATCTAAAGCCATCATATCACGTGTACACCCGTAACATGAGAGCCGTCTTGTATGTCAGAGTATAC
The DNA here is from genome assembly GCA_024138025.1 of Combretum micranthum. Lineage (NCBI taxonomy): Eukaryota > Viridiplantae > Streptophyta > Magnoliopsida > Myrtales > Combretaceae > Combretum > Combretum micranthum. The sequence continues at coordinate 46,313 of JAMXBD010000335.1, read as the reverse complement.
AAGACTCTATTATTTATAAAAGTTTATCATACAGGTGATATATTATTACAATATTTCAACTATGAAATTTGATTTTCCAATTTCCACCAGGATCGCAGAGAATCGGTATCCCCCACCAAATAGTGAAATTGGGTTTCCAAACTACAACATACAAAATTCAAAATTCATCTAATTTACATTCTAAGTTTCCATATCCTATATCTCTATCTTCATAAAGTTGTTGGGAAGCTCTCTTCACACATTCCTAGCCCAAATCCCAGCTAGTAATAACCTGCACAAAGAAACTGTTGGGGGGTGAGCGAACCACGGGCTCAGTGAGTTCATCCTCACTACTACCGGTCACGCAAGTTATCAAATATTATTTATACACTCATGCAAATCTATCTATACGCAATATGAATGCATACGTGATGAATGCAAGCAACACATCTATGGGGGTCCGGAGCCATAGACGATGTAGATTTACCTGTCTACACTTCAGTTGTCTCCCATACTTACCCGCATGGGATACCTCGCCTTAACCGTACGAGGCTGCCTGGTGGTTTCGTCCATCCAGCTCACCCAATGCTTAACCGCCATTGGTAACAACAAATATTCCCAACGTGTTCACGTGATTTACGTTGGTTCATATTTAAATATATATAATGCCAATTTAATGGTCATTTTACAATCCATCACCAATCTATGGTGAATCGCACAAGTAGACCCCGACTCGGGTAACATCTACTGCCAAAAAGAACCATCACCTATAAAGGTGAATCCGGGGATAGACCCAAATGCAGGTAACATCTATCGCCAAGTGACCAGTGGACCCAAATTCAGGCCACATCCACTGTCACAACAATACTCGGAAATGTCCCATGTTATCTCATAAACTCTTTTAGTATAAATTCTTCCTTTCCAAAGGATATAAAATAACCTGGAATATTCCAAGTCGGATTTCTTTAAAATACATTTCAAAATACTTTTGTTTTCAAAATTGGGACATTTCCTACAAGGGATCAAGCACATGCGACGAGTATATCCAATTAGTTTAGTCGAATAATTATCTTTATCCATTTATGCGGGTGATCATGAGGATGATAACACTCATATCAATCAGTCATTCCATACAAGCAATACAATCAACATAACAGCAAGCAGTAGCAATCACAAGCAAATAGTAGATCATCAGAATTCCCTCACCTGTGGTCCTCGCTAAGCTACTGGCAGTCCGGAATTGATCTATTTTCCTATGAAAGGGAATAACAGAGATTTATTATTGGATTATTTCTGTAAGAGAAGTCTTCCTATAATTTAAAGGTGTTGATCTCTATCGTCGGATATTAAATTAAGTCTGTCATATTAATTACTGTATTGTTAAATAATTTAGTTGAATTCTTATAGGTGCCTAACTGTTCCGTATTGGTATTTGGTATAGTTTTTATTAATTGCTATCTATTTTTATTTAAGAGGTTTGACTTTTCTTAAGTTCTACTGTTTTTAATAGAAGATTTTATTTATTAATTCTTTGCCCGTCAACCTTATCTGTCCCTCAAATTGGTATTTCTATTTATTTAAGGGTATGCTTTATATATCTATATCTTTCAAAAGTTATAAAAATCGTATGTAGATATATCAAATTTCTATTATATTTCATTTTTATTTTGTTGTAAAACAAGTTAAGTGTAATACTATAATATTATTAGTAATATTAGTATCGAAAAATCAATATCGGTATTAGTATTAAATACAAGTATAATAATAACAACAATTTTTAGATAACTAGTAATTAATACCATAAGTGACAAAAGTAGAATTGATGATAGTATAATTATAGTGACTTTAATGTAAAATAACAATATTGATAACTCTAATGAAATATTAATAATACGGCATACTATAAACAGTAGTAATAATAATAGTAATAATCATAACTATATTAATAGAAATAACAGTAACATTGATATAAGTTTAAAAGTGAAACTGAGTGAATTTCTATTTGTGATTTCTTATTCGTTTTAAATCCGATTTCGTTGTATAAATAGTCGATTTGATAGTACTCGAAGAGTACTTTATAGTAGTGAAATTATTTTCAAGAAAAGAGACTTGTACAATTTTTAAATTTATGAAGAACATACATAGGTTTCAAGTGAATCCTAATAGTTGTAGTCGAAACTTGTTTTGATCATATCCAACTCTTTCCAATCCGTTTTTGACAAATAAATACGTTTTCGTAGTATTTTCCGAGTACAATCCATTAGTGGTCTTAGTTTTATTAAAAAAAAATCATTAAGGGGGTGAACAATGCAAGAACAGTTCGCTATTCTCGTGTAAATCTGGCAGCTTGACCTCGTTTTTTGTTTTTGTAGTATCTAATTCGTTTCTTATCCGTTTTTAACAAATAAATAGTCGATTTTATAGGATTTTTCGTGTTCTTTCCATTGGTGGGGTCGTTTTTGACTTATAACAATCACATAAATACAGTTTATTCGTTCTTTCTAGGGATACACATAAGTCATCTAAGTTTCGACTTAGCTTTGTCGTAGTTTAAGTGTAGTTTTGGTTTTTCCATTCTAAGATTTGAATTTCTATACTTAAAAATCTTTTAAGTTGATGTATTTATATGCTAAATAATCTAATATATCAATATACTATCATATCGATTTTGGTAAATTTATAAGTCAATTTCTAAATCTCAAACAAAATGAATATTTGAACTTGATATAGTTCTTACCTTGATTGGACAATAGGTGGGGTTTAGCTCCTCCTTCTTGATGAAAATAATTATCTAAGGAGGGTAGTAAGAAGATGAGTAACTAAGAAAAAAATTAATCTAACTAAACTAGCTTATATATGTATATATTTTTACCTTGTTGAGCTTAGATTCATCTTGAATTGATGATATACCAAGGCTATTTATCTTGGTTTTGTATGTTATTGAAGGAAAGGATTTGTGTCCTTAAGGTGTTTGATATTTAGATAAAAGATAGGAAGGAAAAATAAAGGTTTTCTACTTGGTTTTAGCTCTCTTCAAAGCTGTCCAAGTGAGGGAAACATCAAGGAAAAAGGATTGTTCGAATTCCTATTTGTAGCTAAGTTTTTTGAGTAGATTTGTGGAGTTAAGAGCTAAATTGTGGCTAACTCAGCCCTATATATATGTACTAATGTTAGGTTAGAGTTAGGACAGAAAAGAGAGTGTTTTAGACTTAGGAAAATACAAATTCCAGCTGTTGTTCTGTCACGCCCAATAGTACCCTAGTAGTAATATACATTATGATATAGCCTGATAATCCAGACGATATCAAATACACATATTCATACTAGAACTACTTTGGAAAGTGACGTATATTTAACAAAACAGGATCTTTTTGGTTGCGTGATAAGAAACGATGAAAGTAAATAAAATCATAATACCATAATTAAGTGCTACAGTCTGAATAATAACTATTACAAACCATAGAACTATCTAAGTTCTCAGATAATAAAATTGATGTACTAACATCAATTAATACATATAAATAAAGAAACTATTTTTCCTGTTTCTAAAACTCTTCAAGCTTTAGAATCATACCGGCTCTAAGCTCCTAGAAGCCACCAACCAAGGCTTAAGCGTCATCCTGTAAGGACTGTAGGAGTGTGAGCATAACCACGGGCTCAGTGAATAACCAGACTTATCACAACAAGCAAGTTATTATCAATCATATGCAATGCATCAATCAAACACATGAACAATTACAAGCTTGGACAAACCGGAATCCAAACAGGAAGGAGATTTACGCCCTCTCATCGGGGTTGAAGGAACCGATACCTGAATCACCTACCCAGGAGAAACTAAGTACACAGGAATCCATAATCCTCACAATTATTATCTCTTTATGTTAATAAAGTTTTAAACACTCAGTTCCTGTCTTGTACCTTAGAAACTCCACTAAGTGTTAGCCATTTCACAGCGATACCATGGGCGGCGTCCTTCGTTACCAGTTAGTTCCCATGGAACCGACAGAACAAGGTAAACTTGCGTAGAACTAATAGCCCATTGCCTAGAAAAACCAAGTATTACCAAGAACCGAAATTCTAACACTGATAGGTGTTCGTAAAAATATAATGCAGTTTATGCAAATCGTGCAATGCATGTCCGTTTCATTTATAGTACCGACAGTTGTTAATCAAGTTTAAGGCGACACAATTTACAAACAATCGTCAACATATTTCATACAATATTTATCATACAATAAGATTATCGCTTATATTATGATAGTTTGCCATGCAATCATACACCACACATCACGTTGTATTCCCATCCCGCATGCATATCAATTAGATATATACATATTATTTCAATTGCAACTATACTACAAGCACAAACAATGTAACAAGTCTAAGTCACTCACCTGCTCATGCTGATCAGTCGTAGTAATCGACCGGGAAATCCTCGACGGAGTCGAAATTACCTATTAAGATGAAATATTCATCAATAATATTTATAAATAGGAAATTAAATTCCTATGAGTGCTTAAGTGTCCTAGTTCGGTATTTGGTATTATTCCTATGGTTTATAGTGATTTCCTAAAGTATTAATTCTTATGGAAAAGGAATATCTATTGCTTACTTCTTTTAAGTTTCTTCGTTGGAAGATTGTTTAGAGAATCCCATTTAAACTTTCATTTAAATTAAGTTCTATTATATTTTATAGAAGTCTTGGCATGTATAATTTCTATGAATTGTTCATGACATTTTTCTTGTAATAAAGGACTTCTAATCATGCTTGTAAAGTTTGTTTTATCAAGCTTTATGTTCATATAAGGTCTTAGAAGCTTTAAACATGCATTTAGACTAAATTGGATGAAGTTTGAGTCTTGTTTTGTTCACTTCATCCTCAAATCCGAATTTACTATTATCACAATTATAAGACTTCTAAGTTGTTGTTTTTCTCTTCCAACAATATCTATGCATTCTCAACACATGATCCATCTATCCTCTTGAATTCATCAATAGATTTATGACCTTTATCAACCACAAAACTTTCTTCAAAAGCTCAATAATTCATCCTAAGGTCTATTCATAAATTTAACAAGGATAGGTTGTAATTTGGAGCTTACCTTGGATTGGGATGGAAGGAGGTTGCTCAACTTCCTCTTAAAGCAAGAATTAAACCTAAACCAAAAATTAGATGATGAGTTTCTAACTAAACACATTAACTAAAATACAAGTTCACTAATGTAGTCCAATTTTCTCACCTTGACAAGCTAAACTCCTCTTCTTGAACCCTAGGATGACTTAGGATTTTTGATTCGGTTTTGCTGGTTATTGATGAGCTTAGTGTGTGTATATAAGGTATGGAAGTAGGCTAGGGTTTATGGTAGAGTACACAATGTTCCTAAGCTTCTTTGTTGATGGTGGAAATGGAAAAAGGAAATGGAAAAGTGCTGGACGCACTTGGGTTTGCAGCTGGAATTTGAGAGTGTTTTTGGGGGGTTTATGAGCTCCAAGTGTGTCTAACTTAGGCTTATATACTTATACTAGGATTAGACTAAGTTTTAGAGGCTTTGGAGTTGGTTTTGGACTTGAAAAATGCTTGTAAATGCAGCTGGAATTTCCTACACGATTTTGAAATTTGGATGATAATTTGACTTGTTTTTGGACAGATTTTTGTGACTATCTTTGAGGGCTTTAATTATCTTTGTTTGGTAGCTAATTAATGCTATTTATGTGTGTAAAAATAAGAGATCAACTAGTGTAAAAATCGGGTCAAAATTTGTTGAATTTTGAAGTGTGAAAACTGAAACTTCTGGAACAATTTTCATCTTGATTTTTGGACGAATTTGGGATCTGATTTTCTTATAAATTTTTGGTGTATGAAGTGTCCATTTGAAGGTTCCTTATTGGTGTTTAATTGGTCAAAATTTCAGCTCATTTAATCCTAGGAATTTTGCAAAAATCGGAATTCAATTTGAAGAAGTGTGCTGCTGCATTTGTTGAAATTTTCCTCTGTTGCAGCTGTCAAGATCCGAATTTGGCATGGATATTTGGAGTGGTTGTGGTTGTTTTTGTGTGCTGAAATTCTCCTCATTTAATGTTGTTTATATGTGGAGTGTTTTGATTGGCTTTTGGGTCAATTTGGTTTGAATTTAGAAGCTCAAATTTGGATCAAAGTCGGACCAAAAGTCAGCTGTTGCAGCTGCTCTGTTTCCATTTGCTCTGTTTTTATCTCAGTGCTCTGTCCCAGGTGCTTGTTGGCGTGTGTGGGAGGCGTGTGTGTGTGTGTGTGTTCCTGATGCTCGGTAGTTGCTGCTGGTAAGGCGCTGGAGTTGATGTTCGCTTGGTGGAGCTGTGTATGGTGCGTTGAGGCTGCTGCCTGTGCGCCTACGGAATTCCAGCTGGTCGGTCACCCTGCTGCTGTTGGCGCGTGCGGGACTTGGCTTGCTCGGTATCCTTCAGCGCATGAAGCTCCAGCTGCTGGCGCACAGATTCTCAAATGTTCGGTGGATCACTTCTTGCGCGCGTGGAAGACTTCGGATGCTGCTCGTGATTTGCTTTGTCCTGCCGCTGTTCACGTTCCACATCTTCATTTTCACAGCAGGTGAAAAAAAAAATGCAATCCGACTTCCTCTTCTATATATATATATATTATATATAATAATTATAAAAATATTCTATAAAATATATATATATCTATATAATAAATTATTCGCGTATAACCTATTTGTTATATTTACGTTTCATCGAGATAATATTATTTAAGTTACGACAAAACTTTAATTTATTTGTATTTTCAAATTTTTAGTTAAACTTCACATGATTAATTATTTTTAATATTTTTAACTTACGTGATTAAATTTTCAAACTCGTTGAATTAAATTAGGAACCAAGTCCTAATAAATTTTTAATTTCCTAACAATTAAAACGGGGATTCGAAATTTTCTTTTAGTTCTAAATTGATAATATTGTTCGGTATTAGTGTTTGTTTGTATTTATAATCTATTGGTTTATACCGATAAGTACTATAAATTAATGGTATCTTATCGGTTTCGAAATTCACTATCTAATTTTCGTTTTCTATTTTACTACTGTATACTATTGTGAAAATTTTCGGGGTTTACATCCTCCCCCCCTTAAAATAAGCTTTGTCCTCAAAGCTTGATACGTACCTGATGATTCAAACAGATTAGGATAATTCTTCCGAACTTCATCTTCCAACTCCCAAGTCATTTCTTCCGTTCGGGGATCCCATAAAACTTTAACATATCTGATTTCCTTGTTTCTAAGAGTCTGTACTTTACTGTCCATTATTCGAACAGGTTGTTTCTCATATGTCAAGTTCTCCTTTAATGGAATTGGTTCCAACTCAACCACTTTATCTGGATCGGAGACATATTTCCTCAGAACTGATACATGAAACACGTTATGTATACCAGAAAGATTCGGAGGTAAAGCCAATCGGTACGCTAAATCTCCTACCCTATCCAAAATTTCAAAAGGTCCAATATATCGAGGACTTAATTTTCCTTGAGTTCGTCCGCGATGAAGACTCTTGATCGGGTTCACTTTAAGGTATACATGATCTCCTTCTTTGAATTCCAATTCCCGTCTCTTCATATCTGCCCAACTCTTTTGTCGATCTTGGGCTTCTTTCATCTTTTGTTTTATCACTGCCACCTTATCTATTGTTTCTTGTACCATTTCAGGTCCAACTGCGATTCTCTCTAAATTGTCCCAAAATAATGGTGATCTACACTTGCGACCATACAGTGCTTCATATGGCGGCATTCCGATACTAGAATGGTAACTGTTATTATACGCGAATTCCACCAAAGGTAAGTGTTGATCCCAATTTCCTTTAAATTCCAATATACAAGACCTTAGCATGTCTTCCAAAGTCTGTATAGTCCTTTCCGTTTGTCCATCGGTTTGGGGATGATAAGCGGTACTGAACTTTAACTGCGTCCCTAACGCTTTCTGCAACCCATTCCAAAATCTGGAAACAAAGCGTGGATCTCTATCCGATACTATGCTAGCTGGTATTCCATGTAATCGAACAATCTCTTTAAGATATATCCGTGCTAGCTTTTCCAGTGGATACGTCATATTGATGGGTATAAAATGTGCTGATTTAGTAAGTCTATCCACGATAACCCATACAGCATCATGTCCACTACTCGTCTTAGGTAATGAACATACAAAGTCCATAGAGATCTGATCCCATTTCCATTCAGGAATTGGTAATGGCTTCCAATCCTCCCGGCTTTTGGTGTTCAGCTTTAACCCGTTGCATATCTCACATCTAGCCACAAATTCCGCTACATCCTTTTTCATCCCGTTCCACCAATATGCACTTTTCAATTCTTGATACGTTTTCGTTTCTCCAGGATGAACAGTATATCCGGAATTATGTGCTTCTTGCATCAACTTCTGCTTTAACTCTGATTTATGGGGAACACACAGTCTGTTGCCCATTCTAAGGATTCCTTCATCATCAACTCGGAAATCCTTATATTTATCTTGTGATATCTCTTGGATAATCCTTTGAAATTCCACATCTTCCTTTTGAGCTTCTTTGATCTGTTGAAGTAAAGTGGGTTCCAAAATCAGATTTCCAAGTTCAGCTTCAAAACCTTGCATTGTGAATCCTAAACTCATCCTTTCAAATTCTTTGATGAGTTCTTTTTGCTCAGTCAGCATTGAGGCTACTTCACCATAGTTTTTCCGACTCAAAGCATCAGCGACGGCGTTCATTTTTCCTGGGTGATAATTGATACCCAAATCATAATCTTTATTAGCTCCAACCATCGTCGTTGCCTCATGTTCAATTCTTTTTGTGTGAAATATACTTCAAACTTTTATGATCAGTATAAATTTCACACCTTTGACCATATAAATAGTGTCTCCAAATTTTGAGTGCAAAAACAATGGCAGCTAGTTCCAATCATGAGTAGGGTAGTTCATCTCATGGGGTTTCAACTGCCTGGATGCATATGCTATTACTTTTCCATTCTGCATTAATACACATCCCAAACCATTTTTGGACGCATCACTATATATAACATAGGGTCATGATCATTGGGTAAGACCAATATTGGTGCTGACACTAATCTCTTCTTCAATTCTTGGAAACTTTCTCCCGCTTTTCATTCCATTCAAATTTTCATTTTTCTTTGTCAACTGTGTTAATGGTCTTGCAATTGTTGAGAAATCCCGTACAAATTTCCGATAGTATCCAGCTAAACCCAAGAAACTTCTGATTTCAGTAACTGTCTCAGGTCTTTTCCATTCCACGATGGCTTTGACCTTTGCAGGATCTACTGAAATTCCTTCTCCAGACACGATGTGTCCAAGAAAAGATATGCTCTCAAGCCAAAATTCACACTTTGACAATTTAGCATATAATTTATTATCCCTCAAAATCTGCAATACATTCCTCAAATGCTCCTCATGCTGCTCCTCTGATGGTGAATATACCAATATATCATCTATAAACACAATTACACAAATATCCAACAGTGGTCGAAAAATCCGATTCATCAAATCCATAAATACCGCAGGTGCATTAGTCAATCCGAATGGCATAACCAAAAATTCATAGTGGCCATACCGTGTTCGAAATGCAGTCTTAGGTATATCTTCTGTCTTGATTCGAATTTGGTGATATCCAGATTTGAGATCAATACGGGAAAATATTTTTGCTCCGCGTAGTTGATCAAACAAATCATCAATTCTTGGTAATGGATACTTGTTTTTGATGGTTACCTTGTTCAATTCCCTATAATCAATACAGAGTCTTAATGAACCATCCTTCTTTTTAACAAACAGCACCGGGGCTCCCCATGGAGATACACTGGGTCTGATGAATCCTTTATCCATCAATTCCTGCAATTGCACTTTTAATTCCTTCAATTCTACAGGTGCCATTCGATACGGAGCTTTCGATACTGGTTCTGTTCCAGGCATCAAATCAATGGAAAATTCCACTTCTCTTTGTGGAGGTAAACCAGGTAATTCTTCTGGAAATACATCTGGATATTCGCACACAGTTCTTATAGTATGAATATCAAGTTTCTCTGGTTCTCCATTAACAGCTCCTAAAATAATTTCACCCAACTTCTCGGTGCCATCATCATCAACTTCAATGGTTGTTAATTTGACTCCTTTGTCTCGAAGTGTTTCTCCTTGGTACTCCTTTCTTTCTCCTTGACAATTCATAAAGGATACCATCTTGAGACGACAATCGATCTTAGCTTTTGTGGCAGCTAACCAAGTCATTCCCAAAATAACTTCATATTTATGCAGATCCACTACAATTAGATCAACAATTGATCCTTGATTCCCAATCTGTATTGGGCATTCTTTCACTATCTCCTGAGTCATAACCATTCCTCCGGTAGGTGTACTGATCCCTAACCTTTTATTCATAGCTTCACATGTTAGACCTAACTGTCTGGCTAGTACAGTGTCTATAAATGAATGTGTCGCGCCGGTGTCAAATAGAGCGTACACCGAATGGTCTTTCACTTGTATTGTGCCTATTTATCAATTATACGTTACATGTTATTTAAGACTTATGAAAGTATTAATTGTGCATCTAAAGTGTTTGTGTCTCATATTATTGCGTTAAACATAATAACATACCTGCAATGAGTCCGGTATCATCTAAATCAGCTTCCTCCCAAATGTTTTCAGTATCATCCTCCTCTATCTCCTCTTCATCAACTGGAGTTCCGTGCATAGCATAGATTCTGGCTGCTCCAGTATTTTTGTTAGTACTGGCATTGCCTTCTTTCTGATTTCTGGCTCCAACAACTCCTTTAGATTGTGATGATCCTGCCGCTCCAGTATTCCTTTGAGGACAGTAAGTTGCTATATGACCTATCTTCTTACAGATAAAGCAGGTCGCACTTCCTGTTTTTGGACACTTGGCAGCTTGATGTCCACTTTCACCACAATAAAAGCATTTATGTTGCAGATATGGGCAATCTCTTGGATAATGAGCGCCCTTGCATTTCCAACAGGTAACATTACTTCTCCCGGTATTTCCACTTGCATTTCCAATTGGCTTAACAAATTCCCTTTCTTAGGAACAGTACTCGTTCCCACATTATCATGAATTCTTTTTCCAAAGTTTGCCCCCGTTTCTTATATCTTTCACTTCATATTTCTAGCGCGTTCTATCACTCGCGCCTTTCTACCATAGCAGCGAAATCAATAATCTCAAATTCAGTAAGCCTCCTCTGAAATGGGGCTCTAATCCAGCCATAAAAGTTGCCTTTTTAATTCATCACTGTCTTTGTATGCATCAGGGGCAAATTGCAGTAGCCGATTGAATTCATGTTCATATTCATCAATTGTCTTACTCCCTTGAGTCAAATTCATTAGATCTGTACTATACTTCGCTTTCAAGCTGCCCGGGAAATATTCTTTCAGAAATTCCCGTTTGAAGACTTCCCACGTTATGGGATGTGGTAATCCTCTCTGCTTTGAATCCCACCATATTCTTGCCCTTAACCGCAGCAAGTAGGTTCCGTATGGTACCTTAAGTGCTTCAGGTATCTGAAACACGTCAAATGATCGCTCAATTTGCGACAACCATCTTCTGCTTCTTCCGGTTTTCCCGGCATTCCCTCAAAGTACCTGTTACATTTTATAAACTCAGGTAACAAATTCCTTTGTGGTCTCCAAGGTGGTGGAGGTGGTAATTCATGATCATGTCGAGGTGGTCCTTGCACTTCAGCTGCAGATTCAACACGTCTTTCTTGATTTCTCGGTTCTTCCACAGGTGGTTGAACCGATGCAACACGTTCCTCATTTCTCCTAGTAAACTCGAGGCATAGGTGGTGCCTCAGGAGGTGGTGCTGTGGTATTGCCCAGCTTGCAAAGCTTGCAAAATTAAGGTGTTTTGTTGTTGGATTGCTTGCAAAATAGTCTCCAAGCGATTAGGTTGTAGTGCCGGTTCCTCATTAGGTGGATTTGTTGGTACTCTTGCAGTTCTTCTCCTTCCACCTCTCATTCTCGGCGCTCTACTATAAATTGCATATTAAATAAGGTAAGTATCGTTTATTGTAACCATTTCTCATTCAAGTTATTTTTGCTTCTTACTGCATTTTTCATGGAGTATCTCATGCATGTGTAAATCTTTCATAATTTAAAAATACACATGATACTTTCCTAACATGAGCATACTTTCTTTACTACTTCACTTACTTTCATACACACATGATAACATATATATGTACACCAAAACATAAACATACTTGTATTCCATTAGTGCCATATATACAACATCAAAAATTGCACTAACTATCATCACTAATACTAAGTACATCACATCATAATAGAGTTCCTAGAGTTAGTGCTTTATATACAACATCAAAATTTGCACTAACTATCTATCTACTAGATCATCAAAAGAACATCACCATAAGTCATACATATTTAGTCTATTTACAATACATAAAACAACATTCTTTCACTAAACTCTCTAGGGGGTGGGGTAAAGTGGTCTCTTGCCCTTATCTCGGGCATCCAACTGTGGGTACCTCCTGATCACTGGAGTCGCTGCTACTCAACTCGTGGATCTCAACATGCTGTCCAGGTGGAGCTAAACTAAGCTCAGATCCATCAAGCTGCACTCCCTGTGTCTTTGGAGCTTGTTTACCCTCATGCACTAACACTGCATCCTCACCACATATCCATCCTCCATGTGGCGTTCCCTTCCATGTATTATATTGACCAAAAGTACTATGTGTGAAATCCAAGAATTCTAATCCTTGTGGAATTGATGCAGTACTCCCTGTCCTGGTCTTCTTTGTCCTGTCAGTATTTTCTTCCAAGTCAATACTGGCTACTCCTCTTTTGGTTGATCTCCTTTCCTGTCCACTAACTGATAATACAGTATCCTGAGGAATATTAGGAGAAAAAGTATCACAAAAACCACAAGGACTCTGAGCGTCAGGCTCAACTGTGGGTATAATAGCAGGTCGACTCTGTAATACTTCCTTAGGAAACCTGCAATTACTGAGATGGTACATCATCCACTCATCAGTATATGGATCAGTACTACGTACACCCATATGATCATCCCTAAAATCATGAGCATATATCCAACCTTTGCCAATATACTCCCATATCCTGAAATCTGGAAGAGTCGGCCTCATGGAATTTATTGATACTACAAATGCTATATTATCTATCTCTACTGCTCCACCATTTCTACCAACAAACCTTTCAAACCTATAAATTAATTCAATAGCAGAACCTGGATTCGGGTGTGCTTTCTCCATCAGGAATAACCAATCTCTAAAGAGTGGCCTCAATCCATGTCTCCATTTGCTTAAAACCTGATCCAAGGTTTGAGGATTGCCTGCCAATGCTAGGTCTTCCACCAAGATCCTCAACCTTCGCCTGTAATCAGTTAAGGTCTCTAAAGGTTGCATACTGAAAACCAACCACTTCACATAACAGGTTGCCGGATTAACCTGCACCACAAATAAAATTTGCATGACTAATAATAATCATACAGATTTTATTTTAGGTTCTTAATTCTACCCAAGTCTACCCATACTAATCTTAAACAAATTCTATCACTACTACTATGTATACTAATTATGATTTTGTTTAATTTCATCTTTTTCTTATACTTGCAACCTCAGCTCTGATACCAACTAAATCTGTCATGCCCCAATAGTACCCTAGTAGTAATATACTATTTTGATATGCCTGATAATCCAGACGATATCAAATACACATATTCATACTAGAACTACTTTGGAAAGTGACGTATATTTAACAAAACAGGATCTTTTTGGTTGCGTGATAAGAAACGATGAAAGTAAATAAAATCATAATACCATAATTAAGTGCTACAGTCTGAATAATAACTATTACAAACCATAGAACTATCTAAGTTCTCAGATAATAAAATTGATGCACTAACATCAATTAATACATATAAATAAAGAAAACTATTTTTCCTGTTTCTAAAACTCTTCAAGCTTTAGAATCATACCGGCTCTAAGCTCCTAGAAGCCACCAACCAAGGCTTAAGCGTCATCCTGTAAGGACTGTAGGAGTGTGAGCATAACCACGGGCTCAGTGAATAACCAGACTTATCACAACAAGCAAGTTATTATCATCATATGCAATGCATCAATCAAACACATGAACAATTACAAGCTTGGACAAACCGGAATCCAAACAGGAAGGAGATTTACGCCCTCTCATCGGGGGTTGAAGGAACCGATACCTGAATCACCTACCCAGGGAGAAACTAAGTACACAGGAATCCATAATCCTCACAATTATTATCTCTTTATGTTAATAAAGTTTTAAACACTCAGTTCCTGTCTTGTACCTTAGAAACTCCACTAAGTGTTAGCCATTTCACAGCGATACATGGGCGGCGTCCTTCGTTACCAGTTAGTTCCCAGGAACCGACAGAACAAGGTAAACTTGCGTAGAACTAATAGCCATTGCCTAGAAAAACCAAGTATTACCAAGAACCGAAATTCTAACACGTGATAGGTGTTCGTAAAAATATAATGCAGTTTATGCAAATCGTGCAATGCATGTCCGTTTCATTTATAGTACCGACAGTTGTTAATCAAGTTTAAGGCGATCACACAATTTACAAACAATGTCAACATATTTCATACAATATTTATCATACAATAAGATTATCGCTTATATTATGATAGTTTGCCATGCAATCATACACCACACATCACGTTGTATTCCCATCCCGCATGCATATCAATTAGATATATACATATTATTTCAATTGCAACTATACTACAAGCACAAACAATGTAACAAGTCTAAGTCACTCACCTGCTCATGCTGATCAGTCGTAGTAATCGACGGGGAAATCCTCGACGGAGTCGAAATTACTATTAAGATGAAATATTCATCAATAATATTTATAAATAGGAAATTAAATTCCTATGAGTGCTTAGTGTCCTAGTTCGGTATTTGGTATTATTCCTATGGTTTATAGTGATTTCCTAAAGTATTAATTCTTATGGAAAAGGAATATCTATTGCTTACTTCTTTTAAGTTTCTTCGTTGGAAGATTGTTTAGAGAATCCCATTTAAACTTTCATTTAAATTAAGTTCTATTATATTTTATAGAAGTCTTGGCATGTATAATTTCTATGAATTGTTCATGACATTTTTCTTGTAATAAAGGACTTCTAATCATGCTTGTAAAGTTTGTTTTATCAAGCTTTATGTTCATATAAGGTCTTAGAAGCTTTAAACATGCATTTAGACTAAATTGGATGAAGTTTGAGTCTTGTTTTGTTCACTTCATCCTCAATCCGAATTACTATTATCACAATTATAAAGACTTCTAAGTTGTTGTTTTTCTCTTCCAACAATATCTATGCATTCTCAACACATGATCCATCTATCCTCTTGAATTCATCAATAGATTTATGACCTTTATCAACCACAAAACTTTTTCAAAAGCTCAATAATTCATCCTAAGGTCTATTCATAAATTTAACAAGGATAGGTTGTAATTTGGAGCTTACCTTGGATTGGGGATGGAAGGAGGTTGCTCAACTTCCTCTTAAAGCAAGAATTAAACCTAAACCAAAATTAGATGATGAGTTTCTAACTAACTAAACACATTAACTAAAATACAAGTTCACTAATGTAGTCCAATTTTCTCACCTTGACAAGCTAAACTCCTCTTCTTGAACCCTAGGATGACTTAGGATTTTTGATTCGGTTTTGCTGTTATTGATGAGCTTAGTGTGTGTGTATATAAGGTATGGAAGTAGGCTAGGGTTTATGGTAGAGTACACAATGTTCCTAAGCTTCTTTGTTGATGGTGGAAATGGAAAAAAGGAAATGGAAAAGTGCTGGACGCACTTGGGTTTGCAGCTGGAATTTGAGAGTGTTTTTGGGGGGTTTATGAGCTCCAAGTGTGTCTAACTTAGGCTTATATACTTATACTAGGATTAGACTAAGTTTTAGAGGCTTTGGAGTTGGTTTTGGACTTGAAAAATGCTTGTAAATGCAGCTGGAATTTCCTACACGATTTTGAAATTTGGATGATAATTTGACTTGTTTTGGACAGATTTTTGTGACTATCTTTGAGGGCTTTAATTATCTTTTTTTGGTAGCTAATTAATGCTATTTATGTGTGTAAAAATAAGAGATCAACTAGTGTAAAAATCGGGTCAAAATTTGTTGAATTTTGAAGTGTGAAAACTGAAACTTCTGGAACAATTTTCATCTTGATTTTTGGACGAATTTGGGATCTGATTTTCTTATAAATTTTTGGTGTATGAAGTGTCCATTTGAAGGTTCCTTATTGGTGTTTAATTGGTCAAAATTTCAGCTCATTTAATCCTAGGAATTTTGCAAAAATCGGAATTCAATTTGAAGAAGTGTGCTACTGCATTTGTTGAAATTTTCCTCTGTTGCAGCTGTCAAGATCCGAATTTGGCATGGATATTTGGAGTGGTTGTGGTTGTTTTTGTGTGCTGAAATTCTCCTCATTTAATGTTGTTTATATGTGGAGTGTTTTGATTGGCTTTTGGGTCAATTTGGTTTGAATTTAGAAGCTCAAATTTGGATCAAAGTCGGACCAAAAGTCAGCTGTTGCAGCTGCTCTGTTTCCATTTGCTCTGTTTTTATCTCAGTGCTCTGTCCCAGGTGCTTGTTGGCGTGTGTGGGGGAGGCGTGTGTGTGTGTGTATGTTCCTGATGCTCGGTAGTTGCTGCTGGTAAGGCGCTGGAGTTGATGTTCGCTTGGTGGAGCTGTGTATGGTGCGTTGAGGCTGTTGCCTGTGCGCCTACGGAATTCCAGCTGGTCGGTCACCCTGCTGCTGTTGGCGCGTGCGGGACTTGGCTTGCTCGGTATCCTTCAGCGCATGAAGCTCCAGCTGCTGGCGCACAGATTCTCAAATGTTCGGTGGATCACTTCTTGCGCGCGTGGAAGACTTCGGATGCTGCTCGTGATTTGCTTTGTCCTGCCGCTGTTCACGTTCCACATCTTCATTTTCACAGCAGGTGAAAAAAAAAATGCAATCCGACTTCCTCTTCTATATATATATATATATATAATAATTATAAAAATATTCTATAAAATATATATATATCTATATATATAAATTATTCGCGTATAACTATATTTGTTATATTTACGTTTCATCGAGATAATATTATTTAAGTTACGACAAAACTTTAATTTATTTGTATTTTCAAATTTTTAGTTAAACTTCACATGATTAATTATTTTTAATATTTTTAACTTACGTGATTAAATTTTCAAACTCGTTGAATTAAATTAGGAACCAAGTCCTAATAAATTTTTAATTTCCTAACAATTAAAACGGCGGATTCGAAATTTTCTTTTTAGTTCTAAATTGATAATATTGTTCGGTATTAGTGTTTGTTTGTATTTATAATCTATTGGTTTATACCGATAAGTACTATAAATTAATGGTATCTTATCGGTTTCGAAATTCACTATCTAATTTTCGTTTTCTATTCTACTACTGTATACTACTGTAAAAATTTTCGGGGTTTACATGTTCTCGGGTAGAAATTTCATGCGAATTTGAGAATGAATTTTTGATGAATTTGTGTGAAATTTGTGGCTGATTCCAAAGGCCATTAAATGTGTTTGTTCGGTAGTTAATTAAGGTTGTTTATGTGTGTAAAATAGGGGCTCAATTTGCAAGAAAATCGGGTCAAAAATCGAGCTAAATCAGAGGTTAAATTCTAAGTTTGCTGCTGTATTTTGTTGAATTTTTCCTTTGTTGCAGCTGTTGGTTTGGGATTTTCAAGACAGATTTGGTGTTGTTTTGGTTGATTATTTGAGCTGTAATTCTTGGCATTTAATATTGATTACATGTGGTTTATTTTGGTTGGATTTCATGTCTTTTTCATGTTGAATATTAGAGCTCAACTTTGATCAAAGTTGGATGAAAATGGAGTGCTGCAGCAGTGAATTCCAAGCTCTGCTGCTGCTGCTCTGTTTTCAACTTTGAGGGCTCTGTTTTCCCTCTGATTTTGCTCTGCACGGTGATGGACGGTTTGTGCGTGATGGCCAGCTGCTTGCTTGTGCAATGCAAACGCTGCAGCGTGAAGGCTAAGCCAGCTGTTCGCATCGTGTAAGTCGTCCACTTTCTCGCGTGTGTGTGTGAAAAATGCGTGGCCTGCTGCTGTGTGTGAACGCTGGGTGTGTGGAGAAGCTACTGCTCGGTCAACTGCACGCAACGGGACAATTACACCGATCTTGCTACTGCTGTGTGTATTGGATTGCTGCGTGGAGCCTTCCCTTTTGCAGCGCGTGGAGTTCATCAGCAATTCTGATCGTGCGTGGGAGTTTGTAGCGCGTGGAGAATGGACTTCGGCTGTTTGTGATTTCCAGATTTCAGCGTGAGGGACTTGGCTTCATCGGTTTGCATGTGATTTTCATATTCTGTTCCAGTTTTAATATATATATATATATATTTATAGTTAATTAAATTATATTGACCAATATTAATTTATAACAGATGTTTATATTCGTTACGTACAAATTTTATCCAAATAGAACTATCTAAGTTACTAAAAACTCTAATTTGTTTATATGTTCAAATTTTTAGTTTCGATTTTACACAATTAATTGTTTTAAGTACTTTAACTTACACAATTACATTTTTCAAGTTCAATAAATTGATTTATGAACTAAGTATTAATTAATTCAGAATTCCTAACAAGTATAACAACGATTTGAAATTTTCGTTTCATATTTAGATTGGTAATTATTGATCGGTATTGGTTTTTATTATGTATTTATAATCCTAGTAATTCATTTTTGAATTATTGTTTTATACTGATAAGCTCTAGTAATAACTATATCTTATCGGTTTTGGAATTTAGAGTTACTTTGAATTATATCTTGAATTATTATTTCAGGATACGAAATCTCGTTTTTGGTATATATTCAGGTCAAAGAAATTTTTATTCGGGTTTTTCAAGATACGAATGAGTTTATTATAATTCATAAATCTATTATAAGATTCCTATTGAATCATACATTTGATATTAATTTCACATTTGCTAAATTGTTCATCTCCCCGTTATGAAAATTATTAAAGGTTACTTTAACAATTCAAGATTTTAACTTCTGAATCTCTAAGTCTTTTGATTGGAATATTAGTGTTATTTAAATATTTATTTAAAATCTAGATTCTTAGATATTGATTTATTTTACCAAACATTATATTTTACTGTATAAGATCTATTTATACTAATTTGTTATTAGCAACATATTTTTTATCTAGAGCTACTTAATAGTGTTATCAGATTTTGAACTTATTATTTCATTATTTAACAAGCTTATGATTTATTTTCTAAGTATTGAGCTTAAAGAATTTAGTAATTTATATTAACAATTGGTTTATCGTCATTTTATAAATTATTTGAGATCATAGAAGTTACAGTTTTGTATTTCGAAATATTTTTATTGGTAACGGTTCTAATATTTCTATCTATAATCAAATTCATTCTTTGATATTTTTAAATCGAGAAAAATTTGGAGTGATTTTTACTACTTGTTCCAAATATTCTCAATAATCAAATATTACATTTTTAGTTTTTGTTATAATTAGATTATGAAAAATTTGGGGGATTACAGAAAGAATAAAAAAGAAAAAAGGTGAATAATGTGTGTATATATATATATTTAGATGTAGAAAATTTTTTCTTTGCTCCTTTACCATGTATTTTCTTCTGCCTATTATTGCTTTACTATTTGTTCTCTGAATGTTATTGTTGTTATTATTATTTATGTCTATCATTTTGATTCTATTTAACAACCTATTATCTAAATACATTAAAGTCTATCTGAGAAAATAATTATTTGTGCTACCAACATGTGGAGAATGGTAAGTTATTGATTTTAGTGTAAATTATAGTAATAAATTTACCTTGTTATATGATATATGTTGCTCTATATTTATTTAGACACATTTTTTGTCTTTGAAATGGAGCTTTTGGGATCTTAAATATTTGAAAAAAACATGTGTCTCTAGCGGCTATACCACCCAAGAAACAATAGATATAAAATGATTCCATCAGGTCCTTTTTTTTAATAAATTTATCTAAAAAGAAAAATAGCATAATAAAATTAAAGTTAAAAGACCCTTGACTCGAATAGATTTGGAGGCCCAATTTCTCTACTGCTATTTTAAAAGATAACGATGCAAGTATATAAGGATTAAATATATAGACTATTACTATTATTTTAATATCTTGAAGTATTTTCTTTTTTCCTTTTTGCCTTATATTTAGCTTGTAGTTCAAAAAATGTAGAATGGCGGGAAAATACAAAAAATAATAAATTATTCATTAATAGGCAATTAAAACTTGTTTTTCAATCATCCATTTACTTCGAGCTTTTGCATACCATATTAATTGTTCCTAGTGCAAAATCTCATTCAATTCACTTTTGAGGAAATTAAGGGCATTCAAATCCTCTCCATTTAGCATATTTGTGCGCTTCTCCTCTAATTCCTTTAGATCGTCTAAAATGTCTCTTTTCCTAATATGAATAATACCAAATACTTCCTTGCTCCACTTCCTTAACTCCGGTATTAAATTTTCGAGGTTACAACAGGGGTCAACACCTTGTAATTACTTAGTCTTGACCGGATCAGAAAAGGAGAGGTGTTCGAACCACATATTTTGAAAACCTGAATGGGCAGTTTTTCCTTTTTGCCCTATATTTAGCTTGCAGTTCAAAAAATGTAGAATGGGAGGAAAATACGAAAAATAATAAATTATTCATGAATAGGCAATTAAAACTTGTTTTTCAATCATCCATTTACTTCGAGCTTTTGTAGCCCATATTAATTGTTCCTAGTGCAAAATCTCATTCAATTCACTTTTGAGAAAATTAAGGGCATTCAAATCCTCTTGATTTAGCATATTTGTGCGCTTCTCCTCTAATTCCTTTAGACCGTCTAAAATGTCTCTTTTCCTAATATGAATAATACCAAATACTTCCTTGTTCCACTTCCTCGGTATTAACTTTTCAAGGTCATAGCAGGGGTCTACACCTTGTAACCACTTAGTCTTAACCAGATCAAAGAAGGAAAGGTATTCTAACCACATATTTTGAAAACCTGAATGGGCAGTTTTTCCTTTTTGTCCTATATTTAGCTTAAATTCAAAAAATGTAGAATGGAGGGAAAATACGAAAAATAATAAATTATTCATTAATAGGCAATTAAAACTTGTTTTTCAATCATCCATTTACTTCGAGCTTTTGCAGCCCATATTAATTGTTCCTAGTGCAAAATCTCATTCAATTCACTTTTGAGGAAATTAAGGGCATTCAAATCCTCTCCATTTAGCATATTTGTGCGCTTCTCCTCTAATTCCTTTAGATCGTCTAAAATGTCTCTTTTCCTAATATGAATAATACCAAATACTTCCTTGTTCTACTTCCTTAACTCCGGTATTAAATTTTCGAGGTTACAACAAGGGTCAACACCTTGTAATTACTTAGTCTTGACCAGATCAGAGAAGGAGAGGTGTTCTAACCACATATTTTGAAAACTTGAATGGGCGGTTTTTCCTTTTTGCCCTATATTTAGCTTGCAGTTCAAAAAATGTAGAATGGGGGAAAATACGAAAAATAATAAATTATTCATTAATAGGCAATTCAAACTTGTTTTTCAAAAATCGAATTCATTAATGTTAATAATAATAATAATAATAATATAACCTATTGCCTACTGGCACTAATTGGCCGGAGAGACTCTTGTTCACGTACATATTGTCGAAAAACCCCAGTAGTCTCTTATCTCCTTTTCTATCTTCCTCTCTACTTTTTCTCCTGTGAAAAAGAAATCAAGAAAAACAACAACCAAAGCCTAGTAGTGTCTTAGATCCTTTTCTATCTTCCTCGCTGTTTTTGCTCTTGTCAAAAAGAAAACAAGAAAAAGAACAACCGAAAAGCATACACCATGGCGTTGAGACTGGAAGATGCCATGATGGGATTGAAATCGGAGGATCAGGAATACCTTCGGAGTATGGCGATCTTTTTACGCCAACCAGAGGTTGTGAAACGTCTTTGCGCGAGTATGTACCAAGGCATCTTGCTGCATGGGCCTCCGGGATGTGGGAAGACCAAGTTAGTGCATGCATTTGCAAAGGACAATGGGGTTCCGATGATTGAGGTTTCTCCTTCTACTATCGAGTCTACAGTGCCAGGTTTAGTTTTCTTTTCCTCCTCCTCTTCTTCTTTTTCTTCTTCTTCTTTTTTTTTTTCTCATAAATACTAAAAGAAAAAAAAAAAAAGTTTTCCAGTATGTGGGAAGTCCAGTTTCTTTATTTTTTTATTATTGTTGTCTCTATTTCTCTATTGGTTTGACAAAATGAAAAATTTTGCTTTGTCTCTTGACACCTGCAAGCATAAAGTTGTTACAATACACTTCGATTTACAGTTAACATTGGCATTGCCATTGCCAATTGAAGTTTATGGATATGGAATTGAAGAGCCTTCACCTTCATTTCACCAGAAAATTGTTTGTGATTTATCTATCGTTTTTTGATAAATTATAGTCTGCTAATCAGAAAACCTAGCGCTAGCAGTGATTATAAAACTGTAGTGGATTTCTTAGTTATAATAAGGAGGTGGTCGAAGCCCAGCTTTGGTAACTACTAACTACCTGCACATAGCATTATATTGTCTATTAAGCCAACCGGACAAATATACATTCACCGCCACCACCGATTACCGTTACCTCTTGATAATATCCACCAATTGTGCTCCGCCTAGCTTAACCGTAGAACTTTGTCATTAGGATTAGTATTCTTTGGTTGGAGCTATAAAGATACTTCATATTTGACCCGTCATATGTAGTCTCGAGGATGAATTGCACCAATTTTTAAAAACACAAGTCTGGTAACCGGACTTACAAAGACTTTCGTTCTTGAACTTAGGTTCATCGGAGGAAAACATTCGAAAGCTTTTCCAGAAAGCTTGCAGAACCGCTCCATCAATAGTATTCATTGATAGGATTGATGCAATTGCTTCCAAAAGAGAAAACCTGCAAGAGGGAATGGAGCAGCGAATTGTAAGACAACTGTTGGCTTGCATGGATGAATGTCGTATGCAAGTACAAGCCACTAGCAAAGAAGCAGAATTACAAAATTCCCAGATCAACCAAGGCTCTGTTCTTGTCATTGCAGCAACCGATAGACCAGATGATTTGGATCCTGACTTAAGAAGGCGTGGTCGACTTGATCGCGAGATATTTTTGGGTGTTCCAGATGAGAATACAAGGGCCGGGATTCTTTTAGTTCTCACCAGGAAAGTTAAACTAGAAGGTCCTATCGATCGCATGAAAATAGCAAGGATGACGCCTGGGTATGTGGCAGCGGATTTGGAGGGGTTGATTCGCAAGGCTGCTTCACTTGCTAACAAAAGGCTCGTTGTTCGAAGAGGGTCTGGCATTCCTATTGATCTTAACGAGGAAGATGCTAAAGAATGGTTGCTGCGTCCATGGACGCCGGAGGAATTAAAAAACCATTCAATCACAATGGCTGACTTTGAGGTAATTTGTCCTATAAATGATTTTATTTTCAAGTAGTTAACCTTTTTGAAACTTGTCATTTTCTAGTGAAATCGACAAAAACACAAATACTTGTGCAAATAATTTAGTGTCCTTCTATGTGTGCGTTATGTTTTTTCTTTTTTTTTCATTTTTTTTTTAACTTAATGTGTGTTATGATTAAGTGGGGACCCGAAAAAGGCTATTACACCAAACTTCACTGTATATCTGTGGAAAAAAAAGAAGAAAAATCAGACCTAACCGTATGATTAGATTTGAATTTAAAAGAAAAACCGAACCATAAAATATGGTACAGTTTGGTTCGAAAAGCAAACTGAATTAGACCATGCACACCCCTTATATTTTAAGTACCTTGCTTATATTGTGTTTCATTTGTCTTTGTTGGGCTCTTCAGGAAGCACTGAAAACGTTCCAGCCTTCATCTAGAAGGGAAGGTTTCTTTACAATTCCTGATGTTACATGGGAAGACGTCGGTGGCCTTGATTCCCTTAAGAAGAAGTTTGAGGACTATATAATTAATCGTATAAAATGTCCCAAGTCTTATGAGGTAATTGTTGTCTGTTGCTTGTTACCAATATCGACCTTTTGGAATTGACCGATAGCTTTTGTGTTGCAAATCATACTCCCTAAACTTTCTCTTGGTATCATTGGAATTGATAAATGCAATATGGAAATCATTATTGAGAAGCAGTTTCTGGATGCTGCTGTCATACATCTCGTCTTTGTTGTTCTTAGTTTCTAATGATTGTGTTAAGAGGTCTGTCTACTTAAAATTGTCAACCGGAAGGAGAAAAATGCAATTGCATAAATTTCATTGAAATTAAAATTCGTACTCGTCCTTTTTTCTTTTTTTAAATAAAGATCTGCTTCCCTATCCATTACCAAATTATTATACTTTGATTAGAATTTGATCATGCCAGGTTTAGAAATTCTAATATTCAGATGCTTTGTCCAAGACTTATGTTTTTGCTTGAGCAAGCTATCGGTAATGAACCCAAAAGAATGTCTTTGGTAGCTATATTGTGTTGCTAAGGAAATCCTTCTTCCTGTGTAATTCTCAAAATATTTCTTCTCAATGATGAATTTTTTACTTGTAATTCTTTTTTTCTCTTTTTCACTACGGTAGTTCGTTCTGATGTTATTATTATATGACAGCACTATCATGGCCAACCGAAGAGAGAGAGAGGCATTTTGCTTTTTGGGCCTCCAGGAAGTGGTAAAACGCATATTGCCCAGGCTGTTGCAAATAAGGCTGGAGCCAATTATATTTACGTAAATGTAAGTCCCTTTTTTTTTTTTTTTTTTCCGGGTCAGTATATATACATACCCGTTTGTTTCTGAGGTAAAGTCCTCTAGGTTGTATTGTTTTATTTATTTATTTTTAACTCTGGTTGCATTTTTGTTCTCGGTTGCTGCTTAGGGTCTCCAACTCTTAAATAAATATGTTGAAGAAAGTGAGTTGGCTGTCCGGAAATTATTTAGTCGTGCTAGGACTTATAATCCCTGCATAATCTTCTTTGATCAGGTAAGCCTAGCCAGCCCCATTTTCCTCTTTCTAAATTAGTCATTCTATTGGTATGCAACTGAGCCACATTTGTCTATCTTATATATAGATCGATGCTATAGCATATCAACGGAAGACTGAAGGTGGAAGGGTTCGGGTGAGTTTGGTGCACCAGGTGAATAGCATTAGTTAAATTTTATGTGCTTTATCTTCCCTTCTTTCTCCTCTTTCTCTTGCTCTCTATTTATCTGTTAACTTTTTCTCTTTTTCTGTTTATCTAGTTAAATTCCTTTCTTCTGTATTGTACTTTTTTATGAGCAAACTAAACTCTGTATTTTATCTTGTAGTTGCTCTCAGAGTTAAATGGTCCAGATGATAACCGTGGTGTTTTTGTGATTGGTGCAACAAATAGGTGCAGCTTTTTTTCCTTCAACTTTTCCACTGGTACTTCATTTTCCGTTTTCTCTTATTGGTTTCTTGTGGCAGAATCGATGTTATAGATAGTGCATTGTTACGACCTGGAAGGCTTGGTAAACTTTTTTATGTGGGTCTACCCCTTGAAGATGAGCGTGAATTGATTTTAAAGGCTTGTAGCAGAAAGAAGCCAATAGATCCTGATGTAGATTTACATGCTATTGCTGGAATGGGAGCTTGTGAATATTTGAGTGCTGCTGACCTTTCCCAATTGGTTCGTCCTTTTCCCAATGTTTCATAATCATTTCATCAGTTGCCTTTGCTTCCTTCTGTTCAACCTCTCTCCACTCTCATTATGTGATGTTTCTTTTCTTTTTGTGCATCCCCGCCATATTAAAAAAGGCCATTCGAAAGCTGATGTTTGCAGATATCAATTTTTTTCGGCTTAATTTCTTTTTTGTTCTGGTTCCATTTCCCTTTATTTTGTTGGATGTGTGGCCTGATGAATGCCAGCAGGTTTCAATGTAGTGCTTTAGTTTGAAACATTAACGTTTTAGTGTCTTATTGCTGTTCATGATGGAAATAGGTGTCTAGAGCTGCCAGTTTTGCTTGGAAAGAATATCTGAGATCATCTGGAGATAGCGATGGAGGTTCCTTGGGGACGATAAAGACAATGCATTTTGAGCAAGCATTGGCTGAAATACGTCCATCTGTTGAAATTGAGGTCAGCTACCGTAACGTACCTTGGCTTTGCTTAGTTTACGTTTTTTTGTTCAGTTGACATTAGAGTGATCAACGGAACTTGTTTTGTAACTACACATCAAACATTGATATACTTCTCTTGCAGGACTTACGAAAACTGGAGAGATTGGCAGATAAATATGAATGTGAAATCATAGGGCGGAGGATTTCGGAGCGCAAGGAGCATTTATAGTCACTGATGCTGCTTTCACATAGCTTTTCTCTTGCTTCTCTCTTCAACATTCCTCAAATTTCTAGTCCTCCTATTTTGCTGAATACTTGTTGTGGTTGTCATGCCTATACGTTAGTATAATGTTTAATATAGTAGAATGGATTTGAAATGGTATCAATGTTTTCAAATTCTAACCATATTCCTCTAAAGTGCATTTATAATTTCATGAAATCTAATAGTTCTATTTTAGAAGGATTTTGATAATTGGATATAAGAAGAATCAAGGTTTCATTCTAACTTAAAAAAATTCAATTATATTTTTAGCCATATTTTTATTGTTAATAATTGTAAATATATTATATTATATTGTATTGTATATTTGACACAATATACAACTGAATGTGTTTATAATTCATAGACATCACTCCAAATATTATATAGGCAGTTTCAAAAAAAAATAATTTTAAACTATATGTTGATGGTCAATTTTTTACCAAGTCTTTAAGCCTAGCCGAAGTGCGGCTCATTCAATCGCCTTTTGAGGACAGGAGGGAAAAATCAATTTCAAGCCTTCCATCTAGGATTGATTCCACCGCACTCTTTAGCACATGGTATTACTAGACTAGAGATAGAGAACCTGTACCCTTCCCAACCCCCCACCCCCTAAAGAAAATAAAAAAGACTAGAGCTAAAGGGACATGTTCACTAAGTAAGCCATCTTATAAATCCCTCAACCAAGGGAAGGATTCATGAAAGCCCTTCATCGGTACCTTTTGGGAGGAACTTTGTAGAATCCTGAATGCCTTTACATGCCCTTTCGATCTGGCTTTTATAATAAATTATCAATGAATCATCTTGATTTGAGTATAGAGTCAATTGATAGTCTTTTATCCTCTCTTAATTGACTAGTGCAAGATTCTCTATTTCTTGTAAACATTATATTAAGTAATATTTCCTATATATGGATGATATGTGTATTACCAATTAAATATATATATTATATTATACGTATATATATATACATGTATAAACTATGGTAAGTAATATGCATGTCCTTATACATATTGTATGATTGTCTTAAAATTAATGATGCTATCATATATACCATTAGGGGGTAGGCACAGATCGATTTGGTTTTTACTAAATTATAACAAAACCATAGTTTATGATTTTTTTTCCCACCCAAAAATAGGCCAGCAAATAACGGTTTGTTGGGATTGAAAATTTCCAAACCATTTATAACAACTTTGTTTGGTTCAAATTAAGGATTATATCAAGATTTTAATTAATCTTTTTTTTTGTTTCAATCTTTGGCATTTTTGAAGATACTCACATATTTTAATTACTCTATAAAGTTTAACTTGCAAATCACTATAAAATATTTCATAAATTCATAATATTCATAGTCAATAGCTAGAGTTGTGCAAACGAGTTAAGCAATCCAACCCGACCCACTCCGCTTTAGCCTGCGGATTATGCGAGCAAAAATATTTGGCCTACCCTGCCTCATGCGGGTTGATAGATTATGTGGGCCAACCCACTAACTTGTTAAGATTTTTTTTTTTTTTTTAAGTTCTAACATTCAAAGCAATCACATAAAAAATAAGTACTAATTTCAATAAAAAATTTTAAAACTTATTTATATATGGGATAAAAAAATGGATAGAGATTAAAGATTATAAGATTCACATAAAATTGGGATAAAAATTTATTATTTAACTTTAAGGTTTTACTTTGTTATTCTTTTAATTTGGTTTAATTTTTTTAATGCATACTGACATATACTTGCTTATATTATTTTTTTTTCATGGGTTTGCATTCATTTATTTGAAAAAAAAAAAAAAAAAACTTATGCAGCATGCCAACTGACCTGCAAGTGGATTGGTAGCTTTAGCCCGCAATTGCTTAGGGCAAGCCAAAATGGCTCGCATAGCAAAACGGGTTGAATTTTTTAGGTTAACCTGATTTTTTTTTTTTTTTTTTTGCGTATTAAACAGATTGGCCCACATAACTCGTCCACAAATTTGGCCTTGCCCATTTCCCTCTATCTTGCCAGCTCATAAAAACATGAGTTGGATGCATGAAATCTGATCATGATTTATGAATTGCATTTCCCTATTATTGACTATATTTACTATTACTAGTTTATCAATCTAATTCTTATCAAAATATTTCATTAATATGGGTTCTAGCATCATCAAACATGTTGAAGGTACAAACGGAATCAACTTTTTAATGCGATCATCAACAATGTAGCCATGAAAAATACAACATTAGAAATTAAAATCAATAATGTGCCATCTTTTAGAAGGTCAAATAGGTAGTAAATCTATCGTTAAGCAGCACTCTTTAATATATAGTTATTACTTTATTATTCAAAATGATTTTATTTTAATCACATTCATTTAGAAATCTTAAAACTGGTATGGTGTAAGATACTTAATAACATATCATACCATAATTTCATTCCTAAATTCTAAAATCATATAGTGAATAGCATAATTGCAACATACAAAGTACCAATCCACAAGACAAATAACATACAAGTCACTTCAAATTTTGAATTTAACATCCACATGCATACACATCGTGAAAAACTCTATATCGTAGCTTCAATAATCGCAAGAAATTAATGTGACAAGATCAAGCAACTTTTGTGTGAATTCGACGCATCCTCAACTGATTTCAAAGTTAATCGATTGGGATTAACACAAATAGATACTTTTGTGATGCAATAAGATCGAGATTGATCGATAAAAAAAAAAAGCTAATTTGATCTAAGATCGAGTTGGGACCGAATGAAATTAGGGTTAAGGTTTTAGATTTGAGAGAAATTATGGGGTTTTTTGACGAATTCAAATGGGGAAGGAGAAGAAGTTGGCGAGCAAATAAATATGAATGTGAAATCATAGGGCGAAGGATTTCGGAGCACGAAGAGCATTTATAGTCATTGATGCTGCTTTCACATAGCTTTTCTCTTGGTTCTCTCTTCAACTTAAGCGATTCTTGACATTTTAGGGGTTGAACACAAGAGAATGTTTTGCGTTCTTTGTATGTTTGCTTTTAGTAGTTTGTTAAAGGTTTTTATTGAGGTAGTTACTTACATGAGCTAAGTGAGTATGATGATGGAGTCTCATAATGGTTTTTATCTACTATAATTAAAATATGTTTTTATGTGTGCTCTTGAATTTTTTTTTGCTTTGTGATACAAGCTCTCAAAACCTCTCTTATACTTACCATCACACGGTGATCTAGAGGAAGTTTATTTATTCTAAGTGTTGTAAAATAAAAAATATAAGAAAAAGTAATATACTTGTTGACAAGACTGATTCTATCCTATAGACCAAAGAAATATATGATATGCAGACGAAAGATTGATTCCATCAGATGCATGCGATAAACAATCAAATGCTCAGTTATAAGTTTGGACAGTCCGGAATGTAAACAGGATGTAGATTTACGCCCTCTCATCGAAGTTGAAGGACCAAACCAGATAGAGCTTCCATGACTTCCTGTCCAGGAGAAACTAAACACACAGAGATTGTGATCAACTTTATCTTATCACTTTATTTAGATATATTCATTACATTCACATCCTGTATCCAAGTCTAGAGACTCCACTAAGTGTTAATCATTTCACGTGATACCACGGGCGGCGTCCTTCGGTTTCTAATTAGTTCCCGTGGAACCCTCAGAACAAAGGTAATCTCAATAGAACTAGGAAATACCATCTAGAAATACCGGCCTTATCAGAGATCCGAAACATTAACACGTAGTATGTTGTCACATTATATGCATTTATGCAATTGTGTTATGCATGTCCAATTAATTTTTAAAATCCAATTTTTATTTCCATTTTTGGGTGATCAAGCAGTATACAAACACTCAACATCAATATCAATTCAATTCCATCAAACAATTGATATTGTCACTTTTATTATTGAAATTTTCATGCAATAACATCCACCAATCAGTAAGCATTTCCCAATCGCACATACACATAAATTGTTATCTGAATTTAATAATTGTTGTAACTAAACTTACAAACACAACAAATGTAATAAATCTAAATTACCCACTTGCTCATGATGATCAATCATAGTAGTCTTCAAGAAATTCTGTAGTTGGTTCTAATTCACCTAATAGATGAATAAGATATTTTCTAATGAGATATATAATTACGTAAATAATTTCTCATGAGTGTCTAAGTATCCTAAAATCCGTTTTTCTTAATTCTAAAATTGTTTTACAGTTTCTAATTCAAATTTTGGTTTGTAGAGAAATAATGTAAGGTATTAAAACATATTATATTTTCTTTTATTTCAAAATTCGAGTAAACTGCTTTTTCTTCCAAAAAGTGACCCGAATAGCTTTATTTTGCAATTTTTACAAAATAAACTATTATACTCATTTTACCTCGGAAATTTACCTATAAATAGGCGTTACAAAGCTCGTTTCAAGTACTATAACATAATTTTATTTAATAAATTGTTTTACATATTATATTTTGTTCTTTCTATTTTAATTTGTGTTTTATGAGTTATGAGAATATGTTTTTCAATATAGTTTGTAAATTTCCAGCAGGTAGTATTAACTAAGATTTTTATTTATTATTTACTTTGTTTGTCAGCCTTATCTGTTTTTCAGGATATTTTCCTTTACAATTCAGTCATAATTATTTGTTTAACCATTTACTACGTATTCTAAGTTATTCGAGTGAATTTAGTGATTTTATTTATTCTGTTATTTGCTTATAGCAAATTTTTAATAGTCTAAATTTATTGTGTCTTTTAAGGTTTTAGTTTACAACTATTTACTACTAGTAATATTTCCTTGTATTATTTCTTATATTCATGGAGCTAAACTTTTCTAGTTATTTTATTGTTCTTACTAACTATGTTTTCTATTTATGAGGCTATAAAAATATTCTACTAAATCCATACTAATTTAAATAATGAAGATCTATATTTTCTTATAGGAACTAAAAATGTAGAATAATTTTTCTAAGGTTAATTTAATTTTTCTAAAGCATTACTTTACTAGACATATAATTTAATTTAAGTAAACTAAAAACTAAGGCTATCACATGTAACCAATGTTTCTATTTTGATTTTCTAAGATAGCTACTCAATTTAAATTTATAACAACTAATATATAAATTTTCTTTGTAAGGCACTATAATTTATGAAAGTAATCTAAAATAAATTAGCTAGATATTACCTTGTTGGTAGTGAGACAAGGTAAGGGCTTTCTTCTTTTTATTTACTAACCCGAGACCTTGTCTTGTATTTTCTCTTTATAAAGATGCCTTGGGGGACTTTTAAATTTTTTCCTATCCAAATTGTGGCTTACGGTTGGTGCAAATTTTATGGAGCAAGTTTGGAATTTACTTTGTTTTGGTGCGGTGTATGTGGGTCACGGTGGAAAGTATTTGACAAAGAGGGTTTGTTTTGATGTAGTTATGTGTATAGGTTTGTAAAGAACATGAAAAGGACTAGTTTTTTATGTGGGGCTTCCATTCTTGGTAAATAGGGATAGTGTTTGACTTGTCTTTGTCTTGGTTAAATTTTTCTTGGTTGATCACGTTATGCAGGCGTGTGTGCGCGTGACGTGTGTGTGTGTTTTGGTTTTAAATTTTGTATTTTTGCTGCTAGTCTCTTCGGTGGATTCATCAAGAAGGATTGGTATATTAATTTCCCATGTTGAGTCATCTATTTGCATTAACTAAAAGTGAGTTTGTTCAATTCTAATTGGCTTAAGTGTCCTCCTATATATGTGGCTCACATGGCTAGTTTACGACACTTACCTTGGCATGACACGATGAAATGGGGAGAAGAATTGGGCTGTCAAATGTTATCAATTCTCACCGTGAATTGCAATTTTTTTACTTCAAGAATTGATATTATATTACAATATCTAACTTAGTTCGTCAAAATCTACTTCTACGCGTATTATATTATCAGTTATATGAGAGTTTTATTCTAAAAATATTTTTAAAGATCCTAAAAATTTCCTAGATTAAGATTATGGTCAGATTTTGAATTTAAAGTTTATGCAATTGAATATTTCCAAAGTTTTATCTTACGCAATTACGGTTTTAGGGCCTATAGGTCAATTTAGGAAGTTGATACCTATAGACTTCAAATTTTCTAACTAAAATTATAGCGTGATCCAAATTTTTATTTGAACCTTAGATTTTCAGTTATGAGTCAGTTTCTAGTCTTATATCATGTATTTAGTCGTTCTGTCCGTTTAGTTTTACTTTATTGTTTCTAGCTATTGTAGCCTACTAAATATAACCTTTCTATTATACTTGAAATCTAAGGCTACTTTTACTTATATCCTAGATTTTTTACTCAGTTTACGCAATTGTGTTTTTGGTATCTTTAGGGGTCTAGAGAAATTCTTATTAAGAGCTTTAGGCTGAAAATAGGCCCGTACCATTTCGAATCACATAACTAGGGTTTTTGATTGCATATAAAACTTGATATCTATCTTGCATTACTATTCTATTCATGCTCAATAAATGAGAAAAATTCTCGGGGTCGATAGCCAACTTTTGCTAAGAAGGAAAAAAAACAAAAGAAAATAGCAACTTCATACTTCTTATGTACTTAGTATCTTATCTAATTTATTAATAATGGCATGATTGTGTTATGGAAAATATTTCTCAATATTTTAAAAAATAGGTCATTAAAAATAATCAAACATTAAGGTTTACATGGAGACTAATCACATAAATGGATCAATTTTAAATATTAAATTAAAAAAAGGGTTAATTACAAAAATATGACCTGTGTTTTGGTCAATTTCCAAACACATGACCCGTATTCATTTTTTTGACAAATAAGAAACCCAAGTTTCATACAACAATATTAATATTATTTAATAATTTTAGAATAAAACATGTTAATATTTTTATTCATAAAAATTAATTTTAAATTTTTTTCAATTCTTTTTTTTTAAATATTATATATATTTTATTATATTTAGGAATATTTTTTATTAAATTAATTTGTTTTAATCCAATATGACTCTAATACATATCCCTCTACTAGTAATTAATTGTATTCACACTTTTATATAAAACTAGGATCACCTATTTATTAAAAAAATTAACACGTTATATGTTTACCAATTGACCAAAACATAGGTCGTATTTATAATTAATCCCTTAAAAAATAATTCCCAAACATCAATTATCATAGACCATGACAAGTGGTCGGATTTAATGAGAATGTACGAAGAAAGTCTCTTTCATGGATCCCATGTAAGAATGTTCAGTGTTGCGATGCATCCGACGACTTTACTGGGCACTTCTTCCAAAAAGTGTAGCACAAGTTAACACATATAATTAATGGATAAGCAACAATTGGAGTTGTATTACTAGATGAAGAGGGAAGACGGATAATGGGATACTCACATCAAATTATTCATATAGACATCTTAAGCGCTGAGACCCGGGGATTATACTGGGATCTTCTCTATTGCAACAATTTAGGGCTCCAAAAAATACATGCATACACAGATTCGGAACGAGCATTTAAAATACTTTCAAATTAGGAAAAAGCAAGAAATAAATTTGCTCACGTTCTTCGTGCTTGCAAGGAAAGGATGTCTTACCTTGATCAAATTACTCTGTTCTGTATACCTAAGCATGGTAACATACTATCAGATCTAGCCTCAAGGATGTCGACCATGGAGGAAGCGGATGGGAGGGTTTTTTGTGCTGCCTGAAGCAGTGATGTGGAAGGGTCGTTAGATTCAGTTTTACAAAATACACAACCAAACTATAATTTACAGTTTGTTATTTTTTCCTCTTATCTTAAGTCAAATTATAAATAACTGTTTGGTTCGGCTTCAATTACGGATTACATGAAAATCGAAATTAGAAAAAAGAAAAAAATTGTTTAAAAATGTGGACATTAAATATACTTTTCAGTAAATCCATATCGTAATAATTCATAGTTTGGCACATATTGCCATTACAAGAAAAAGTAAAATTGATAGTTTTTTTTTAATATTGTTAGAACCGGTTCGGGGATTAGCCAGATATGTTAGGGGGTTAAGGGTCAAAGGATTCAATAAAAAAAAATTAAAATTATAGGTCTTTGATATAATGTAAGTATGTAAAGTGTTGAAAATTATAAATACAAATATTCAAAATAACAAATGATGAATTTTTTCAAATAAAAACATCATCATATGTGGCATATTAATTTTTTATGTTTTACACAATTAGTAACAAATAATTAAACTCTTTTCAAAGCAATTCTTCTCTATGGCATAATGCATAGGATTTTTATCTTCACATATAAGCTTGGATCAACCTGATTCGAACTGTAACTTCCATGCTATAAACAATATAATCCTAATGGGTAAGAGTTACCTAGTATTTATTTGGCGATGTCTTCCTCTATTGAATTCTTAAAATAAATAAAGATAAAGAGAAGAACAGAAGCATAACGGAAGTCCCACATTAACAAAGCCCCTTCACCAAATCATCTCGCATTTTCGAAACCGAAAAAAAAAAAATGTTTGAAATGCCAAAACCGTCCGAGAAGCCTTAAATCTGCAAGGCAAAAAAATGTGTAGGAGTCATACTAAATAAACACCCGCCAGTGCATTGAAATCTTGAACACCTTCCATGTTCGTCTTGTTGTGGCCTTGTAATTAAGCTCGTTTATGAGATTTGTAAATTAATACAGTCTAAATTTTATTTCAACATTTTTGAATCAAAAGATCAGATGGTTTGCTCCAGATACGGTTAGAAGCCTAGGTGATGGTCAGGTTACAGCCTGGGTTGACTGGTTAGTGGCGGTTCTCTAACAATCCAACTTTTTAGAAAGGATTGGCCTATTTTATTGGCTGGTTTTGGTTGAATTGGTTGATCTGGTTTTTATAATGTCCAATTCAAGATAGGTTATGAAGAATAAAAAAAAAAGGTTAAGAAGAATGAATAGAAGATTGAGAGATTAACTGGTTTGGATTAAACAGGATCGTTTGGATTATGCATCATGAGCATATTCAGATCGCAATCTAAATTGTTAGAAAATAACCACAATTTTAATTTGGTTTTTGGTTGTGTTTTTTTTTTCCTTTTTTCCAATTAACCCTTAATATGGTTGGAACGATTTGTACAAGGCCTCTAAACCCTAAAATTATTGTGCATCATAATGTAATATATTTGCCTGTAAGAAAAACTATCATCTTATCATTTACAACATGGGATGTTTGAACAGCAGATAAAAAAAGTACTAATTGTTGTGATTTCGTTTCGAAAAGACAAGAAAAAAATCGCATTCACAACCTTCAGCTTTCAAATGCAAATTTTGAAAAAGTATAAAAATTACAATTATGATCAACCATTTTAAAATTTATATATTTAAATTGCTTTCATAAGTTGTGATTTCATAAATAATATAATATAAATTACAATTCAAACATACAATTTTTTCTTTTAATGTTTCTACTTATACCACCTAAGACGTGTAATTATAAAAGTAAAAAACAAATTTCATTCACATGTAGAGTGAGAGAATGCTATAGGGTCACTGGTCACTCCACAAATGTAGCTTTAGGGTTTTAAAATTTCTTTTATTATGTAATATCCCATTACTAGCCTCTCGCTACACGATTTCATCCTTTTATTCCCTTTAGTAATTTTTTTAATGGGCCAATCTAATTTTTTAGTATAAATAATAAAAACATATCATTGCACATATGTGCGTGGGTAAAAAAGAGACATTGTGGTACGCCTAACCTTACCTACATATGAAACAAGGTTAGATACATAACGAAACATGACTTCTATTAAGTATCTCCGTCTACACTACGAGAATGGTAATGCTGCATATGCTCTCTTTCTCCTACAATCATTAAAGTTTGGAATCAAAATTCTTATTGACTTAAGCATGAATGGTCACGCTATGCCCAACCCTGGCATGCCATTAACCGTATTTTGTTTTGCAGGTCTATTACATATTGAAGTCCAGCACGTACACTCTCCATAACTTTTACTAGATTAGAACTAACGATAAATTATAGCTAAATAACATATATTGATTTTAATTTTATGAACTGCGTTGCCCTAAGAGATAACAACTTTCTTGTCCCTTCTCTGATGAATAGCTTTCCTTGACGAACCACTTAGTTTCCATAAAGTAGAGCGAAGGCCACACAAAGAGAAATAGATCATAAAAACGATTTGCACGATGATTGACAAAACTCCCCCTCGGTTATCATGTAGTAGCGGGACTTATAAAAATGTAAGGGTGCAAGTGTACAATGCATGACCAGTTATTATTATAGTAAGATAATTATTAGTTTAGTTGTTTAGTGATCATTCAAAATTTTAAAGACACTAGAATATCTATGTTACAACATAATAATTAAATAGACAAACAGTAGTATAATCTCTTTACATTTAATATGTTGGCACAACAAACATACCACCGAGCACATACAAGCAATTCCTAAACCTCATGCATGGGTCACTTCAATATATATATATATATATAATTAAATGAAGTGTAACTATTTTATGCACACAATGCAAAAGATAATAGAAATAGTCACATGGTAACATTGGCTGGTTAATTGAAATAAATAATCCTAAAAACATAACCTACACTGTATTGAGATTCCTCCTATATAGAGATTACAAGATAAAGGGATTATTAACTACACATATGAAAATCCATATTAAAATTCTATTTTCTATGTTTCAAGTTTTTTTTTTTTCCTATATTGATCCCATTATAGGTTTTAAGTTTTCGACTAGGAGTTTGGAGGCACATTTCAAGTGCTATGATGTGGTAATGTATCTACATTTATATCTTAGATACGCTTTAGTGTGTGTCCATTAGTTCCCTTTTTGCTAGATGTATTAATTCATATATGGGATAATTCCTATGTTGATTATCATAAGCCGATATTAAGTTAATACTATCAATAAAGTATAATTGCAAAGTTATTTATTTATATTATATTAGTAGTGTCATTTTATTGGTGACAAAAGTATCATTTCATCATCTCAAAACATATACCTTTTATTTGATACTTTTTATTGCTATAAATTATATTCCCAAAGTGCAATAACACTTTCATAATCACAATTGCGTTAAATGTACCTAGACAACTCTATGGTAATAAAGTGTAAAATCAAATACATCCACGCATTCCCCCTATATCAATAAAATTATCCAAATACTTCTTGTAAATCACTAAGTAGATATATCTAGGGTTGTACATGGTACGGTTCGATTCGATTCGGTTTGCTCCTCGAACTAAACCGTACCATATTTTACGGTTTGGTTTTTCCTTTAAATTTGAACCTAACCATGCGGTTCGATTCATAATTTTTTCAAACTTAAAAAAACGGTTTGAAGTTTGAACCGTTTTTATTTATAAAAAAATATATATATATTCTATCAAAAAACTTCTATTACATATTTCTTATTACTAATGCAAATATAAACAACAATATTTAAAATGAATCATTTACTAGATAAACATGTAAAACTTAGAGGAAGAATATAATATTGTGACTAGTCTCATTTTTTTTAATTATCTTGAACTATAATAGGATATTAGACTTTATCCCAATATAAGCCACAAATTTAATTCGTTGTGTGCTTCTAATTAACATATTATCAATTATATGAAGCGATAAGTAATTAAATAATAAAAGTAGAATTAATTAGTAGGACAAAGGAAAAAATATTCAAGAGTTAGAATAGTAGAGGCTAAAATCTAAAATCTATCTTATTTGTATACCCTGAAATAAGAAGAATTTATCCCTCAATGCTGGTTTGGATGACTCAATTCCTATGACTTACTTTGTCAATTTTTATTACCTGTATATTCAAAAATATATAAATCAGCTGGCAATAGCATTATATACCTCCCGTAATGGGATGGAATGGACGGCCGGACTCATTGGCCATTGCCTGAGCCAAAAGGGTCTTCCCA
This sequence comes from Combretum micranthum, assembly GCA_024138025.1. NCBI lineage: Eukaryota > Viridiplantae > Streptophyta > Magnoliopsida > Myrtales > Combretaceae > Combretum > Combretum micranthum. Next base: position 7,955 of record JAMXBD010000335.1, on the reverse strand, counting down.
TCGAGGAGGTCCACTCAACAAGATTCCAGTTAGCGGCCTGACCCGAGAGTCTCACACAACGCTGGATGACATAACGGAATAATCACCCGCTCCAAAGGTCCGACAACAATTCCTTCATTCCTCCCAAATCCCTAAACATCGTCGTCGTCTCTTCCTTCTATTCCCTGAGAGAGTAAGTCCGGAGGGTGCATTATTCTCTCTCATCAATTTCTCGGAAATTCTTGTGGAATTTACTTCCGTATACGTTTCCCGAAGTCCTAATTTAGTTAGATCGAAGGGCACTGTTGCATCCTCCGACGTACATATCGTCGTCTCCTCTCCATCACCACCACTGTCTTCGCTTTCCTTATATAGACTCGTCTCCAACGAAACGTTGGACTTGTTGATCGTGTTTTGATACCGATAAGACCTCCTCGGATGCATGCTCTCGATCATCTTTTTACTTGAACTGATTCGATTGAACTCTTCTTCTCCATTAGGGTTTTGAGGATCCCTTTGCGTTTCCGTTTGGAGAACATACTAGGGTTTGACGGACTATTTTGGTGAACTGTTGAAGGTCCATACGAGCATACTCATTGTCAAGTGAACGGAGATGAGCAACACTTTGCTCGACGGTCATGTCTTTGTGCTTGCAGGAATCCAAATAGCGTTGGAGCTTGCCCAGTAGCCTCCGCCGCATGGTGCTGAGCCAGAGGATTATGGATCTAGGGTTGGCACCCCAGGGAACTCCAACGTATGTATAATTGAAAAAAAGAGAAATAATAATAATAATAAATAATAATAATATAATAATATAATAATAATAATGTCCTTGTCCGCTTTTGAGATCCTAAGATTACAACTGAGCAAATCGTTATACATCCATTGGCCATTAAAAACCCTATACCGCTTCAAAACGGATTTTAAGATTAAAAAATATCTTATAAGTTGTTGGATCAGGCTTCAAGTTTATATATAACCCGTTGAAAACCGACCAGACAGTTATTAAGGTAAAGAAAAGACTAAAAGATATTAAATTATTAAGTGAAAATGAAGTATTTACATTATTAATAACTTTTTAAAAAATTATTTTTTTTTTTTAAGGAAAAAAATTTGAAAATCTTCCACTATCGGATTGGATCGGGTGGATGAGTAGGTTCCTTAAAACCCTGTAGGGTTGAGTTTTGGGAATGATAAGAAAAATCCATTGGGTTTAGGCTCCAAATAACCCGTTTCAAACCTATCCCGATCGCATCCCTAATCAAAGACTAAGCCATTGGAGTTCCATGGGCCAATGACTAGGAAGGTTGTCGTCGGACAATGGCCCATGGTTGAAAATATATATAGACAACATAATTGAAAATTCATGTCAAGGTTGTGGCGGATGTTGAACTGATCCAACCTTTGATTATATATTTTAACAATTTTTATTAAATATGCTTAGAAATCTATAAATAGAATATCAATGATATTAAAAAACAACAATATAGTTCAAGCAAACTCAGTTTTATGATGGGTAAATGTAATTTTAAAATAAGATAATAGAAAAATACATGTAAGTTTCATTTTTTATTATTTATTTTTGCTTTTGGGTTTTAATATGTATAATTATTTTCCGGAATAAGTGCTAAAAGCAATCAAGATCAATCAATCTTCTTTTGAGACACACCTCTTATCAAATAGTCGTGCTTTTCATTTAAGGGGGGAAAAAACAAAAATAGGCTAATTAGACTGATGGTTTTACCTGGTCTATTAAAGACCATTTAAATCCAATCTCTTTGTCCAAAATTTTTTAGGTAATACCTAATTACAGGCAAAGATAACTAAAAGGCATATAAACTTGATTAGATAAATATTAAAAAAAAGCTTATTATTTTTATTTTTGAAGAATCGTAGTTGTCTTTACTTAGATTTCTAGGTCATATAAAAAGCTATATATATTTTATATTAGGCTAGTTAAGATAGAATTGTCTCCATTCTTTCCTTCCACAATAGGTATAGTTATTGAAAATGCCATACATTCCTTAGCATAGTTGTCAAACCTAATCCAACCCAGGTGGTCTAATCAGGTTGTATCGGACCTAGCCATTATGTTGGTCCAATTTTTTATAAAATCTTATGGTTATTAGCTCGTGACACATGGACGATTAGACCAGATTTTACAAAAAAATCAAACGAAGCTCACTGGGCCAAGATGCACAAGCAAGTGTATTAATATGGCATCCAATGGAGGAATGTGTACGAGCTTAATTACATGAACTCCAGGATGTGGGACTTTAGACTATGCAATACTTTTCTTTGTCACATTAAATGAATTGATCATCATTGGATTCTTGGCTTTGCACCTGCATATCTCAATGTATGCACCATTCTATAAGTGTATATTGTGATAATTATATGAATTACTTCCATTTTTTTTCTTGGAATTAGGTGGAACATATCTTCCAGGTGGGGAAGTCTCCAAAAGTTTCAAAATAGACAAGAGAAAAAAAAAATTACATTTAATATATTTGTTTTCAAATAGCACAGTCAAAATTGTGATTTCTGAGTGATGGATATTCATATTGATCAAGTGTATCCAAAAAAATATGCAAAAAATATATCTGTAAGAGATGGATTACAAATGAACACTTCTTATTTAAAATATGTATATAAGCATCAAAGTGACAAATGTGATAGAACATTGAGAAACCATTTATCATTATGATGTAATGCTTAATTTCTATTTAGGTTAATATCATGAACGGTATCTAGAACTTCGCAAAATATGCATTGTAATTAGATATTTAAATAATTTAGTACCTGAAAAAAAAAACCTTTCATACATGCCAATAGTGATTTTGTTGAATTAGCTAACATTGTTATCTAAGTGGCGTATTATTAGCATGGACGAAAAATTCTTTTTTAAGTACTATAATGATCAATTTCAAAGTTCAGGGATCTAATTACATATTTTTTCAAAATTCAGGTATCATTCATGATATTAATCCTTTTTGTATTTACATTCTTAGATGTTGGAATGCATGACTTGTGTTTTTTTTGACAAATAAATAACCCAAGTTTCATACAAAAGTGCTAATATTATTTAATAATTTTAGAATGAAACATTTTAATATTTTGTTAGTCACAAAAATTAATTTTAAATTTTTTTCAATTCTCTTTTTTTAAAAAAATATTCTATTATATTTAGTAATATTTTTTATTAAATTAAATTGTTTTAATCCAATAAGACTCTAAGACATATCCCTCTACTAGTAATTAATTATATTGATATTTTTGCATAAAACTAGGATCACCTATTTATTAAAAAAATCAACACAGGTTATGTGTTTACCAGTTGACCAAAACATAAGTCATATTTTTATAATTAACCCCTTAAAAAAAAATTCCCAAACATCAATTATCACAGACCATGACAAGTGGTCAGATTTAATGAGAATGTACGAAGAAAGTCTCTTTCATAGATCCCATGTAAGAATGTTCTATGTTGCCATGCATCCGACGGCTTTATAGGGCACTTCTTCCAAAAAGTATAGCACAAGTTAACACATATAATACATTAATTACCATTTTACCTTGTCCAAGATGCCAAAGATCCATGAGAAACCCTTGACCATGCCTTAAGAACCTGTCCAGCGATACTGAAACCCTTTATCCCATAACCTTCATCAATTCCCTATTACAAATATGGAAAGAATGAAATGAGTTAATGTATAAAGGAAAAAACCTAAATTAACAACTGCATACACAAATCAACACGTAGCATATGAATAGTAGGTTTTAATCAGGAAAAACAACAAGTAAAACAATACAACTTCTTTGAAGTATCATTATCGGGAGAAAGATGTTGTTAGCCTATGCACTGATGCATCAATAATTAATGGAAAAGCAACAATTGGAGTGGTATTACTAGATGAAGAGGGAAAATGGATAATGGGATACTCACATCAAATTGTTCATATAGACATCTTAAGCACTAAAACTCGGGGATTATACCGGGATCTTCTCTATTGCAACAATTTAAGGCTCCGAGAAATACATGCATACACAGATTCGAAACAAGCATTTAAAATACTTTCAAATTAGGAAAAAGCAAGAAATAAATTTGCTCATGTTCTTCGTGCTTGCAAGGAAAGGATGTCTTACCTTGATCAAATTACTCTGTTCTATATATCTAAGCATGGTAACATACTATCAGATCTAGCCTCAAGGGTGCTGACCATGGAGGAAGCAGATAGGAGGGTCTTTTTTGTGTTGCCTGAAGCAGTGATGTGGAGGACGCTTCTACCACTCTCTCTACCGGCTATCTCTAATATTAAGACATAAGTTTGTGGTGGTGGGGTTGAATGTGGGCTTGTTTTGAGCAGCAATATGAGTTGGGTGTAGAAGGGTCGGTTAGATTCAGTTTTACAAAATACGCAACCAAACTATAATTTACAGTTTGTCTTTTTTTTTTTTCCTTATCTTAAGCCAAATTATTAAATAACTATTTGGTTTGGTTTCAATTACGAATTACATGAAAATCGTAATTACAAAAAAAAAAGAAAAAAATGTTTAAAAATGTGGACATCTAAATATACTTTTTAGTAAATCCATATCGTAATAATTCATAGTTTGGCACATATTGGCATTACAAGCAGAAGTAAAATGGATAGTTTTTATTAAAGTTTTATGATATAAAGGCTAATTAACTCATAAGCGTGATTGAGCTTAAGCAAGGCTTAAATGTTAAATCAAATTTAAATCAAGTTCAAGTTCATATATCAATATTATGTTAATTAAAAGAATATAACTTTTGGATATGTAGACCATAAGTCAATCTTAAATGTAAGTTGAATTGAAATCAAGTTTATATACCAATAAATTTATATAACTTTTAGATAAATCAAGACTTAACGAGTTTTCTCAAGTCGAATTCCAATTAATTTAAGCTCAAATAAAATTCTAAACTTGATCAAATTCAAAGTTGTCTTCTAAAATTTTTTGTGAACTTCAACTCAAGTTTAGTTTCATATTGGCTCAATTTGATCAAGTTATAGTCCTACGTATCTATTATTTACATCAATTTAATGATGGAATACATTGTATTTCAAAAGAAAGAGTGACTCAACCAAATCCATCTAAATAGAAGAACAACAACATATCACATTGTTTGGGGAAAAAATAAAATATAAAAAATCCAAAAATATGAAATTTTGAAAAATAATTCTAAAAATATGGCAGTAGAAATCTTGAGGTGGACTCATGATTCCATTTCTCATATGGCAACATGAGTTTGACTCACAATTTCATGTTATGATATAGAATCGTGAGTCCAACTTATAATTCCTTCACTACCCACCTGACTCTAGCCTTTTCAACTCATAATTCCAAACCCTTTTTCTTCCTCTTCTTCTTTTTCATTCACCACTTCCAGTCCCTTTCTTCTTCTTCTTCCTCTGACCAACTAACCTCCTCCACCTTCGACAATCCTAAACTCCACTGTAGTTATCGTGTCAACTCACCTATCCATTTCCGATGATCTCAAAACCACTGCGACCTAATATCCATCCTTACAAGCACTAAGATCCATCTATTGCCAATCCAAAACTCCAAAAACATAGTAGTTGCTCACTGAGCCACTATCATTGTTCTTACACTTCGAACACATACCGAACACATAGCCACCAAATAACGGTATAACAATTTTAATTATATTTTCAATTTAAGATTACAATTAATAAATTGAAGTAAATGCTATAATATGTAATCTTGGTGATAAAATTTTAGGTGAAGTATATCATTCCTGGTCTAATATTGGTAATATCATTCCAAGGCATAACTTTTAATCACTCTTGTCTAAGTAAACGGACCATGAGACTTTTGAAATACTTTTACATTTTTTTTCCATATTATTCCAAAATCCCATTAAAGAGTCTAAAACACATTGTTGATCTTGTATATTGATCATAGAGACAATTCAATGGAGTGGTTTGCCATCTTGCCCATCATTTTAAGTATAGTTGCCCAGGAACCATTAGAAACCATGCGTACGTCCTTATGGGTTATAATATTTTAAATCAATTTTGTTTATTTTCGATCTAACAATGAAATCATGTGCTCTTTTTGCAATATTTTATAGAAATGTCTGGTTTTTTGGATATTTTTAAACTACTTTTTGCCCTTTTTCCTGCCTAATTGCCATAAAATAAATAAACCAATTGTTTTTAAGACATGTACGAGTGCGAGCACCCTGAAATGTGAGTACAACGCATCCCGTGTCCTATTGAAGGACATAATAAATGCCCCATATATCACGCCCCATAACTTGTTCACTTTCCCGTAACGAATAAAAGTGAATTGAATTCTAATTCAAGAGGAATGTAATAGGATTGTAATGACTATTATGATTTTTCACTCGGTGTGAAAAATAAAAGAAATAATTATTGGAGTGAAAGATAAAATATCTATAATGCCTTTTATATGTATTATAGAAAAGGATAATTGTATAGATGATATTTTCAAAATGAGGACATTTATGACAAAGTTGGAAAATAAACTATTGAATGACAATTCATGGATGTGGGAAATGAATTGCTATTCATCATTTTATATAACAGCAATTTATTATGAATTATCATTTCCCTCAAGTGAACACGGCAATAGCAGTTTGCGTAGAATGGTGAGGGAATGGATAGCAATTCATGTCAAGTGAACAGGCTGAGCATTAACAGTTTCACTATGTATAGCATTTAAGCATTATACGAATGGGCTATCATTAACTATGTGGATTACTAACTAATTTCATATTAAGAAATTCTTACTTAAGTTTTGTAAATAACAGTATCTAATAAAATTATACAATCATATCATTAGAAATGATCTCTCTTTAATAGATGGGAAGCCTTACAACAAATATTGTACACTTATAAAAATGATAATGAATATCGAATTTATTTAAATGTCCAGCTCATCCGGTCTCTCACCAATATCCAACCCATAGACCATGTAATCATAGTATCTAGATCAAATCATCCTTATAACCTGGAAAAGAAGAGGATAAGCCAAAGTCTAATACAAAAGTAATACAAGAACACATGATATAATTTCACACATTTATTCTAACACAAATGCAACAATCAACAATTTAAACCTCTAATTTTGGTGTAGTAAAAAAAGTGGAGTACTTATATTTCAACTACATGCTATGGGAATCTAGGATCCTAAGTCGCTGTAACTTCTTAAGGGGTTGATATAAACGGTTCGGATACCTTCCTAGAATAAATTCTAAGCATGTAACCTTGTCTAGCAATCACAATCGTTATTCATCTTTACCTATCACAGTCCATAATATAATATGGTCAATTTGTCTGATAAACATGAACTATACTACATTACTTCTCTTAGATTCAAACAGACGTTACCTCGGTATTGTTCACCATGTAAGGTTGTCACCACCGATAGCCTAAGCCCCTAAATATTGAGCTATCATAGCCATGTGAAGTTGTCACTCCTCAAACCGGATTAAATGATAGAAAGTACACTCAAAGTATTTAATTAGGTTTTCTTCAAGTATTCATTTTGGAATACCTATCCTAATAAATAACACATAAGTCACTGCGTACCTACAACATGATACAAAAGATACTTGTCTACTAAAGAACGATGTCATAAGAATGTAGAATAAAAGGAGAAAAGATAAAATTTTTATTAACTATCTGTTTCGATTCAATTACTAAATTATTTTATATTTCAATATTAATAATTAATTGTTAATTGAATTGATTTTTAATTAAATCCATTGGTTAATTATATACTAAATGTATACTTATCTAAAAGTCTATCTCCAATATTGACTATTAAGTTTTATTTGTCAATTGATTTCAAGGTACTAGGTGAAAACCAATATATATGCTATTTATTGAGCTGATTTAATTTTTAACCATTCAAATTCTTTTATTTCTATTTTGTTTTATAAATTTTATTGTGAATTGGTC